>OY821519.1:17961377-18561377 GCA_963682025.1 Cordilura impudica | reverse complement strand
GTGCACTCAATTCACGTTTGTTGATGTTGTCTTCCTTATCGCCGAGCGGTGACTTGATTTCTTCCACTGCACCTGCTTTGTCATTGACTACTTTGTGTGCGCTTAAAGCTGAAGCAAATAGACTTGATTCCAAGTCGCCAATCAAAGAAGAGAAAGAAATTTGTTTCAATTCTCTATCTGGATTATCTTCGAAAATACGTCTCTTTACAATTGAGCTATCCTTAGAGGGTGCTCCCAATTGGGCGTTTCTTAAAAATTCTGGAAATAAATCTGTATCTGGCTCTAGCTTAGACTGTGGTACCGGTGATGACCTGGCTTTAGCCATTACCAAACAAACCAAGGCAAGAACTTTAAATGAGTTCATATTTTAGCTTTTTATTTTTTTATTTTTATGTGGCCTGAAATTAACTAAAATTTTGGTATCTTATTCCTACTACTGAAACTTTAAGATTGACTCTGAGTTCTCTTCACACAAGCCTTTTAAAGTTTTCGATTTGTTGTGATTTGTTTTTTCTCGCAAAGCTTTTTTCGTGTGTTGTGCGTGTGAGCTTAAGGTGTGAATTTTTATTGATTAAATTTTAATTTAATCTTCCAAAATAAAATACAAGATCACACAAAAATTATAAGCTCTTACCGATATTTTAATTTTTTACCCTTCTGCTGTTAACACAAATATTTGCTAGATCAATTATTTTTTTTTTTTAATTCAAGCGGACTTTCTATAGAAATTGTGGAACGTTAAAAATAACAAATAAATGCTGAAATATCTTGTGAAATAAACTCATTTTTAAATTTATTTATTTTACAAGCCCTTGTAAAATGTTCATAAATGGTCTGAAGTAAATGATATTTGCTGAAATCGAACAACTATTTCAGTCATTAATTATTAGTGTGTGATTGGTTTTGAAATCTAAAACAAATTTTCATTCAAATCGTATATATGTATATATATATATATACTTTTGTTTGTATTGCATTCCCATATATTTCTTCATAATATAAAAAAAATATATATTATTTGCTACACTATAATATTTAATAGGCGTCCAATTAGCGTAAATTTTGGATGTAAAACAGTTTTTCCTGGAATTCTCTAAAAGTTCAATACAAAATAAACAAAATTAAAAAAAGGTACTTTATTAATTAAAAGGTAATTTTCTAATAAAAGGTACTTTCTTAATGAAAGATACTTTTTTTTAAATAAAAAAGGTAATTTTTTAATAAAAGGTACTTTTTAGCAGAGGTCGCTTGTCAATAAAAGATACTTTTTAAATAAAGGCATTTTAAAAAACATTTTTTTAAATAGAAAGTAAATTTTTAATGCAAGGCAATTTTTTTTAGTTAAAAGTACTTTGTAATAAATAAATAAAAAATAAATAATAAAAAAGTAAAAAGTAAAAAGTGCTTTTTTAATAAGAGATCATTTTTTAGTAAAAGGTACTTTTTTAATCAAACGTATTTTTTTAATAAAAGTTACTTTTTTAATAAAAGGAACTTTTTAATAAAAACTTTTATTAAAAAAGTTACTTTTATAATAAAAGGTAATTTTTTAATAAAATATTTTTTTAATACTTTTTTAATAAAAGGTGCTTTTTTTTAATAAAAGGTACTTTTTTAATAAAGTCTTTTTTTTTTAATAAAAAAAAAGGTTTATATTAATAAAAAGGCACTTTTTTAGTAAAAGGTACTTTTTTAATATTAGTAAAAAGGATTTTTTTTTGGTAAAAGGTACTTTTTTCATAAAGATAGTTTTTTGATGAAAAATAATTTTTTAATAAAAACTACTTTTTTAATAAAAAAGTAAAAAGTTCTTGTTTTTAATAAGGGATACTTTTATAATAAAAAGTTATTTTTTTATTGAGAATGCTGTTTTATTAGAGATTCTTTTTTAATAAAAGATACTTTTTTACTAATATATTCTTTTTTAATAAAACGTACTTTTTAATAAAAACTGTTATTAAAAAAGTTGCTTTTATAATAAAAGGTAATTTTTTAGTAAAAGATTCTTTTTAATACTTTTTTAATAAAAGGTACTTTTTTTTAAACAAGGTACTTTTTAATAAAAGGTACTTTTTTAATAAAAGGTGCGTTTTTAATAAAAAGTCTTTTTGTTATAAAAAAAAAAGGTTTTTATTAATAAAAATGAATTTTTTTAGTAAAGGGTACTTTTTTCATAAAGATAGGTTTTTAATGAAAGGTAATTTTTTAATAAAAAGTAATTTTTTAATAAAAAAGTAAAAAGTACTTTTGTATTAAGAGGTACTTTTTTAATAAGAATGCTTTTTTAATAAAATGTACTTTTTTAATAAGATGTTCTTTTTTTTAATAAAAAGTCTTTTTTTTAATAAAAAAAAAAAGGTTTTTATTAATAAAAAGGCACTTTTTTAGTAAATGGTACTTTTGTAATAAAAGGTACTTTTTTAATAAAAGGAACTTTTTTAATAAAAGGTACTTTTTCTAATAAAAGGTACTTTTTTTTAACAAACTGTACTTTTTTAATAAAAGGTCCTTTTTTTAATAAAGGGTACTTTTTTAAAAAAAGGTACATTTTTAATAAAAGGTACTTTTTAATAAAAGGTACTTTTTTTAATAAAAGGTACTTTTTTAATAAAAGGTACTTTTTTAATAAAAGGTACTTTTTTAATAAAAGGTACTTTTTTAATAAAAGGTTCTTTTTTATTAAGAGATACTTCTTTATTAAAAAAGTAATTTTTTATTAAAAAAGTAAAAAGTAAAAGTAAAAATTATTTTTTAATAAGAGATACTTTTATAATAAAAAGTACTTTTTTAATAAAAGGTTAATTTTTAATAAAAAGTCCTTTTTTAATAAGAAAAGGTTTTTATTAATAAAATTGTGAAAAGTACTTTTTTAATATAAGTTACTTTTTTAATAGACGTTACATTTTTAATAAAACGTACTGTTTTAATAAAGGGGACTTTTTTAATAAAAGGTGCTTTTTAATAAAAAGTAATTTTTTAATAAAAAAAAAGGTTTTTATTAATAAAAAGCGATTTCTTAGTTACTTTTTTTAATATGTAGATAGTGTTTTAATGAAAGTGATTTTTAATAAAAAAGAAAATGTACATTTTAATAAAAAAGTAAAGGTACCTTTTTAATAAAAGGTACTTTTTTAAATAAGGTACTTTTTTAATAAAATGAATTTTTTTTTTAATAAAAGGTACGTTTTAATAAAAGGTAATTTTTTAATAAAAGGTACTTTTTTAGTACTACTTTTTTACTACTTTTACTACTTTTTTAACAAAAAAAGGTTTTTATTAATAAAAATGTATTTTTGTAGTAAAATGTCCTCCTTAATAAAAATAGTTTATAATAAAAAGGTATTTTTTAATAAGATGTACTTTTTGAATAAGAGGTACTTTTTTTACTAAAGATTATTTTTTTAATAAAAGGCAAATCTTGAATAGATATTTTCTTAATAAAAGGTCCTTTATTAATAAAAAGGGATTTTTTTATATAAAAAGTTCTTATTTAATAAAAGCTTTTTATTAATAAAATGGCACCTTTCAGTAAAAGATATTATTTTAATAAAAATCTACTTTTTTTAATAAAAGATAATTTTAAATTATCATGTGATTGAAGCTACCCGACAATAATATTTTAAATCTTTAGAAATTGTTTGTTTTTGTAGTTGTTACCATATACATGATTTAATTTGCATTGATTCAAGATTGTTTTTTTTTTTTTTTTAAGAAAAGGTTTGCTGCATCTAAGTAAACAAATAATAATTTAATTACATACAAAGCCGTGTTAATTTGTTTATTGTTTTTCTAATAAATCTTTGCTTAAAATCTTTAATATTTTTTTTTGAATCATATTATAAATCATAAACTATCTTGAAAATTAAAGTATTGTTCACTTGAAATCCGGCCGCATAAAATTTTTATTATTTTTTTTAATAAAAAAAGCGATTAAAAAATATTAAACTACGAATTAATATTTATTTATAAATATATAAGAAAAATTAAAAAAAAAAAAAAAATAAACTAAAATTAATTTCCTCTAATAAAAGTCGGTGTTTTTACCTTGATGGATCCCATTAACTATTGCAGAACCTTTTGATGCACTTGCGCTGCGTACTTTTTCCAAATCATCAGCATTTAAACAATTTTGTATATATGTATTTTGGATCGGCATCTCCTGGTGCCATATCTTTTTGCGCGTTCACTGTCGGAGAGTTCTGGATTTTGCTTTATTGAACCCAATATTTTATTTGTTTATTTGTAAGCTGTGGGTTTCTTTTGAGAACTTTTTTACTTTCTTTTTGTTTACGATCTGTGCTTAACATTTGCTTGTATCGTTCTATAACATCATTTACAGTTCTTTTTGGAGGCTTTAGTTGTTTGGAAATCATTAAACCTGACCATGTCGGATTTTCCAGAAATTTATGCACAATTTCTTTAACGAAACTTTAATAATTTAAAAAAAAAAACGACGATTCATTGACTGAGTTTTTGAAGTTAAGTATTTCAATACAAAATAAATGGCTAATTCTATAGTGACGGACATGACAGTATTTGAATTTATTTTTTGTTAATCTTTTTGATTTCCCGATATTAAATTTTATTTTCTACTATTAATTTGAATAACCTTTAAATCGAAAGCAAAGAAATTATTACTTTCGAAAGCAATGAAAAAGCGTAATTTAGAATGACTTAATTTTTTTTCTGGGTACTTAAAATAGAGCTCGAAGGAGTATGTTCTTATTGACGTGATCGTGATTTAAACATTCAACAGAACAACTCTAAATTGACTGGACGTGTTATAAATAAGTAACAAAAACGTATCGATTACTTAATGTAGAATGGGCGTAACTTAAATTTGTGTTATTTTACATGGGAAGGAAAATACTTAATAAAAACTTTGGATATATAAATTTGTTCTATGCATTCTCACTTTTAACCCTTTGACTGTCCCCATACAAAAAATTTTTTTTATAGCGTACGTCCACAGTAAAAATTTGGTAAAAATGACGTGCATCACATGTGATACACGGAGCAACATTTAAACTATTTAATATTCAAACGTTCTGTGCATCACACATGATTCATGGCATTTTTATTTGTACTATTTATTAATTTTGCCGTACAGTGCTAACAACACTGCAATAAATACGTGTGCAATTTTCGTTGGTTCGTTGTACAACATAGAAGCTTTTAGCTGTCGGTATCAATTTATCAGTGAAGTATTAATCCATTATCATTTTACGGTCGGAAAACAAAAATTGATAATTCAGATTTTGAAATCAGAATTGGTATAAAAGATGACAGTTCAGATGAAGGGAACTTCTCTTCAGATAAACATGGTCTAAATAATTGTATTGTATTGACAGTTTTTTTATTTCACAGTTTTTTTTACAGCGAAACATGGTTTTGAAAACACAAAAAAAATATACACAATCCCTTCAGGTTCGTCGTAATTCTCGCATGAAAAGGTGGTCAAATGCCACACATACCAAAATGAAAAATTTTAAAGAATTGGTATGTTACTGAGAATAAAATCGAGAAGATAGATTACATAAAATTTTCAAATCTGAAAGTACTTTTATATCAAAAATTCAGGAACTATATGATTTCGCATAGTAGAAGGCTTTTATTCAAGTAATATAATCCAGGAAAAGCCACAAATATGGTACAAAATTATTCAATTTGTATTTGTAATTTCTCCGTATACTGCGGGAAATCTCATCTGAAAAATTACCTGGACTAGACCATGGTGGTTCAATTGTTGCTTCTTCAGCTGAATATCTATTGAATGATGGAAGATTATTGGTTGCAGATAACTGGTATAGTAGCATTCCTTTAGCTATGTTTGGAAAAATAAAAATACAGAATACTATGGAAGATTACGATCAAACAGGGTTGGTTCGCCGAATCTGAAATCTTTCAAACTGACGAGATACGAAATAGCAGGTGCAATAAACTCAACTTGAATTAGAGTAATGAAATACCAAGACAAGAAAGTAATAAAACTTATTTCAACGATTTATGGTCTCAATATGCAAGAAACCGGGGAAAACCCGTAGAGGAAAAATAGTTAAAAAAGCAATCATAATATTAGAATATAACACAGTCAATGGTGGAATTACCTCTCTGACCAAATGATACCTTACTACAGCCTAGCAAGAAAACGTGTAAAATGGTATCGCAAAGTATTGTTTGAATGTGTTAGTATTGCAATTTTAGGTAATTGGGTTTTGTGTAATAAATTTTATACAAACAGTTTATAGAACAGTTTACAAAGTCAATTTCGAATACTTTGCTTGACACTAAATTGATAAAAAAAAATTATGTTTATCGTTTTATATCCTGGAAATTTGAAGTTTTTCTTATACAAGTGTTCATGTCTTATTTAAAAATAAAATATTCTCTACACGCTCAGACCATTAAATCACTTTATTTTTCATCAGTTCATACAAAATTTTGTTAAAAGGAATAAGACAAATTGTGTATCACATATGATGCGCAAGCGTATCAATCATAACGTCTGTGCATCATATGAGATGCATTGGACAGTCAAAGGGTTAAATCTATCAGAAAAACAAAAATATTACATAATTTTTTTTAAATTTGAGAACATTAGGTGACTACTAAACATCATCATGATCGGTTTATTTTCTGACCTAGTCCCCATATAAAAATAGCATCAAAGATGAACTTTATCATATCTGCACGCACCAAATTAATAACAACTAGCAAATTCCAGCCCTCAAAATTCGAGTGCAAATTCTAGGAAATTTTATTTATTTTTTTTTTCATTTAATAAAGATCCGAAAGGTATGCTAATCAATCATAGCCAATTCACAATTCAACACTTTTTAAATATCGATTATTTTCGTTATTAGTTTATGTCCAAAATTATTTTTCAGTTCAGCTCAATTATTATTGTGAATGAAGCAAACAAACTCACAAATACATTCACAAATTTAATAAACACACACATCCCAATAAACATTATAAACTTACTATAAATTGATTATAAACCTACATTAGTAAACGTAAGCTGGGAAATTCTTTATGGTAATCATTGTAACATGTTGATTTCCAATTATCGGATAAACAAAAAGGGTCCCTTATTCTACAATTGTATCCATGCTTGGAAAACAATTGGAAATCAATTCGTGAAAACAATATTTAATAAATCATGTAGAAAGTTTGTTGTAATTTTATATATCTCTTATTCTACAATTGTATCCACGCTTGGAAAACAATTGGAAATCAATTTGAAAAAACAATATTTAATAAATCATGTGGAAAGTTTGTTGTAAATGTGTATATTTGTTTGTTTGAAAATTGGATGTAAATACTTTTCCAAAGTAAAACAAATTTAAATTTATATTTTTAAATATATTTACATATTTATTAATTAATATATTTAATGATTTAAGAATAAGTGAATGAATATAAATGAATAAGTGATACATTAAAAATAAATTTTACTTCAAATATACATATTAATGATTTATGAATTTCTACATTGAATGATTTATGAATTTGTACTTCAAGACACAACAAAACAAAAAATGCAACAGAAAACAGTTAAGAGGTAGTTAAGTCTTTGTCAATTGACCTTGATTGCATAAGTCTACTCTATACAACTATATACAGCCATAACGAGAAAATGTTAATTAAAAAATAAGAAATATTATATTAATATTTATTGTCAGATGGTATTGATTTGTCTTTATATTCTGCTCTTTGTTTTTGCCTATTTTTGGCAAATTGAAAAAAACTTTTTGACTCTTGAATAAAATGGCCCTCGTCAAAACCACGCTTTACTGCAGCATCTGTTCAAAATAAAAACATATTATTTTTACATTTGCTATAAATGTGCTGAAACTACTTACTCTTTATAGCCATTGTAACATTTAAGTTTTGAATGGATTTCTTTTCAGTGGTTCCCTTCCACGAATATTTTTCGGCACATTTGTCCGTGAATATTTTACGCCAGTATAAACCGGGAGAGTATTGTTAACATTAACTAAAATAGGCCACACCTGCTGCAATGAGCTTTTTGATACCGGCAAACCATCAATATTAATATTAAGTTCAATTAAGGAGTCATGTGTTTCACTCATCAAAAAGTCAGTAAGGCAATCCTTCAACCCGTAGTGGAAATATTCTCCTTCAGTAAGTGGACTCTTGTCGATGGTGATTGGAGTTTTTTTAAGAGTTCTTACGTCTTTGGGTAGGCCATTTACCACTCTGCCCACAATTTGCAAAATTTCGTTGGCAGCGGCAGTCGAAATTTGATGCTTTATAAAGCATTTTGCCAAATCTGTTCCTAAGTCTGCAACAGCATCGTCTTCTGAAGAATCTGCAGCATTGTCTTCACTGGAACTGCTTTGTAGTAAAACCAAATCTGGAGAGCTTGGGCGACTGTTGATTTCCTTTGGTGGATGAATAGTCAAATCATCGACGTTTGCATTAATCGTTAATGCCTTAACTATTCCTTCACTCCTTTTTCTTACACTTTTTTTATATTTATAAGGCATATTTACCTTTTATATATTTATTAAATACAACACAAATTACTTTAAAAGGCCACTAAAACAAATTAATTTTAAGCACAACTCGACAAGTGTCAAATAAAAGTGAAGGCATTGACGAAATGAAAACAAAACAAAAGTCAGAGATACGAGCCGATCCATTGTAATCGGTGGCGGCGGCAGAGTATTTTTAAGTCAGCGACCACAAAATTAATAAAAAAAAAACAAGAATAATTAGAATTACAATTTCCGACTTCAATAAATATTTTTGATATTGATTTTATAAGGGATTTGATATTTAGAATCTCTTTAAAATCAAAAAACCGCGTATTAAAAACCGTATCATTGGTGTCGGCGGCGACGATTGTAATTCAAGCAGGCCAGTATACTTACGAAAGTATTGTAAATTTCTATTTAAGTACATCTTTTACAAATCTATTATAAATACATTACAATAAATTTGTGAATTTTAATTTTCGTAAACTAGTTTGGAAATAGTGTTTGGAAAACAATTGTTAATAAACTAGTTTACGTCAATGTTTATTGGGATGGGACTGTATAATTTTATGTATGTGTTAGTAGCAACTTTAAGTGCAGTTCATTTAAAAAAAAAATGTTCCAAACTGTGCAAATCTGTAAATCTGGTCAAAATCTGGAGAAAACTGTTGAACAAATCATCGGTCACAATAAATCGCCTTACCTATTAATATTTTAGATATCACTAAAATTCTGGTTAAGCTTATAAAGAATTATTTCTTCAGTAAAGTTGAATCCATGAACCCTTCTCGAAAATCATAATAAATTTTTTCTCAGACACATATCGACTTAATATAGAAAAGGCGTAATCTTTTTCGAAATCGTGTTTTTAAAGTTTCTGGACAATTCTCCAATACTCCTCTCTTAAAAAATTCAGCAGTGGATGACATTTCCTATATTAAGTTATCGATATGATCAGGAATTATCGATATGATGGATAGCTTATAATTTTATTCACCTTTGAACTTTGAATATTTACTAAAAAGATAAACAGAAATTTTAAATCAAGGCTGATAAGGCTGCTTTAATAAATCGTAATTATCAATTTCAAATTCATTTCAAGTATCGAGAATTTTTCTTTTGGCAAATGTTTTCTATTAACACAATATCCCATGTCCAAACTAGTTTATTATGAATTGAGTTTTGTATTTTGTGATTTTTGTTTTTGCAACTCTGTTGTCAATAGACCAATTAGGAAGCGGTTATATTCAGTTTACATCTGGTAAACAAAAAAAGTGTGAACTTTATTTTTGTGATGGGAAATTCCATTGTTTTAAAAAGAAATTGAAAAAAAATAACAAAACCTATACAAATCAACATAAATACAATCTGTCAAGAAAGTGTTTTGACACAATAAAATTTTGGTCGTTTTGACTTTTAGATTTAAAAAAATAGTTTTCCTTTTTATACCCTCCACACCACAGTGGCAGAGGGTATATATATGTAGGTTTGTCATTGCATTTGTAACGCATCGAAAAACCAATTTCCGACCCCATAAAGTATATATATTCTTGATCCTTATCACAGCTCGAGTCGATATAGTGATGTCCGTTCATTCACAAAAAAAAAAAAAAAAACATTTGCCTGGTTCAGGTTACGAAATAATTATTTGCCATTATTCCCACCAGGTTGGTATTTAAATTGGGGTAAATCGGGAGTCATTGTGCTGAGATATGAGCAAAAATTTGCATATACCTCTAAAAAAATAGTTTAGTGGTTGAACATAATAGTTGTACAACAAAATAACAATAAGAACAACACAACTACCATGAGCTAGGTTAGTGGTATTGCCACATATTTTTTTTATCGTTGTCACAATATAATCGCCAATATAAAGAAAAAAATATAATCTCTAAAAAAAGTCAAACAAAAAGCACCATGAAAAAAAATGAAAAATTAAAAAATAAAATTGAAAAATGAAAGTTGAAAAATGGAAAATGAAAAATGGAAATTGAAAAGTGAGAAATGAAAAATGGAAAATGAATAATGACAAATGAAAAATGAAAAAAGAATATTGAAAATTGAAAAATGGAAAATGAAAAATTAAAAAAGAAAAATGAAAAATGAAAATTGAAAAATGGAAAATGAATAACGAAAATGAAAAATGATGAATGAGAAATGAAAAATGAAAAATGAAAATTGAAAATTGAAAAATGAAAAATGGAAAATGAATAATGAAAAATTAAAAATAAAAAATTAAGAATTAAAAATTAAAAATTAAAAATTAAAAATTAAAAATTAAAAATTAAAAATTAAAAATTAAAAATTAAAAATTAAAAATTAAAAATTAAAAATTAAAAATTAAAAATTAAAAATTAAAAATTAAAAATTAAAAATTAAAAATTAAAAATAAAAAATTAAAAATTAAAAATTAAAAATTAAAAATTAAAAATTAAAAATTAAAAATTAAAAATTAAAAATTAAAAATTAAAAATTAAAAATTAAAAATTAAAAATTAAAAATTAAAAATTAAAAATTAAAAATTAAAAATTAAAAATTAAAAATTAAAAATTAAAAATTAAAAATTAAAAATGAAAAATGAAAAATGAAAAATGAAAAATGAAAAATGAAAAATGAAAAATTAAAAATTAAAAATTAAAAATTAAAAATTAAAAATTAAAAATTAAAAATTAAAAATTAAAAATTAAAAATTAAAAATTAAAAATTTAAAAGTAAAAATTAAAAATTAAAAATTAAAAATTAAAAATTAAAAATTAAAAACTAAAAACTAAAAATTAAAAGTTAAAAATTAAAAATTAAAAATTAAAAATTAAAAATTAAAAATTAAAAATTAAAAATTAAAAATTAAAAATTAAAAATTAAAAATTAAAAATTAAAAATTAAAAATTAAAAATTAAAAATTAAAAATTAAAAATTAAAAATTAAAAATTAAAAATTAAAAATTAAAAATTAGAAATTAAAAATTGAAAATTAAAAATTAAAAATTAAAAATTAAAAATTTAAAATTAAAAATTAAAAATTAAAAATTAAAAATTAAAAATTAAAAATTAAAAATTAAAAATTAAAAATTAAAAATTAAAAATTAAAAATTAAAAATTAAAAATTAAAAATTAAAAATTAAAAATTAAAAATTAAAAATTAAAAATTAAAAATAAAAAGTAAAAAATTAAAAATTAAAAATGAATAATGGAAAATGAATAAGGGAAAATGAATAACGAAAAATGATAAATGATAAATGAGGAATGAAAAATGAGGAATTAAAAATGAAAAATGAAAATTGAAAAATGAGAAATGAAAAATGGAAAATGAATAATGAAAAATTAAAAATAAAAAACTAAAAATGAAAAATGAAAAATGAAAATTGAGAAATGAAAAATTAAAACTGAAAAATTAAAAATAAAAAATTAAAAACCAAAAATTAAAAATAAAAAATTTAAATTAAAAACTATAAATTGCAAATTTATAAATTATAAATTGAACTATGCTTGAAGGTAGCGAGTTCCAAAGACGAATTGAGTTGATATAAAACTGCGATTCGGAAGTCCCGTAGGCTTTATAACAATAAATTCACTAAGTTTGGTAACCCTTATATAATTACAATATACTAATATTGCTTTTAAATCTAGGGAAAATCAAGTAGATTTTAGTTGAAATCTATTTTCAAAATCTATACCGTTTACATCTAACCTTTTTGACATTTTCTGAGATTTTGTTTCCACAATAACAAACAGCTGATTAAAATGAAACATATAAACTAGAAATACCAAAAATAAACAAAACAATAGGAAAATTCTATAAAGGAACAGATTTTTATTAATTTATTATGCATCAAGAATGAAAAAAGACAAGCTGAAATAGAAATTTTGCGAGAAAAAAAACATCAGCATTTGTTAAATGTATTGTTTAAACAACAAAACCAAATGCATTTTGCACAATTATTATATATGAGATGGGAATGGGCACATATAAGTATAAAAAATTAAAACTTTTCAATTACTAAATATTTTTTTTTATTATAGACTCGTTATTTTTATTAATAATTAATATTTTATTTATTTCTATTCAACTTGTTTGTTTTTGTTTTTAAATGTCAATTTTTCAGTCACTGCGTTGTAATTTTATACTACAATATTAAAAAAACATAGTAGTATCATTTGGTAGTGCTCAAGTTTGACAAGATTTTGTGAGATTTTGCTAAAATCTAGTAACGAGCTAGATTTTGTTTTGTATGGGAAATCTAAACGCACTATAAAACACTCAAATATATGTTTAAAATCAAATCACTTTAATTTGGTAAAAAGTGTGCTTATATAAATATTATTTTTTTTTTGAATATTTATGATATTTTCAAATGACATATCTTGGTAAAAGGATCTTTTCTTCGAACTGTATCTAAGGAAGACGGAAATATTATTAATCAGAACTGAAAGCAAATAATGTTAAAAAGTAGTGTGGTTTTCTTTATTTTAATAATAGCTTATTGCTTTTTTGATGTGGTTAGTTTTTCTGTTGGAAATATGAGCCAATTGAATCCATAAAATCTATTATATCAGTTATATTTAAGACTAGAAAGACTTTCTATTGCGTAATTGTTACTTGCACTTTTGAATCGAAATAGAAAAGTTATACTTATTTTGCGTTTTCAAATTTGCAAAACTATTTTCATGCACTCTCATGTTATTGTTAGTGATATATTCAATCATTTTACGGATAACTTGTGAATCTCACAAATTTCGATTGATTTTTAATATTTATTTTATAAAATGGTTTTAGACATGATGCAAAATTGCATAAAAATGTTTATTAAACTTATAAAGGCTAGAAAGAACAATAAAATGGATTTAAATTTTTTCGGATGGCTTCTGTAATTTTTATACCCTATACCACTATGTGGTTTGGGTATAATGACTTTGTGCTGCTGTTTGTAACAACCAAAAATATTTGTCCTACACACATCTTTAATTATACCGATCGAATCAGAATCACTTTCTGATTCGATTTAACGATGTCCGTCCGTCCGTCCGTCCGTCCGTCCGTCCGTCTGTGTGTCCATGTAAAGCTTGTAATCAAACTGCAGGTCGCAAATATGAATATATTTTGACGAAATTTGGTATTTGATCTTTCATCCGCCATGGGATGAACGCTATTGAAATTGGTGAGAATCGGTCCATGTTCAGACCTAGCCCCCATACAAATGACCCCTATGAAATCAACATATATTGCCATAAGATCCAAGTTATCATGCAAATCTTAGTCAAATTGGGTTTGTATGTATATATTACATCCATTAATCAGTAGTCCAAAAATGATCCCTATTGGACAACTCTTAGTCATAGGCCTCATATAGAGCTGCTTCCCGATCTTCACTTAAATCTATCAAAAAACAAAAATATTGCACTGATTCTTCTCAAATTTTGTTTGTATATATTTTTGCAAAATACAAGAGACTTTACCAAACATGGTCAGGATCGGTCCATTTTTGGGCCTAGTCCCCATATAGATATTGCATCCGATATGAACTTTTTCATATCTGCAGCCAAAAAAATTAATAAAAATCCCACTCAACTTCGTTTTATGCTTATTTTCTATATCCAGTTAGTTGGGCCTGAGAGATAGGGTCTCTAAACGCATGGTATAGGGTATCGCATAGTCGGTCTAGACCGACTATAATTTTCTTACTTGTTATATTTGTTTCTGTTACAAATTTATATATGTATATATATATTTTCTTTTTTGTAAAATAGGTGGGTCCAAAAAGAATTTAAAATATATATTAGCATGTTAAGAAGAAAATTTTTGACAAAAAATGTTTAATAAGTTTGTGTTGATGTTTGTAATCTCTTATAATAAATCGCCTCTAAACCGCTTTCTTAGTCGATTTTTATACCCTATACCGCTATGTGGTTTGGGCATAATGACTGTGCTGCTGTTTGTAACTACCAAAAATATTTGACCTAGACCCATCTTTTATTTTACCGATCGACTCAGAATCACTTTCTGAGTCGATTTAGCGATGTCCGTCCGTCCGTCTGTGTGTCCATGTAAACCTCGTAATCAAACTACAGGTCGCAAATATGAATGAACGCTATTGAAATTGGTGAAATTCGGTCCATGTTAAGACCTAGTCCCCATACAAATGACCCCTATGAAATCGACATAAATTGCCATAAGATCCAAATTATATAAATCTCAGTCAAATTGGTTTTGTATATGTTTATTATATCCATTAATCACTAGTCTAAAAATAATCCCAACAGGACAATTCTTATATAGAACTGCTTCCCAATCTTCACTTAAATCTATCAAAAAAACAAAAATATTTAACAGATTTTTTCCAAATTTGGTTTGAATATATTTTTTCAAAATATAAGTGGCTTTTCCAAATATGGTCAGGATCGGTCCATTTTTCGGCCTAGTCCCCATATAAATATAGCACCCGATATGAACTTTTTCATATCTGCAGCAAAAAAAAAATAATTAACAATGCCACTTAAATTTGGTTTATGCTTATTTTCTATATCCAATTAGTTGGACCGAAGAGATAGGGTCTCTAAACCCTATATCGTGTAGTCGGTTTAGACCGACTATAATTATCTTACTTGTTTAAAATTGTTTTTGAGTGTTGGTTTAGATGTGTCTTTAAATTAACATATTACCGGCTAATTCAGATAAAAATGTTTTAAAATTTGCTTTTCTTTAATATCAATATCTGGCAATTTTTATCCAAGAATCATGGTTTTTATTACAAGAAATTTTAATAGAAACTGGCCAAAAAGAAACACAATTAAAAAACTAAATTTAATTGGTGTTCGAATTTAAAGATTCATTATCGACAACAGTTTTAAAGTGGTAGCCAACATTTGTTGTAATATTGCGTTTAAGACGCAAGTGGAGGGTATCAAAGATTCGGCACAGCCGAATTTAACACTCTTACTTGTTTTCAATGCATTGGGTTTTTCTTAAAAAAACTTCGCTTGCAAAACAGACGGGAATCTATAATATTAATATGCTAGACGATTTCTTGTGACCGATGTTTTGTTCTACCGTTTTATACCTATTTTGACCAAACGTATATTATTTGAAAGGTATTTCTTTTTAGCCGATTTGCAGATTTACAGATTTTTAAGTTTTTTCCTACATAAAATTATACAATGCTATGTGTTTATTTATTAAATTTGTTAATGTGTTTGTAACAAAAATGAGTTTGCTTTTTTGTGTTGATTTGTGAATTGGCTATAATTGATAAGCATACTTTTAGGGTCTTTATTTAATGAAAAAAATAAAATTTCCTCGAATTTGCTCTCGAATTTCGAGGGCTGCCATCTGCTAGTTTACATACAAATGTAAGTAGTATTTTGATAAAACATAAAAAATATTTTATTGTTATTGTAGGTCGAAGACTACAAATAAATCCCGACTACAACTTTTTTTAACTAATGGAAGCCAATTCGGGGATTCATTTCGGTTTCCATATATTCATCCCGCAATTGTCTTCTAGCAATCCTTTGGCTATTTCGTTGTTGTTATTATCCATAAGTGCTCGCATCGTGGCTATGCTATTTAATTTTTTTTTTTAAAATAATTATACCCTATACCACTATGTGGTTTGGATATAATGACTTTGTGAGGCCGTTTGTAACTACCAAAAATATTTGACCTAGACCCATCTTTTATTATACCGATCGACTCAGAATCACTTTCTGTGTCGATTTAGCGATGTCCGTCCGTCCGTTTGTGTGTCCATGTAAACCATGTAATCAAACTGCAGGTCGCAAATACGAATATATTTTGATAAGATTTAATATATATATACTTTTATCAGCCATAGGATGAACGCTATTGAAATTGGTGAAATTCGGTGCATGTTCAGACCTAGTCCCAATGCAAATGACCCATATGAAATCGACTTAAATTGTCATAAGATCCAAATTATCTTATAAATCTCAGTCAAATTGGGGTTATATGTGTTTATGATATCCATTAATCAGTATTCCAAAAATAATTCTTAGTCATAGGCCCAATATAGAGCTGCTTCCCGGTCTTCACTTAAATCTATTAAAAAAACAAAAATATTGCACAGATTTTTCTCAAATTTGGTTTGTATATATTTTTTCAAAATATATGTGACTTTACCAAATATGGTCAGGATCGGGTTATTTTCGACCTAGTCCCAATATAAATATTGCGCCCGATATGAACTTTTTCATATCTGCAGCCAAAAAAATTAAAAAAAATTCCCCTCAAATTTGGCTTATGCTTATTTTTTATGTCCAATTAGTTGGACCGAAGCGATAGGGTCTCTAAACCATGGTATAGGGTATCGTATAGTCGGTCTAGACCGACTATAATTTTCTTTCTTGTTTTATTTGCGTTTGAACACATAAAAAAATTTAAAATTATTTGTCAATAAGCAAAACAACGATGATGCCACTTATTAATTTTTTTGTTCACGCGGAATATAAGGATATTTTTCTCGAGAAAACTGTTTTCCGTGAGAAAGAAATTTCTTGAGAATATTCGTAATTGGGCTGATTAAAACAGGATAACTATATTTTTAAATGTAAAAGTCCAAACAAAAAAATTTTCATTATGTCAAAACAATTTTTTGACAGACTGTATAAAATTAACTCAGAAAACAAAACAAGTTTCACAATTAAAAAATTTTGAATTTTAAAAATTATTTTAGAATAAAAATTTCTTGAAAAATACATTTTATTAATAGCGAAATATTTAAATTAATGTTATTACCAAAATAAAATTATGTTTCTTGTCTTAAATTGTTTTCCTTTCATTATTTTAATTGGCAAAATTGTTTTTTTGTTTTGTTTACATGTTAATTGTCCATTATACGTCATATCTTAGCAAAATTTTGCAAGACAGACATGAGTAATCAATCATGGCTTGAATTGACGTAGTATTTTCTTAAGAATAAAAAATCTTGTGATTTCCTGGACTGCTATTAAGGTAGCAAAAATTAAAAATAAAAGCAAACAAAAATATATGTTAAAGCTATAAATTAAAAACCTTTAAAATCGTTTTCCAAATCACACATTTCTCTCCGTTTACTATGAATAATTCATTAGTTGAATCTTAAGTTCAGTGGGCAAAAAGGTGTAATTATTGGGCTAAACATAAATATTAAACTTGAAGAAGATTTTATGGGTTATTAGAAAATTTGACACTTAGACGATGAAAGAAAGATTTTCTTACAAAGAATATTATTGACCTAGTATACAAGTATGAATAAGAAAATATGTTTGACTGTTATGTTTGTACTGTTATCTAAACAGTACAGAAAGAATTTGTAATTCCCAATTTTTGCCGTCGTTGTATCTAGGACGAATTGTTTGACATTGCAAGACCATCATGAACTTATCCTAAGATTGAGCCAATAGTTTCACTATCGAACAATTAATATTACATGAACTTTTAGCCGTGAAAAGGATTTGTTTCTGGTGGATACCACATGCTGATAATCGCTCAAAAGCAGTCTCTGTCGATTGTTGCAAGGAAATGTTAAAATACTATGATCACGGTGCTTATGATTAGTAAAAACCATGTTTTGGTGGTACCTCAATCGGAGTTGAAGAAGTGCTTCAAAAGCATGCACGTGTATTAATTATAACTAGTATAGCCCAGCAGGTGAAATTCGAGTGCAAATTCTAGGAAATATTGTTTTTTCATTCAATTTTTGTCTTTCAATGTTTTTTAATCTATAAAAATATATAAAATTTATGAATATTTAAATGAGCCTAAAGATATGTTAATCAATTTTAGCAATTCACAATGCAACACAGATCGTCTGATATATAATTTAAATCATTCTCATTAACAGAGTGTAAGGAATTATTATAAATATTTTAATTTAATATATTTTTAAGACAGATTAAACATAAATTTTATCATTCTCAGCTTCTCCTCCATATGAACTATAACTATGCCAATTTTCACACTCTTTCGTGCCCGCACATTGCTTAAAAAGGGAACTAAAATTTGCCTTCACGTATTAATATATAGATAGGGAATTTTTTAAAATGCAATAAAGCCATTTTCAATTTAAAAAAAAATAACAAGTAAGAAAATTATGGTCGGTCTACACCAACTGTACGATAATCTATAAAAGGAGCTTCGGGAAAAGATCTGCCGTCCAACTTTGCTTATGCAAAAAGCATAAACCAAATTTAAATGCAATTTTTATGAAGTTGTGGCCGGCCAATATGAAAAAAGTTCATATCGGATGATATTTCTATGTGGAGAATAGGTCGAAATATGGACCGATCATAACCATATTTAGTAAAGTAATTTATGTTTTTTTTTTTCAAATAGGAACAATATTTTTATTTTTTGATAGATTTAAATGAAGTTTGAGAAGTAGCTTTCTATGGGGACTATTACTAGATTATTTATTTTTAGACTACTGATTAGCACAAACCAAATTTGATCGATATCTATAATATTAATAGGCTAGGCGATTTCTTGTGACCGATGTTTTGTTCTACCGTTTTATCCCGATTTTGACAAACGTATATTATTTGAAAGGTATTTCTTTTTAACTGTTTTGCAGATTTACAGATTTTTAAATTATTTCCTTTATTGTGAGTAAATGGCATTTAAAGTTGCTACTAACACATACATAAAATTATACAATGCTATGTGTGTGTTCATTAAATTTGTTAATGTGTGTGTAATAAAAATGTGTTTTTTTGTGTTGATTTGTGAATTGGCTATAATTGATTAGCATACTATTAGGGTCTTTATTTAATGAAAAAATAAAATTTCCTAGAATTTGCATTCGAATTTCGAGGGCTGGAATCTGTTAGTATGATATATATAGTAGTAGTAGTAATATTCTTTATTTTTTCGTTTTAAATTTGACAATATACATAGGTACATAATTATAAAAAGGATTAAATTAAGAATATATCTTTATTCGGCTTTGACAATATGTCATCAGTCGAAAGACTATTTAAACAAACAACAATTTTACAATTCAAATATTCCTTAGGATTAAACTCCGCAATAATTTACACATGTTTTGATATAATTTTATACAGATTGCTAGTCTACTGTCCTGTCATCTAAAATATTTATTATTTCAATTTCACTAATTAAAGATTTTCCAAAATGTAAAATTCTAAACTCTTTCAGAGTATTACAACGGCCTATAAAATGTTCTATGTCTTATTTTTTTTTTATCTTAAAAGTGAGCATAAGTCTGAAACATTTAACTGATAATTATTACCATTAAGTTTAACAATGTCACTTCTTACCTTGAAGATCAACGTTATGTCTTCAAACCGTAACTCGTCTATCATGTATCTGATCCTGTCATTGGGTCAAGTTTTCTATATATTCTGCTTGTTTCAGCTGCTTTCATTAGAAGGGCTTGGCTATAGCTATTTTAAGTGCATATAATAAATTAATTAGCAGTTTTTCATTGAGATTTTGCTCTGTCCATGAGATACCATATTCAGCTCCTATTCTATTCAAAACATTCACCCATAGAATTTGCCGTCTAATAAAGATTTTGGAGAGTTTATTGGGAAGTCTGTCCTGATTATAATCAAACAAAGCTTTGCTTATATACCTCAGGTGCAAGTCTTAGCGTGTAAAATTAGGAAGCTTCAATATTTTCTTTAAAAAGTAAAGCTGTAGTTTATCTACTTCATCGAACAGAGAGAATCCCCAGACTTGTGTGCTATAACTTTGTACTGCTCTACAAACTGCCAGAAACAGTTTCCATTTGGATCTTAGAGATATTGAGGGTTTGTTCAGAAAGTTGTCCAGGTCTGATTTATGCTTCTTTTAGCAGAAGTGGTTCTAATTTGAATATGTTTTTTGAAAATCATTTTTGGTGTCAACGTAACGCCAAGATAGCAGTATTCGGATGTTATTTTAATATCTTCTCCTTTAAAATACCAATACTACATTCTTCCACCTGTTCTTAATATCATAATCTCAGACTTACTCAAATTTACCTCTACATCCCACATTTTACAGTATTCTTCTAATTTATATATAATTTTCTGCAAAACGTTTATATCATCAGCAAGAATAACGATATCATCTGCATATAACAACAATCGTACATATATTTAGGTGTTCGATATTAAGTCCTTCTAAAAAGTCATGCAGATCATTAAGAACTCAAAAAGTAGTGGTGATAGAAGACAACCTTGTTTTACGCCTGATACAGTTCAAAAGTCCTCTAATAGTTCTTGATCATTGAGATTTAAATGTACTAAAGCTGAAAGGTTATATATGTTCTTCCTAAAACCAGCTTGGTATTAATTTAAGATTTTGTGACGTTCGGCCCACTCTGAGAGTCTATTTGTTAACAAACCCATCTTTGGTGCACAGTTCATGAAAGAAATTCCACTATAATTACTTGGTATTGCCACATCTCCTTTTTTAGGTATTGAGTAAATTATATCTTACTAGCAGATTCCAGCCCTCGAAATTCGAGGGCAAATTCTAGGAAATTTTATTTTCATGTGTAAACATCTATACGCGCAGGAGGGTAAATTTCGAATTCACAATACAATCACAAAAACAGTGTAATATGTGAGCGTAAGATCTTACGCGTGACATGTGTGCATTAAGACAAATCGGTGTGACATGATTGTTTGGTGAAAAAATTATGATATGTAATAACCTTTTTGTCGCTGTTTTCTGCATTTTATTTATTACCAGATGTTTACACCTCTCCCCTGTGATCGGACTCACATGATTTTTTCATTTAATAAAGACCCTAAAGGTATGCTAATCAGTTATAGCCAATTCACAAATCAACACAAAAAACAAACTCATTTTTATTACAAACACATTAAAAAAATTTAATAAACACACACGTAGCATTGTATAATTTTAAAATAAAGGGAAAAATTTAAAAATCTGTAAATCTGGTGAATAGCTAAAAAGAAATACCTTTTAAATAATACACGTTTGGTCAAAATCGGGATAAAACGGTAGAACAAAACATCGGTCACAAGAAATCGCCTAGCCTATTAATATTATAGATTATAAAAATGGAGTTGTATATGTTTGTTTGTTTGTGGTTTATAGGAGACTACACCACTGGCCCGATCGTGTTGAAATCTTTACCGTAGGTAACTGCCTATCTGGAAGGAAAAATAGGCTATATTTTTTTAATTTTTGAAGTGGGCGTGGCACCTCCCATACAAAGTGAATTTTTAACATCTAATTTTAACATATAATATCTGGCGTACTACGACAGCAAGAGTTCTGAAACTACGTACATGTACATATTTAAATAATTCGAAGAGTTGCGGAAAAATGGATCGGACCAATGGGCGTGGTACCCACCATACAGAGAAAATATTAGATGTCATATATCTAGAGTACTGTAATAGATAAAGTCTTGAGACTTTGTGTGAGTCCATAAGTTATCAACATTAGTATTTGAAAAAAAATGGGCGGAATCCGATCAGTGGGCGTGGTACCTCGCATACAAAGTAAATATATAATGTTATATAGCTGAGGTACTGTAATAATGAAAGCCTTGGAACTTTGTCTGAGTTCATGAGTTATTAATGTGAGTAGTCCCATAAAAATGGGCGGGATCGGATCAGTGGGCGTGGCACCTCCCATACAAAGTGAATTTTTAACATCTAATTTTAACATATAATATCTGAACTACAACGCCAACAAGAGTTCTGAAACTATATACATGTACATATTAAAATAATTCGAGGAGCAGCGGAAAAAATGGGCGGGATGGGACCAATGGGCGTGGTACCCACCATACAAAGTAAATATTAAATGCCATATATCTAGAGTACTGTAATAGGTAAAGTGTTGAGACTCTGCGTGAGTTCATAAGTTATGAACGTTGGTACTCGAAAAAAAATGGGCGGAATCCGATCAGTGGGCGTGGTACCTCGCAAACAAAGTAAATATATAATGTCATATAGCTGAAGTACTGTAATAGTGAAAGCTTTGGAACTTTGTCTGAAACAAACAGTAGTTTTCTACAAAACGTATTGCCTGCTTTTAATTTCGTTACGAGGGATGTAGCGAAGCGCATCGGGTAACTGCTAGTTTAATATAAAAGTAAAATGCTTTTATATAAAAACTTTATTAGGCGAAGAGAATGGGATGGAAAACAACGCAACCACAATGGAACTTATTCTAGAGCGTCAACATATCTGGACACAACAAATTTGAGCCCAATAACAAGACTTTTTTTAAAACTATTAAGTCAGCGGACTTCAGGTCCTGTTACAAGGGTAACATCCAGTAATATTGCTGTACCGAAATTCCAACAATTTGATGATGAATCGAATGATTTCGATACATACAAAAGACAATTGGAAGAACATTCTAAGGCATGTGGTGTTGAAGATGATGACAAGAAGCGGTCATTTTAATTATTCTGGATTGGAGACAAAACATTTCGTGTCTTACAGAAGCTGGTAGGATAACATAGCATACAAATTTTGGCGTATTCAGAATTCGTATCAACTTTGGATGTTTATTATAAGAGCAAAATCCACATTATCAAATCATATGCAACGCGATCTTCGCCTGGTGCTTTGTGGTCTTTATATGATATAGATAGATATATATATATATATATATGATATCTGATTCTTACAGCAATTTTAGTCGATCTCATAGGGGTTTTTGTACCAATTTCCATGGTCCTTTTCAATTCATTTGGCCTACTTTTTGAATAGAACATCAATCAAATGGCCGCCTCTGTTGGCCACGGCAATATGTGTCCTTTTTGCTGCATTTTCCATAACTTTTTCGAGCATATTGGGCCGTACACTTTGTTTCTCAAATAAATCTACCAAAAGAACTCCGGAGGGTTTCAGATCTGGAGAACTGGGTGGCCATTCAATGTCGCCTTTTTGACATCACACTTCTAGAAAATTTTTGTTGCAGAAACTACATTGCTTGATTTACGGCGAGGCACGAGCAGATCTTGTCGAAACTAGTAAGCTTCCAGACGTTTTTCTGGCATTTGCGGGCAGACAAATGTGCTAACATTCACAGATATCGTTTCCCATCGTTTCGTCATGAAGTATCCGTTCCTCAGATGCGGAAATTTTGATTGATAATGCCGCCACAGAGCATGAAATGGGCGGGCCTCGTCGGTTAAATTTGCTTCTAAAAGTAAGGTTTAGTGTGAACCATTCGAGCAACTGTTTGGGCAGTCTGCCATCAAATTATTCTATCTTTGTATGGGAAAAATGAAAATGCGCCGCAAAGTGGTTCTGCTGACGCCAAAATACTGAGCGTGGTGACGATACGACTCATTTCGGTTCTCGGCATTACTCTCTCTCTCTCTTACCCCATCAGCCAGTTCATTGGAACGTTGTTGGCGTTAATGAACGGCATTGTCCCGTGCTCAACAAAATTGACACTAAACAACGGCACTTCCGGGCCACGATATTTTCGACGATATGCACTTTGAGTTAGCACAACTGAACGACTATTTTCAATGTACAGCGTCACTACATCGGCGCGTTGTCTTAGTATAAAATTCTGTTACTTTTGAACCGATCAAAATATTTAAGTAATTTTTTTTTAGTAGATAGATATTTAGTTCAGCTTGACTCAGTTTTAATTACATTAAAATTGATTTATGACTTTTTAAGGAGTTCTAGGTCAAAGTTGAACTTTTGATTTTTTTTAACTTTTAGAGTGAAATATGTGTTTATTTTTTTATTTATTAAAAAATTTAATATTTGGATTTTAATAATTATAAACATTTTATGTAATAATGGGATTTTTTAATGTTACACTCAAAAAAAATTTTTACACTCAAAAAAAAGTAGTAAAATCAACCGGAGATTTTTCTATTATTACTGAAAAATTAAAAATTTTTTGTTGTCAAATTTGCAAATTTGTTTACACTCAAAGAATATTTACACTTAAAAAAAATGTTAATAATATTATCTAAAAATCTTGCTATTACTACAGAAAAATTTATTATTTTTTGCTGTCAAATTTGATCATTTTAAAAAAACATTTTTAAAATAAAAACTGCAATAGATTTTAATTGCATTCCTAACAATGGTAGGTTCTGTTTATTATTACTTTTTACTAATACTATGTTTTTCGTACGTAAATAGTAGCAACTTTAAAGGCAATTTACTCAAAACAGAGGAAAAAAATTAAAATTGTGTAAATCTGCAAATCGGCTAAAGAGAAATACCTTTCAAATAATATACGTTTGGTCAAAATCGGGATAAAACGGTAGAACAAAACATCGGTCACAAGAAATCGCCTAGCCTATTAATATTATAGATTATACATTTGACTCAAATATTGATTGCAAATATTCCATATTTTGTTCTGTTATTTCTGTTCTTTAGTAGTTTTTTGACTTCTTCATCTAAATCCCGATGTTTCACTTTCCATTGATTTTGAATACTGGAGATGAACGGATCTGACGTTGCCAATAATATATTAAATAGATCTTCATTTGTGGAATTTCGTGAAATTTTTCTAGTATTGTGCTCTCTATAAATCTGTAATCCTTATTCCTTTTTTCCTGAGCCTCCTCTGATACATCTCCAAGTGGCACCAAATGATATTTAATGACGTCTTCTACATGATAAAGGATTTTGTGAACTGTTGCAGACATATTTCTCCATGGGTAGTTGGTTGTATATATTTTTGCAGTTTCCTTAGCATAATCTCGAAATTTTCCAGAGTCAATTTCTTCTTTGCACGCAAGTACTTCTAGGATTATTTTAAATCTGAAAATAAAGTTTAAATCCACTCCTGTTATTTCAGATGCTGTTTCTGGATCTGAAAAGTATCTTCTTGCGGTATTGCCATCATTTGTATTGCCTGACCCTTGTGTTGGCTGATCTATAATCAATCCAAATTTGCGACATTCATCTTGAACATGTTTATTTTTTGTACTTCTTAACCCTTCGTTGGTTTCATTGTTTCTTATTGATCCTGAAGACCCGAAATCCAAATCATAACTGATTTTTAGGCGTATTCTGATTCCATAAGTCGTATTCTTGCATGTAGTGGTGATAATCCAAATTCATATGCATCGGTATTATCTAATGATTTTGTCTGGACTTGGTTTAATTGGCTTGATGTTACTTGGCATATAATGCAGCTGGATACAGCCTTCATGTTAGTCGAAGCCTGCCCTACTTTTCCATCTATCATTGTCAGCACAAATTGGTAGTTTACTTCAATTTTCTGAATATTTTTATTTGCGACTGTTATTGCTGAAATATATTAGAGCAATTGAGTTTGTATTCAAATGTCGCTTTCTTATAAGCCTTCTCATAAGCCATCGTACTATGTTTCTAGGTAAAATAAAAAGGTAAGAAAATGGCATTAGTGCATTACTACCTAAAATAATCACCCCTGTTCTTGAAACCACTATCACAAAAAAAACTCGTAAATGAAAAAAATTCTTAAATCTTCAGTTTTTTGTTGTTCTCTAATTTCAATAAGAATATTTTTTCTCGTTTTAATTCACATAGAAAGGGCTTTGTGAAATCAAAACAAATGCCCTTTTTTCTACTAAGCAGGTGTTAAGAGATAAAAAAAACTAATTGATATTTAAACTTTAACATGTTTTTTATTGAACCTTGTCATTATTTTAAAAAATTAGACATTAATTTTATGAAAAAAAGCGATTTTAAAAAGGAATTAAAAATTTTTTTTTCATCTAATCACATATTTTTATTTTTTGCATATGTTCGAAACAGTAGTGATGCCAGTCAAATCCACTTTATTTGAATATCGAAATTTTTTTTGGTGATGCCTAACTTTTTAAAAATAGAAGTCATTTTTAATTGAATGAAATTGAACAACAAAAACAATTAAATGAACAAATAAATTATTTTAAAAGAAAATATTTTTCTTTATACTTTTTCTATAAACTAAGAAAAAAACATGCACAAAATACTTAAAAGTTTTTTGTGAAACTGAATAAAGAACCATATGGCACCTCGGTTTCTAGATAACATATGTTCTTAACTCAAACATATGGTTCTTAACTCAAACATATGTTTCCATTAAATAAAAAAAAAAATGTGGTTTCAAGAAAACCAAAATTTCAATTTCATGTGATTTTAAATTCACTCTTATTCAAATAACAAAGTTTCAAGAACAGGGCTGAATATATAAAAAACCCACTATACAAATGAATTACCACCTGTGTCTGTTTTCTTTACTACTTTCATTAGGGCATTGTTAGGTAAAATAAAAAGATATAAAAAAGGTATGATAATAAAAAAAACCCAGGTTACTAATGAATTACATCCTCTGTGTATTGACATTCTTACTTACTAATATATTATGGTAATAGAACAAATAATGACTATTATAAGCTATAAAATACCTAAAGCACAAATTTAATACACCATTGTATACGAGTACTTATAGGGCTGTTTAAATAATCGTAATTTGAATTTTTTTTAAGAGTAATTTCATTAAAATGAAAATAGTGTTCTACCCACGGGTCGTCACGGGTGCAAAAGTATAAACAGGGCTGAAGAGGACACTTTCATCTTTCTCCGGGTGGTATACGTTTCTTGTTCCCTTTTGTTCCCTAGAAGTTCTATTAAACTAAAGTTGAAATTTGAGAAAAATATAGTAGTTTCATAAATATTTCATAACGCCCCTAATATTAAACAACAGGGCTGTGACAACTTACAACAACTAAAGGCTATAATCCTACCAACATTATAAAAAACCGCAGGTCATTATCGATGATAGCTCGCGACTAGTAACCATTTATTTATGATAAAAAACAGAAAAAAAATCACCTTTTCCTGAAATTAAAAAAAACAGTTGAGTTTGACAGCATGCCACGCCCACAATTAACAATAGTTTAACCTAATTTTTTGGCCACCTTAATCTGGATATATTAGCTACAAAAAGGCGTTAAAATTTTAAAAATCGGTGACAAAAAAAATTTTACCTTTGGCCAATGAAATCAAAATCTCAGCCACAGTGCATCGGTAAATTAAAGGGTACGCCGAGATTTAATATTTTTGGTAATTATAACCTGACTGCAGAATTATATAGGGTATAAATATTTTAACCCTATCCCAAAATTCATATTCAATTTATTTCCACCAAATTCCACTTTGTAACAAAAGCGATTTGCCCACTGTTGTACATGTATATTTTAGTGATGACATGACGATTCTTCAATATACGGCCAACGCTGTCCTAAGGAAACACGCTCCAAAACGAGTACAATTAATTAACACATTTTGGCAAAATAAACATCAAATTGTTTCGTTGAGAGCCCTCCCCCCGCCCCTTGAATATCTCGCTGGAACAATTTAAAAAAAAATCTAACACTTTTTTTTATCTCGATCTTCATTACGATTTTTAAATACAAGATCAGCAATTAACAGTATTAATGTTAATTACATGTTATTGTATCGGTATATGTGTAGGCACAATATATTGATACAGTTTCAATATCAGCTACAGATCCTATAAAAGATTGTTTAATCATTCGGTACAGCTCACTTCAATACGTTGGTTAGTCTTGAAAACAAAACACACAAAAAAATTAAACAAAGGCCTAAAGTTTTTGTGGCCATAGTTTTTAAAACAATTTTGAAACGACCGCGCGCAGCATTTGAAAGTGGAAAAATAACAAAAAAAAAAAAAAAAAAAATAAAGAAAAATAAGAAATAGTTTAAAATGCAAACCCGTCAGGTCATTGCTTTGTGGTACATTTTGGCTTCAATAGGTGTTATCTGCTGGTCTCTGCCAGTGTTGGATGCCAGTTCGGGCATTGACAATGCCACCATTGAGGAATTACAAGCCAGCCTTAATGATACACCGAAAAATCTGTAAGTTTTTGTTCAAATATCGTTGAAACATCTCACCAATATATATTTATATTTCTCTCTCTCTCTTTCTCTCTCTCTCTCTATAGTTATGTTGTTAAAGCTGTAGTCTATGAAATTGGCATTTTAACGGAAGTCGGAGAAAATGACACCAGTTTTGAAAGTCAAGAACGTGTAGATTTGACCTTCTTCGATGCTCATACCAATCAAAGTCACATTGATTTGGGCAACATTCCATTGCCTATTCAAACAAATGTCACTGGTCATGTTTTAACTGGTATTGCACCATTTAATATTGGTGCCTTTAGTAGTCCATCAGAGTTGTTACAAACCCTTCCCCTGACCGGTAGCATTGTTAATATCACTCACAGTGATACGGCTTACTATCAACTGACCAAATCGCATACGGGTGACAATGAAAAAGCTAGAATCGTTAGTAATGATCAAATTAGCAGTATTCCGAATGCCGCTGCTCTATTCCCCGCGTCGTCACCTACATTAGCCTCGGAAGATGTTGCTGCTAATACTTTGGAACCCCATTAGGGTTATAGAATTACTTTTGTTTTATAGGTTAGATAAGACTGTCATTTAAGTAAAAAAAAAAAATATTCACAAACCAATACTTTTTTTTTTTTAAATAGATTATATTGTAGATCAATATAGTAATACATACACACACATAAACAATTTTTCAAATGATTTAGTTTTATTTCAAAGTGAACACATTTAGACCCAGTTTTTGAGATATCAGTTAAACCTAGTTTTGTTAAACACAGAATTTATTCATTAATTGCTTTATGAATTTGGACATGTCTGACAAAATTAATTCTCGGTTTAACTAAACTAGGTTTAACTGACATCTCAAAAACTGGGCCTTAATGAATCGAATATATCAAAAAAAAAAAAAATATATCTATAACATTAATAGGCTAGGCGATGTCTTTTTACCGATGTTTTGTTCTACCGTTTTATCCCGGGTTGGACCAAACGCATATTATTTGAAAGGTATTTCTTTTGATGTGTAGACATCTATACGCGCAGGGGGGGGGGGGGGGGGGTAAATTTCTATTTCACAATACAATCACAAAAACAGCGTACATGTGAGAGTCACATCTTACGCGTAAGATGTGACCATTAAGACAAATCGGTATGACTTATGATTGTTTGGTGAAAAAATTATTATATGAAATAACCTTTTTGTCGCTGTTTTCTGTATTTTATTTATTACCAGATGTTTACACATCTCCCCTGTGATCGGACTCACATGATTTTTTTTAGCTGTTCACCAGATTAACAGATTTTTAATTTTTTTTTCTTTATTTTGAGTAAATTGCATTTAGAGTTGATATTAACACATACATAAAATAAAATTATACATAAGCTATGTGTGTGTTTATTTTATTTGTTAATGTGTTTGTTAATGAGTTTGTTTTCTTCATTCACAATAATAATAAAGCAAAATAATGTTGGTTTGCGAATTGGTTAAGTTGAAAAATAAAGTTCCCTAGAAATTGCGATCGAATTTCGAGCGCTGGAATCTGCTAGTAATTAATAATTTGATTAAAACATTGATAAATACAAAATTGTATTTAAAAAACAGTTGAAAGAAAACGTCACAAACTATAAGTATTTAAATAACAGTTAAGATTTTATATTGAAGTTAAATTTTGCTTAAAAACAAAAAAAAAAAAGACAATGGGTACGTTCGTAAATGCAGTAGTTATGCATCACTGCAGCATAATAAAAGTAAAACGTTCAAAAAAGCATCACTTGGCAGCACTGATTTACGTCAAGTTTTTTATGCAAACAATTGACAGTGCTGCCGCAAATTTTTGCAGCTATGGCATCATTTTAATTACTGATGCAATAGAGCGCAAAGCTTTAAAAAAAATTAAACGTTGATGCAGAATGGAAGAGTAATTAGTGCTTTATATAAAAATTGTTAATACAAATTTAAATAATATCGTTTTGTTATTTCAAAGTAATTTTTTATTTTAGGAATCCGCCTTCTTTTTCGTTTTAATTTAATTTTAATAATCAAAAGTCGTTTCATCTTTCTTTTAATTCTGTTTTTATTATAAGTTAACAAAAAGTTGTCATTTTTAGAATCAAGATTTTCAATAATATTTGTTAATGTTATTGTGGTGAACAAAACTTTTTAATAATTATGTTATGCATTTCAAAACGACCTCAGGTTTCATTTTCAGCAATCTCGATTAAAATTCAAGAGCAGCTTCCAAAGTTTCGTTGATTTTGTCTTTTTGCACTACACCAAAAACGAGGAACTAATTTCTCATTTCGTAAAGTTATTTCAAAATTTGCTATTAACAGTTCAACTATTAACGGACTTAGTGGATTACCCATGTTAGTGCCAAATTCTAATTTGAAAATGTCGTTTTGCTGCATACAAAGCTTCGCTGTTTCAAAAAGTACGTTTTTCTCTTGAGTATCATAATCAATGCTTGCCAAATGTTTTTCTAGAAATTCCAGAGCAATATCAACGAGAATGTTTGGAAACAGCGAACTTACATCAAAGCTAACTATAAGCTTATGGTCTATTCTAGTTGGGGTTTTACAAAGAACTATTTTATTCATCAAAATTAAATCAAAACGATACATGTTCAATTCAGAGTTGTATCTACCTGTCAAATAAACTAAACGTTAAATTCAAAATTCAGAGTTGAATATAAAAGTATAATAATATCCATGGACAGTTGCCGCAAGTATGTGGGATGATGCCACATTACTCTCCTTCCCATGGCATACGGAAACGAACTCTTCTTCCAGAGGACGTGGTGTAGGGTGCTGGTTCTTCGCTGGATGTACTTGGCTGATCACTGGTTTTTATTGTTCTTGTGTATGCTTGCGATTGCTCTTCACATATGAATGCAGCCTTGAGTCGGTCGATGCTTATGTTAACGTGTTTGCCATTTATATTAATTTTATAAAACTTATCATAGCGTTTGATTACTGCAAATGGGCCTTCGTAAGTTGGCTGTAGAGGTCGGCGTACTGCATCTGTGCGTACGAAAACTGCAGGAGCTGTATTCAAATTGTTTTCTATGAAAGGTGTTCTTTTAGCATGGTTGGATGTTTGCTGTGGCTTAATGCTATGCATTTTTGATCGAAGATCATTTACGAAGTCACTACCGGAGATGTTTTTTCGAGGTTTAGACTCTTCGAGAAACTCACCAGGAACACGAAGTGAACATCCATAAACCAGTTCTGCAGGACATGCTCTAATATCCTCTTTAAAAGACACTCGCAAACCGAGTAATATAAGTGGCAATACTTCCACCCATTTTTCAGTTTGATAGCACTTAATTGCGGATTTTAAAACTCGATGACATCGTTCCACTAAGCCATTAGCGGCCGGATGGTAAGCAGTTGTCCTTAAATGTTTAATGCCCAAAAGGCAATTTAGATCGCGAAATAGATTTGACTCGAATTGCCGGCCTTGATCCGTTGTAATTCTCAAGGGGACACCAAATCTTGCTATCCACTGTTCGTAAAATGTAAATGCTATCGTTTCAGTGGTTATATCTTCCAAGGGATATGCTTCGATCCAGCGTGTGAAGCGGTCAACACATGTGAGGCAGTAACGGTAGCCCCTGGATGGCGGCAGTGGTCCAACGATATCAATGTTGATATGTTCAAATCTTGTTTGAGGAACAGTATAGCTGGATAGTGGTGTTTCATTGTGACGATGAATTTTACTACGTTGGCATGGAATACACTCTTTACACCAGCTTCTACAATCTTTTTTCATTTCTGGCCACACAAAACGTTCCGAAATTAATCTTGTTGTTTTGGCTACACCAGGGTGATTTATGTTGTGCATTGTATTGAATGCAGTTTTTCGGAATGGTGGAGTCAAAAATGGTCGTGCTTTACCACCGGACACGTCACAAAATATTTCCAATTGCGTACCGGGAATTTCTATTTTCTTAATTTCGAGGCCTGAGTCTTTTTCCAAAAAAAATATTACTTCTGTATCATCCACTTGACTTTCGGAGAGCTTAGAGTAATCAATGGTCGATGTTGTATGTAAGGCGTTGATATAATATTTTCCTTGCCGGGTATATAACGAATGTCGGTTGTAAATTGACCCAAAAAATCAAGGTAACGTGCTTGGCGTGGTGTAGATTTTTCCGATTTCTGTTGAAAAGCGTATTGTAAGGGCTTATGGTCCGTGTAAATACACACATCTCTGCCTTCGACCATATAACGAAAATATTTAAAAGCTTTATAAGCTCCAAGCAGTTCCCTATCGTAGGTACTATATTTTTGCTGTGCCGGGCTGAGTCGTTCGGAATAAAATCCAAGTGGCTGCCATACGTTATTATCATATTGTTGGATAATGGCGCCCATTGCAATGCCTGATGCGTCTACCGTAAGAGATAGAGGTGCATTGTGTTTGGGGAAAACCAATAGTGTGGCTTCACACAGCGATGATTTACATTTTTCAAAAGCTTCTTTTGATTCATCGTTCCAATCAATTAGGGATTGGTCGTTTTTTCTATTGCCCTTGATGATTTTACATAGTAGGGCTTGGTGTTCGGCAGCATTCGGTAAAAAACGACGGAAAAAATTCATCATTCCCAGAAATCTTCGTAAATTGCAAACTCGATCAGGGAGTCGATATTCGATCAATGCCTTAATACGATCAGGCGGAGGACGAACTCCATTTCTGTTAACCAAGAATCCTAAAAATTGTACTTCCCTTCGACCAAAAAAACATTTCGATGGGTTTATGATTACGCCGTATTCCCGTAATTTGTTAAAAACTTTGCGTAGGTGTTCACGATGCTCATCAATATTTTTCGAGGCAATTAAAATGTCGTCCAAGTAAGGCCATGCAAAATCAAATTCACGTAAGGTGTGATCCATGAACCGTTGAAATGTTTGTCCGGCGTTACGTAGGCCGAAACACATATGCGTAAACTCGTATAACCCAAAAGGTGTCGTTATGGCCGTTTTGGGTATGTCCTGGGGTTCCACGGGTATCTGATGGTAAGCTCTACGAAGGTCTATGGTGGAAAAAATGTTGCAACCATGTAAAGAATGTGTGAAATCCTGGATGTGGGGTATCGGATAACGATCGGGCTCGGTTATACTATTGAGCCGCCGGAAATCCCCACATGGTCTCCACTCTCCATTTTTTTTTGCGAACCATATGTAGACTTGCCCATGGACTACGCGATGGGCGACATATGCCTAGATTCATTAACATTTGAATTTCATCTTTGGCCACTTTTAACTTTTCAGGGCATAAACGTCTAGGTTTGGCAAAGACCGGTTGACCTTTTGTGATGATATGGTGCGTTATATCATGTTTGGTAATTTCCTTATTGAAACAATTTTGGGTGATGTCTTTAAACTCGTTCAACAAATCTTTAAAAGAATCATCTTGATTAATAAATGAAAGACTTTTATAAAACTCAACATTCTTATTTAAAGAACCTATCGTATGGACGTTTGTTATATTATCCACGAGTTTACGATGGCGTATGTTGACCATTAGATTGTAGTAAGACAAAAAATCTGCCCCTATGATTGGCTGGGTGACGTCGGCTACTATAAATTTCCATTTGAACTCACGATGAAGTCCCAGGTTGAGTGTAATCATTTTATCACCATATGTTTTTATGGGAGAATGATTAGCAGCGTATAAATATGAATTTACTTCAGGGTACTTTTTTTGTTTATGTGTAGGAGGTATGACGCTAACCTCGGCACCAGTGTCAACCAAAAATTTATATTGTGAATTTTTATCGCTAATAATTAGACGGCAGTTTGTCGTAGACTGTCTGACGTTAGCCGTCATGTCAGACAGACTATTTAGTTTTTTGCATTTCGACAGGGTTTACGACACTTGTTCGCCTTATCACCGAATTTTCGGTGATACCAGCAAACTTCATCCTGTTGCGAACGGTTATGCGAACGAGATCTACTACGAGGTTGTCGTGTAAATTTAGTTTTCAGCTCGGCTACCTCTTTTATAAGTAAGCTGATTTGTTTTTCCAGCGACGACTGTGTTGTAGATGCATTTGATGGCACAGTAACAGCGTTTATGTGCGGTGAGTCGCTTACCTCCAATATTTTGTCGGCAAAAACAGAAAGTTTGTCAAGCGGGTCACTGCTTATGGATATAATGGAACGCACATTTAGTGGCAGTCGTGTCATCCATATAGACTTGAGCATATTATCGTTAATTTCATTACCCGCTAGGTCTCGCATCTCGCGGAGTAATTGTGATGGTCGCATGTCACCCAATTCCAAATCTTGCAGGAGCTTTTTTACTCGCTTTTGCTCGGAGTCTGCGTATTGCTCCAAAAGTCGCGATTTGAGAACATCATACATATTGTCAACGGGTGGATTTAGCACTATGTCACTAATCTGTGACAATACGCTGCTTTCGATAGCTGCTACTACTGTATGGTATTTAGTCCGGTCGCTTGTAATTCCCGCTGCAGCAAATTGTGATTCTATTTGGGCGATCCATAGAGCTGGTTTAGCGTGCCAGAACGGAGGAACACGGACAGAGACTCTTGCAATTTGTGCAGCGTCATTATATTGATTTACCTGTTGTTGTATATTAGTGTTTGCCGCTGCTGCTATATCTGCTTCGGCCATAATGTTTTTATAAATAATTTATGAGGCTTTTGATGCTTGTGATCGTTTCCAAATTAGTTTTTTTGTTCTAAAACTCCGTTTTTCGTTTGATCACGTCGGGGTCACCATTTATGGTCTATTCTAGTTGGGGTTTTACAAAGAACTATTTTATTCATCAAAATTAAATCAAAACGATACATGTTCAATTCAGAGTTGTATTTACCTGTCAAATAAACTAAACGTTAAATTCAAAATTCAGAGTTGAATATAAAAGTATAATAATATCCATGGACAGTTGCCGCAAGTATGTGGGATGATGCCACAAGCTCATCGTCATTCACTATTAAATTTTTGATTTTTTCTACAAATTCAAGAGAATTTTTAACAGCGAGACTTTGAATTGGTGGAAGCATTTTTTATTCAGTGACTAACCATTTTGTTTATGCGATGGTGCATTAATATTTGAAACTATCGGTTTCATTTTTCTCCCCGTTTTGTGAATATTCGAAAGCGCGTACATTTTTGGTAAAGAGGGTATAAACTATTAAATCTCTACTAATTCGTTCGCTATATTCTTTATTTTTTTTTGGCACAATGCTGTAGTTTCACGTAGCATCGTTTTTAAGGGATTTCTATTTATCTTAACGTACATATTTGCATTCCTTAATTAAATCATTTACGCGATTTTCATAGTCGGTTTTATCTAACGCCACTACATTGTTGCTTTTGTCCGCTTTTACATAAAGAACATTTTTGGCTTTTAAGCTCCTTTATTACATTTTGTTGTTTTACTGCCTTTTCGGACTTTCGCGTAGGTTTTAGCGTTATCAATAACTTTAGCAGTTGTTTAATGTATATTGTTTGTACCGATGGTAGTTTGTATTTTAAAATTGTTTCTATCAGCCCAATTCTAAATATTCCCAGGGAAATGAGTTCCCGGGGAATTCATTTTTCCCGAGAATAAATCCTCCTATTCTAAACAGGCGGGGAGAAGAATAATATGGGAGAGAGAATTTCGATTATTCGAAGACAGCTGTTTTGCTTCAGTTGTTTTGTTTACAAATTTAAAAATTTTTGTGGAAATTAAAAGTAAAACTTTTTTTAAATCTTTAATAAATTAAAAATAAATACAAAAAATGTTCAGTGTAGCGTTTCTGATGGTAGCTGGAGCAGAAGAGCAGCTGCAGGACAAGACGGATCAAAGCATGCAACATCAGGGTTGGCTTGCATTGTGTTTAAAAGAACATGAATTTGTTTTTTGTTTGTTGCTTTTGACCTGAAAGCAACAGTAATGCCATAATAATATTATTATACAAAATTTAAAAAAAAATTTTTTTTTTCATAAAACTATTAAATACATACATTTTTCGCAGCACTCCCTCTCAATTTTTTGGCGGAATTATTTCCGAATTATTCTCCCTTTTATTGACATTCAGAATAGCTACTTTTTTTTCCCGGGGAAGAGATTCCCATTTTCGAAGTTCTTTTAGAATAAGGGTAAAGGGAAAAGAGAAAAAATTCCCGGGGAGATTTTATTAAGAATAGGGGAACAGGGAATAGGGAAAAAATTCCCAGGGAATTGTTATTGAGAATTGGTCTGTATATCAACAACTAACTCATCTTCACTGTACACATGACGCTTAATTCGTTTATAACGAAATTTTCAACATTTTTGGGAATTTCTTTGTTTACTTTTGGTGTTTTTCCATTAAGGCACAATAATTTGCTTTTATTTGCATTTTGCTTCATTTTCACAACAGATAAAAGCCACTCACTAAACGCATTTTGACTTAAGTTGTGTATTCTCTAAATGCAACGCATAGACTCTAGTTCACTTTCTGCCAGTTTTTTATATTTCGAGACCTAGCCACATATTTTGAGCTTTTTTTTATTACTGCTGCTGATTTTATACATTTTCTTTCATACCATCTTCTAATTTTATTGTTTGAATCAACTCTGGTACAGAAGTTTAAAAGTTTCCATTGATTTGGCATCCCTAAAAAATACTTTTTTTTTCGTTTATCTATTTTTTAATTGTATTTTTTTTTTTTTTTGTAACAAACTTAATATCTTTTGATAGAGAACACATCAAAAAGTTATTTCGCAAAAGAAACATAATTTTGAGACTTAACGGGAAATAATTAAAAAACTAATTATTAAAATTTAAAATGTATTGTCACCCACTGTATATCAGTTTGTCTTTCCGTTTGTACCGAATCAAAAAATGATATCCGGCCCCATAAATTATATATATTCTTGATCCATATAACAGCTCGCCTCGATAAAGTGATGTCCGTCTGTCTGTTGAAATCACAAAATAAACCATTTAATACGATGAGGATATTTTTTTATTATATTGAGCAGGTTCGTATTTAAAATGGGGTAAATCGGGCATCATTGTGCCAAGGTATGGCCTTAAATATAGATGCACCTTTACAAAAAATAATGCAGTGTTTTACGTTTGGAAAGCTCTTGAGTGGTACAATAACAATAACGAGGTTTTTGTACAAAGGGAGGCAAATCCTCCAAACTGTCCGGAGTTTAAGCCATTGAAGAGATATTCAGCTCTCGTTAATATTTTGCGAAATTTTTTTTTTTATGTGTAAACATCTATACGCGCAGGGGGGTAAATTTCAAAAACAGCGTAACATGTAAGCGTAACTTGTGAGTCGTAAGACAAAATGTGATTGTATTGGTGAAAAAATTATGATATTATGATACTTGTTTGAAAATTAAAAATGAAAAATAAAAAATTAAAAAAAATAAAAAACTAAAAATGAAATATAAAAAATGAAAAATTAAAACTGAAATATAAAAAATTAGACATGAAAAATAAAAAATGAAAACTAAAAAATGAAAAACGAAAAATTAAAAATGAAAAATAAAAAATTAAAAATAATTTGAAAACTAAAAATGAAAAATAAAACACTAAAATAAAAAATGAATAATTAAAAATGAAAAATAAAAATTTAATATAAAAAATGAAAATTGAAAATAAAAAATGAAAAATGAAAAAAGAAAAATAAAAATTTGAAAATGAAAAATGAAGAAAAAAATTAAAAATGAAAAATGAAAAAAATTCAAAATTAAAAATAAAAACGAAAAATTAAAAATTAACCGGTTAAAATAATAAATATTTTTATATTACCAGAGCCCCTGCAGTTGATTGCTATAAGTGATACGCTTTCTGTTTGATTTTAAGAAAGTGCTATAAAAAAATCTTTAATTACTAGATGTTTACATCGATCGGACTCACATAATTTTTTTATTTTTTTGCTAGATTTTAAAAGTGACAGAAACCACTATAAAGTCCCATACGGAAGAGTTTCCGGAAAAGGTTCATAAGTAGTAATTAGAACTATAAAAATTATCTTTTTTTTTTTCTAGGCTTTAATATAATTTCAATGAAATAAAACAAAAAAAAAAAAAAAATCAAAACTTGGTTTAATTATGTATGTCCAGATTTTTCGATCTTATTCCTTATGTTCCAAAAACATAAAATTTTCGAATTCGACCAAGCGGTATATATGTATATTGTTAAAAAATTTTTTGTAAATTAGAAAATTTAAGTATCAAAGATCAAATATAAATGATCTTCGAATTTAATTATTGTTGATATTTTTAGTTATAATAAACAAATTACCGTATTAAATTAGTTTCATATGGATATTTGTTAATAACATTTTATTGAGCATAAAAATTGTTTTATAAATTGTTTAAATTTCCTTTTCATTGCCTTTACTTTTTCTTTTGCAGATCCAACATTAGTACATCTGTTGTCAACAAAATATCTATGCAACTTTAATTTGGTTAGATGATATTAAATTTATAGTAAAAATAAAATAAAAAAAAAATAAAATAAAAAAAAAATAAAAAAAAAAAATAAAACAAAAATAAAAAAAAAATAAACTATAAATAACGATCACAACGACATTTGTGTTTAAAATGGTTTGCATTTATTATATTATTTATATTATTAATAAGTAAGAAGTTTTTTTTTGTTTTATATTCAAAATTAAAAATAATAATATAAATATTTAATAATCATAAATTTACCTTTAGTATACCTTATCGCTTTGTTTTTAAATTTATCTTTAGGGCTTTTTTTTTTGCTTTAAATGATTTGTGTTTGTTTATTTTTTTATTTTAAATTAAAGTGCCTTATGAATCATATGTATACTTTTTTTTTTCAATGAAATATATATTTTTCATAATGGTTTTTCTTTTAAAAGTAAGAACATGCGCAATTATGTATTAACAATTAAATATTAGGAATTTTGTTTTTGAATTCCTGCTATATAATTGTTAAATCAAATGCACAATGTTGTTTTTATTTATAAATTTAAATAAATGTAAATTTAACTTTTTCTTTTAGTTACATATACTACTGTACTACTCTTATTATGTATTTATTTTTTAACTAATGTACATTTACCACTTGTGGTTTTGTAACTTTTTTGTTTGTTTGTTTGTTTTTTTCTTCTTTATTTTGTAATTATTATAAATTTTATAAGTTCATTATGTTGTTTTGTTTCTTCGCCATTAACAGTTTTATTTAGGAAAATTCTATTTATATTTGGTAATTTATAATTTTAATTTAAAATTGTCTTTTTCGGTTTAGAACTTTAGATTTGCGCTTTGATTGGTAGTTGTATTTAGAAGTGATTGAATTTACTTTTAAAAAGTTTAATTGTTTTTCTCAATGACTACCTTGAATTAAAAATGAAATACAAATAAACAATTTTTAAATCAAATTTGGTTAATGTTGAAATTAAAGTAAAATAAAACAAATTTTAAAATAAAATTTGAAAATTTTAAAATTCAAAAGGAAAGAAAAATTTGAAATTCAAATTGAAAATTTTTAAATAAAAATTATAGAATTGAAAGTAATATATGAAAATAAATTTGGGAAATTCGAATTAAAAATGGAAAGTTCTCGGGCTTTAATTAGATGTTTTGTAGATTTAAACTGAAAATTTAAAAATTCAAACTGGAAATTTTTAAATTAAAATTTAAATAAAAAAAATTTCGTTTCTAAAATTTGAATTGAAAATTGTAAATTAAAATTACAAAATTTAGAATTTATATTGAAAATTATAATATAAAAATTCAAAAAATTTTAAATCAAAATTACAATTTCAACATGAACATTTTAAAATTCAAATTTTGATTTTATATTAATTTTCAAATTTAATTTTAAATATAAATTCTTATAATTTTTTTCTTAATTTAAAAATTTTCAATTTTTTTTTTAAATTTAAATTTTTAAATTTTCAATTCGAACTTTTCAAATGTGAGTTTTTGAAACTACATATAAATGTTATAATAATTTATACAATTTTAAATATAAAAAAAAATATTAAATATAAATAAAATTTTCGGAAAACAAATCTGAAATTGGTTTAGTTTTGTTGTTGCTGTTGTTTCGAAAACGAAATTCATTATTCAGTGTACACTTAAATACAATCTAAACTAAAAAAAAAATGGAAAGTTATGCTAAATGAACGATCCGAACAAGAATGGGCGGGCCATAGTTTACAAATAACAATGGTATAGAAATGTTGTAGGGAGAGGGGGTCTATATTTAGGTGAAATGTGGAGATTAGCTGGCAGAGAGAGGGGGGGTAAAGAGGGAAGTTAAGATGTTTGTAATTTGTAATTGGATGTGTGTGTGTGTTTTGTGTATTTATTTTATTTGCATTTTCTATTCAGTTGGCGAGGAGTGGTTGTTAAACTATATATATTTTACACAGCGCGCAGCCATTTTTTCCAAAAACTTTTCTGCTCGGTTTCTTTTCTTCAATTGTCGACCAACTGTTATGTTTTGTTATCAATATTATGGTAAGGACCTTGGAGGTTTTCTGATTTCATTCTATAAGATTTATAGCAAATCTTGCTGTCGTCCCTTAGAGAAGCTAGCATTGTCTAGCATTTTTTGAGGGCTTAAACGAATTATCGTTGTGGCGTATGTTCCTACTTTTGTTTGTAATGTATATACTTAACATGAACTTAATCTGCCAGAGAAAAAAAATGGTAAGAATGTTTTTTTTTTTGTAATAAGAAGAATTATATATTAATACAACTCACCAATAACATGAGTATCCATGTTTGAAATGCGTGATTTCGATGCAGGCTGTGGTATTATAGTGATCTCATCGTTTATTTTTAAGGGTTTCAACAATGAATCATTGGCTGCACTTAAGTTATTACGCGCTGAACCACCAGCAGCCGCTGAATTGGGAGCAGGTGTGTTCTTTTTACCATCCATTGCTTTTTTGGCCACAGTACTATGTGCTGTATATACGTGGGTTTCAAATTGTTTATACATGCCAAACGTGGCTGTGCAAACAGTACATTTATAGGATAAATGTGCAGGTTTCAAAGTCATGTGATGATCGCGTGATACATGATTCAAAAGTTTCCATTGATACATCTGTCAAAAATAATTAAAAAAAAAAAAAAACGAATTGTAATTAATTATATCTTAAGTTTTAAAAATTCGACGACAACAACAAAAAAAACTTACCCTGCCACATACTGGACATCTTCCAGCATCTTTGCCTTTGTTGGCTGCTTCTTGCATAGAGCTGGTGACTAAACCATGAGAACCCAATAAATGACGTTCTAATCCTTGATCGGTAAAGAATCTGAATTGACACTTTTGACAATTCAATGGTGGTCGATTGTATATCATCTTCGGGTGAATCTGGGGGGAAAAAAATATTTTAATTTAATTTATTTTTTATTTCAGTCAATGATTTCTTTACAGACTCTGATTAAAATAATAACATATCGCACCTGTACCTCTAAAGTGAGTCAACTCAAAATTTACAAATTTTCAGTAGAGCCAAAAACGGAATTTTTTTTATATTTTCTATAAAATTTAAAAACAGTTGTTTTTTCGATTTTTTCAGTGATCAGCAAAAATAACAATTCTTTTGGGTGGAACTCAAAATATGTCTTTTTTAGTGTATTCTAAAGAAGCTACTCTTATAACACAAAGAGGGTAACAACTATATTTTTTTTTGCGAAGGACTGGAAAAACCAATGTAAGATTTTTACAGTGGATAGATATGACCATTTGATTCCAATATGAAAGTTTTAAGATAATTCATATTTAAAAAAAAAAAAAATGATTCTTGGCTAAAAATTTCCAGATTTAATATAAAAAAAAAGCAAATTTTAAAATATTTTTATCTGAATAAGCTAGTAATTTTTAATTTTTAACTTTTAATTTTTAATTTTACATTTTTAGTTTTTAATTTCTAATTATACCCTATACAACTATGTGGTTTGGGTATAATGACTTTGTGCTGCTGTTTGTAACAACCAAAAATATTTGACCTAGACCCATCTTTAATTATACCGATCGAATCAGAATCACTTTCTGAGTTGAATTAACAATGTCCGTCCGTCCGTCCGTCTGTGTGTCCATGTAAACCTTGTAATCAAACTGCAGGTCGCAAATATGAATATATTTTGATGAAATTTGGTATATAAGCTTTTATCGGCCATGGGATGAACGCTATTGAAATTGGTGAGAATCGGTCCATGTTCAGACCTAGCCCCCATACAAATTACCCATATGAAATCGACATAAATTTCCATAAGATCCAAATTGTCATATAGATCTTACTCAAATTGGGTTTGTATGCGTTCATTACATCCATTAATGAGTAGTCCAAAAATGATCCCTTTGACCCCATATAGAGCTGCTTCCCGATCTTCACTTTAATCTATCAAAAAACAAAATACTGCACTGATTCTTCTCAAATTTTGTTTGTATATATTTTTTACAAAATACATGAGACTTTACCAAACATCGTCAGGATCGGTCCATTTTTAGGCTTAGTCCCCATATAGATGTAGCATCAGATATAAACTTTTTCATATCTGCAGCCAAAAAAATTAATAAAAATCCCACTCAAATTTGGTTTTTGCTTATTTTCTATGTCCAGTTAGTTGGGCATAAGAGATAAGGCATGGATGGTATAGGGTATCGTATAGTCGGTCTAGACCGACTATAATTTTCTTACTTGTTTTAAATTTTGAACTGTTCATTTTCCACTTTCCATTTGTAATTTTTCATCTATCATTTGCCGTTTTTAATTTTCCATTTTTAAATTTTCAATTTTCATTTTTAATTTTCCATTTTTAGTTTCTCATTTCTCGCTTCATTTTCCATTTTCCATTTTTCAATTTTCATTTTTTATTTTGAATTTTCCATATTCCATTTCTCATTTTGCATTTTTCATTTTTAATTTTTATTTTTCATTTTCCATTTTCCATATTTCATTTTCTATTTTTCATTTGGCTAAAAATTTCCAGATATTAATATAAAAATTTCAAAATATTTTTATCTGAATTAGCTAGTAATTTTTAATTTTTAACTTTTAATTTTACATTTTTAGTTTTTAGTTTTTAATTTTTCATTTCTTATTATTCCTTTTTCATTTTTCAGTTTTCATGTTTCACTTTCCATTTTTCAAGTTTCATTTTTCCATTTTCCAGTTTCAATTTTAATTTTTAATTTTTCTTTTTCCATTTTTCGTTTTTAATTTTCCATTTTCGACTTTTCATTTTCCATTTTCGACTTTTAATTTTTCATTTTTTATTTTTTATTTTTAATTTTTAATTTTGAACTGTTCATTTTCCATTTTTCATTTTCCACTTTCCATTTTTAATTTTTCATTTTCCATTTCCCGTTTTCCATTTTTCATTTTTCAATTTTCATTTTTAATTTTCCATATTCCATTTCTCATTTTGCATTTTAAATTTTTAATTTTAATTTTTCATTTTTAATTTTTCATTTTCCATTTTTCAATTTTTATTTTTCATTTTCCATATTTCATTTTCCATTTTTCATTTCTCATTTTTCATTTTTAATTTTTCATTTTCCATTTTCCATTTTTTACTTTTAATTTTTCAATTTTCATTTTTAATTTTCCATTTTTCATTTTCCAGTTTTCATTTTTCGTTCTTCATTTTCAATTTTTAATATTTAACTTTTATTTTTATTTTTTTATTTTTTATTATTAATTATTAATTTTTAATATTTAATTTTAATAAAATATGTGGTAAAACCAAGGTTCAGAAAATACAGACATGAAACACACAATATTCTGTTCAAAAGCAGCCAACACAGATCTTTATTTTCATATCAATTATGTTTGTTTTTAAATTTTCTTCGGTGCCCAACACAACCATGACTGTGTTCGTTTTAATATTTCGTTATTTACACGAACATTTTTGTATCACGTACTTTTTGTTTCAATCACACATAAAGCACACATTTTTGAGTGTTGCTTTATTTGAAGTTCATGTTCTGGTACGTGTACTGAAAAAAAAAAAAAAAAAAAACAGAACATGTACAATAAACAGGTTCGAGTTCAGTTATATTTTAAACTTCGAGTTCAGTTATATTTTAAGTCGTGTTGTGGCTCCAGTAGTAAGAAAAAACAGAACATGTACAAAAATATAACTGAACTCGAACCTGTTTATTGTACATGTTCTGTTTTTTCTTACTACACGAGCCACAACACGACTTAAAATATAACTGAACTCGAACCTGTTTATTGTACATGTTCTGTTTTTTTTTTTTTCAATACACGTACCAGAACATGAACTTCAAATAAAGCAACACTCAAAAATGTGTGCTTTATGTGTGATTGAAACAAAAAGTAAGTGATACAAAAATGTTCGTGTAAATAACGAAATATTAAAACGAACACAGTCATGGTTGTGTTGGGCACCGAAGAAAATTTAAAAACAAACATAATTGATATGAAAATAAAAATATGTGTGTGTTGGTCTAAGTTATGTTTGTTTACATATATGTACGAGTTTTTTATTCAGTGTGTGTTTTTTTCTGAACTCTGGGTAAAACTTGCTTAGGCCAATGTGACACGTGTAGTATTAATATACACACGACTCTAATGACTTCAACAATACGAAGAATTACAACATATCTTAAGAAAAACAACACACGCACTGAAAAATTTTATTTTTTCAATGTTTCATTCATAACTCGTGACTCCTTTGACGGATTTTGACGATTTTAAATAGCAATTTTTTAGGATGTTAATAAACGATTTTATACAAAAACGAACGGTCTAGCTTGGATATTGACGGCGAGCTCCTGATTTCCACAGACAGACGGTCATCGGTAAATCAACTTCCCTTGTTATAAAGATGAAGAAAATATATTGTTTTGGAATGACAAACCTATATACAAAGGTGTGAAAGGTATAAAAATCCTTTCGATCAAAATTTTAATAGTTCTCAACCAAGAATGATAAAACTAAAAATTACGCCATGCGCATGATTTCCCGTTATATGACGTACTAGCGCCCTCGCAACGGTTAGCAAACCCGTTTCATGTGTGAAAATTATAATTGTTTGCAAAAATTTTATGTTTTTTGTGATAGTTGGTAACCCTGTAAAAACGTAAATATGAAGTGTACAGTGAGCAAATGGAAGCAAAGTAACAGTAAAAAACAAGTTTAGATAACTCGACCTACTTATATTATAAGCAAAGGACATTGAAGCAAATGAAGAAGTGAAAAAACTTTTTTTTAGATGTTGAATGTAATTTAGAATAAGATTATTAAATGCAGAAATTGCTCAAAATATCAATAGACGAAAGAGGAAATTTAATAAAATAACACTTAGTAACCTCATTCTAAAGTATGAATATTTTAGAACATTTTTATTTAGTGAATAAAAAATAAACAAATTTATAGAAATAAAATTTTATTTAACAAATAATTGCCCATTTTCCTTTAAAAATCATTAAAAATAAAATAAAAACAAGTAAGAAAATTATAGTCGGTCTAGACCGACTATACGATACCCTATACCATGCGTTTAGAAACCCTATCTCTTAGGCCCAACTAACTGGACATTGAAAATAAGCAAAAACCAAATTTGAGTGGTATTTTTATTAATTTTTTTGGCTGCAGATATGAAAAAGTTCATATCGGATGCTATATCTATAAAGGGACTAGGTCCAAAAATGGACCGATCCTGATCATGTTTGGTAAAGTCTCTTGTATTTTGCAAAAATATGTACAAACAAAATTTGAGAAGAATCAGTGCAATATTTTTGTTTTTTTAAAAGATTTAAGTGAAGATCGGGAAGCAGCTCTATATGTGGTCAAAGGGATCATTTTTGGACTACTCATTAGTGGATGTAATGAACGCATACAAACCCAATTTGAGTAAGATCTATATGACAATTTGGATCTTATGGCAATTTATGTCGATTTCATATGGGTAATTTGTATGGGGGCTAGGTGTGAACATGGACCGATTCTCACCAATTTCAATAGCGTTCATCCCATCCGATAAAAGCTTATATACCAAATTTCATCAAAATATATTCATATTTGCGACCTGCAGTTTGATTACAAGCTTTACATGGACACACAGACGGACGGACGGACGGACGGACATTGTTAAATCAACTCAGAAAGTGATTCTGATTCGATCGGTATAATTAAAGATGGGTCTAGGTCAAATATTTTTGGTTGTTACAAACAGCAGCACAAAGTCATTATACCCAAACCACATAGTGGTATAGGGTATAACAATTTAATATCTTTAGATCCTATATATTATTTGTTGCAATATCTATATGTAAAGATAAGATCTCATATGTAAATATCAAATTTGTTAAAATATATAATTGAAAAAAATTTAACAAATAATTTGAGCAGAAAAATAATAAATTGTCCCACTGTTATGTTACTTGCATTAACATAACAGTTTGAGAGCTGGAAATTATTAGTTTTATCATTCTTGGTTCTCAACATATTAATTGAAAATTATTTTGAACTGAAGAGATGCCGGTAAATTGTTATTGCTAACTTTATTTTTTTATTCAATTGACTTATGGCACTTAAAAAATTAACGGCAAACTTCACACTTATATAAAATCTTAATAGTTCTCAACAAATTGATAATTTATTTTAAAATGAAGAGATAATACCGATAAATTGTTAACGGTTCCATCTTTTAAAATGTATGGCAAATTTAAACTTAAATAAAAATAAAAACTTCTCTCGAACAAAATCTTAATAGTTTTCAACATATTAATTGAAAATTATTTTAAACGGAAGAGAGAGAACCGTTAAAAATGTAATTATCAATATCAATAATTTGAATTTTTTTTTAAATAGTGTCTTAGGCAACTTTCAACATTGCGCATTCTGTTTCGTCAACAGTGATTTATTTTTTGGAATTTTTTACACTTTTCGTTGCAATTTGCTTCAAATTAATTAGTGTCAAATTGAAGATAAAAACAAATTAATTAAATATTTAAAAAAACATACATATATGTATATGTATGTATATATATATGGAAATTGTGAAGTGTTTTTTTGGTAAGCATATATCGCACCTGTACCTCTAAAGTGAGTCAACTCAAAATTACAAATTTTCAGTAGAGGCAAAAAACGGGTTTTTTTTTTAATATTTACTATAAAATTTAAAAACAGTTGTTTCATTGTAAAGAATTGCGAATAATATGTATACAACAGTAGTTGTTTTTGCGATTTTTTCAGTAATCATCAAAAATAGCAAGTTTTTTGGGTGCAATTCAAAATATCGACAGCTTATATTCAAAATCCTCTATCTTCAATTTTTACGAAAATTACTTTTTGTTGGTAAAATGTTCGGTAAAGTGAGCCTCATCTATGGTACTAATTAGGAAATAAAGAAAATGAAATTTGGGTTTTTATTTTCATTTTTGTTTCTTCTATATCTTGCACAGCCTATTTTTTTTGAATGCAAAATCCTTTATCTCTTCATAGATTTCACTAATTTTTTCAGTAAAACACTTGCAATTATAATTATGTTAATGTAAATAAATAGTAGGCCTTGCAAAAATCTTCTTTATTGTCAAAGCAAAAAATAATTGTATTTCGAATGGCAATATTTGCGTGTTATGAATATAATTGTCGGTATGATTAATATACATATAATTAATTAATAATGGAATTTTAACAAATAATTTTTAAAATCAAGTAAATTACAATTTCTTGCAGCGTATAGCAAATGATTATGCAGCTTCAAATGAAGACACGAAAAGCGTGTGTGTAACAGGTATGTGGCCTATCTTGAACATATAGTTAAAAAAAATGAGCAAATAATCCTTTTACACAGACTCCGAAGTCGAAATTAATTATAATGTGGTATATCGCCGAAGAAATAAGCGGAAACATAATTGTATTTCAAATACTCGCAAAGAAAACTTGGTAAAAAGAATGAAGGGTCAAGAATATTTAGGGCTTTCTACTACAGAAGGAGAATCCAAAAAAAATTCTGAAAGACCCCAAAGAAAAATGGGATTAGCGTGCTCATCAAATTTTTCTATGAAAAGTAATTTAAGACACAGCCAAAAATTTGATACGCAAATTAGAGGCAATATATTTAGTGGAATATGTTGTGGGAAGCCAAACAAGTGTTTGTGAAAAGCTATGTCACGGAGAAAACTAAGCAAAATTCAACTGTTGCGAATTAAAAAAAAAATTAAAAGTTTTATATTTATCCTACCTAACAACCAGGAAACCTATCAGGTATGTCGTTTTACATTTCTCTCGACTTTATTTGTAAACGTGGATATGGTTAAAGGTTGGTTCAAAGCTAAACAACCGCCAGTTACTCCATTTAAAACAAAAATTTCGGAAAATAAGGCCAATTTAAAAGTATATTTTGACAAATTAGAGAAAATGAAGAGTCACTATTGTCGCAATGACACTAATAAATTATATGTCGGAACAGCGTTTAGAACCAAGGCTGATATGTATAAAGATTATTGCAATTGCTGCTCACAAAAGCAGTTTCAATATTCACATTTTCTAAAATTTTTGAAGAGAATTTGGCTTTATATGTATATGCCTCGCAAAGATCAATGCGACATTTGTGTTGCATTTAAGGCTTATCAAATTACTGCTGATGATTTCAACGTTCATATTCTGAATAAAAATCGAGTACAGTACGAAAAAAATTGGACAAAATTTAAGCTGAGGACGGTAAGCGTCATGTTTTCACAATGATTGCACAAGCTGTAAAATTGTGCCCTGATATAAATGCTTCAGCAATTTACTTCAAACAACGCCTACAAGTACACAATTTTACTGTTTACAATCTCTCATCAATTTAAAATTATTGGGGAGTGAAGTCAATGGAGATTTGTCAGCCTCGGTGTTTGTTTCCTGCATAATAAATCATTTAGAAACGTTTTGCTTACATTGCCAATAACAATCTACTCAGATGGTTTTGAGTATCAAAACCGAAACCATTATATGTCTAATGCCTTATCCAGTTTTGCGGTAAATCATCAAAAAGTTATTGAACAAAAATTTTTAGAAAAAGGTCATACACAAATGGAGTGTGATAGTGCCCATGCAAAAAATTGAGATCAGATTGAGAAACTAATCAATTTACTTGCCAAATGATTACATTCGGGTTACTAAATTCAATCACGAAGTTATTAAAAAACCATTTGATGCCGTATATTTAAATTATGATTTTTTTTAAATTACAAGGATGATAAAATTCTACGTTTTTCATCCATTTTACCAGGTCGTGTAAAGAATGATCATATAGTTTCTGACTGAAGATCCCTGTTATATCTTCCAAACGGCAGTGTTAAATATAAAGTAAACTTTGATGAAAACCATGTTAATCTACTTAATCGCATTAAATCACACTCTTGCCATATAGAACCAAATGATTCCACAAGAATATCGTCTTTTCTACGACAATTTGAAAATATATTCAAAAATTAACACCGTGTTATAGATAAAATAGAAAAATTAATCCACAATATTGCTTTTTCTAAATCTTTTTAAGATTTTTTGTTATACTTTTCATTATTTTTTTTAGTACACCTTTTCTATATTTTGCATTATTATCTCTTTATGAACATTGAGTATTTTTGAATAGCAAAACCCTCTATCTTCCATAAAAAAGGTCGATGATGCAAATATTTAAAGTTAGCTTAATGCAGCAACTTATGCATCTATATTGTCCCATTGTACTCGTTTGAGTACAGGCTATGGTGGCTTTTATGAGCAACTTTCGATTTTCTATTGTGGTCGAATTAACTGATCGAACGAATTTTCATTTGGTATTATGGCGCACATTCGATAAAATAGCGCTATTGAGATTTCACTCAACTGGATTATTCACAATAGTACATATTTATCAGCTGACACTATAAATAAACATTGTTTGTTTACAAATTTATTAAAGAAAAAAATAATTAATTATTTATTAACATAGAGTTATGGTTCTATGATTCGTCTGATGAAGATGAATGCTTCGTCATTAGAGATGCTTCCAACATTTTGGAAATGGATTCCACTACGTAAGTATGCGAGGTTTTAACAAGGGTACCATTTGTTTACAGATTTATAGCACATTTTCGACTGCAAGAAGGCGTTTATGGATTGCTGTCTACTACAGATGAACTGCTGCGGCAATGCACACAAGGCAGATCAATCTCATGAAATTAAAATAATTTACAACTTATATTTTTAAAAGTTTTACAAACTGCCATCCAGCATCGAAAGCAAAATTGTGTTCGATTTAAAATTCGTTGTACAACGAAATTTTCGACCGTGCTGCCAGCTCATACTACGAATTTGACATTCGATAGTCGATGTTCGATAGCCAGCGAAGATCGAAGATCGAATGCAACTCATAATAAGGGCCTATAAAACACTTTTCCAACAACTTTTTTTATTATTTTTTTTTTCATTTCATTATTATTTGGTCCTACTACTGAGATTAATAGTACAAAAAGCAATGCGATTTTTTGTTTTAAAGATAGTTGGGATCTTTATGCAATTTCAAAAATGATTTAATATCATTTAGAAACAAAAACAGTGTCATTAATAAAACAGACGTTATATTTTTTGAAGCTTGATTTTCTTTAAGTGACTTATGCCACTTTCAGATTTAACGGCTTATTTGCATCCTTAAGTTGAAATATTACAAAGCAAATTCATGGTTAAATTTAATTTGATATTAAAAAAAACCCCCCATCCATTATTGAAATTTGAAAACGAGTTTTTCTCTCTCGTCGTCTCTAGTGTTTAGAGCAGATAAAGTTTTGTTCTTCTTACCTTAACTTTGTGCATCCATTGCATATGATTACGCAACTGCTCTAGATCCTTTATGTAGCCATCACATATTTCGCAAATAACAAATTGAGCTTTGGCACCACTAGGATTTTGACCTGGTTTCATACCAGCAGCCGGTGGTACTTTACTAGTTGATGGTGCCGATCCAGCTGATCCACCTGCTGTTTGACGAGGTAGCGGCGTTATTGAAATACTTGGCTGACCCGACGACTTTTTGCCAGCTGCATTGCCTTGAATGATTTGTCCGCCACCACCCAATTGATAATTGTTTGGCATGACTACATTTGTAGCTGCCGGATTTCGCACTTGGTTGGCGGCCCGCATCATGGCACTGGCATTTTGTGAACTTTTGCCAGCAGTAGCTGGGGGTATCCGTCCTCGTAGTTTGTTGGCAGCATTTTGGGCCGCTAAAGCTGCAGCCTGATGATTTCTGGCCTGTTGTTGTTGTTGTATTGAAGCCAAAGCAGCTTTTTGGGCGGCCGCTTGAGCAGCCATAGCTTGATAGGCTGTTGCAGTGCCCACCAAACCATGACGCGGTTTGATACGTGGTATTTTGGCCGGGGCCTCCCAATCGTTGGGTGGTGCCAAATTAATTTCAGGTCTGAATTTTTTCGCACAAACAGGTTGATGGCGGCCTAATTTCGCTTTGCCGTTATCCTCAAAGCCGCAGTTAGGGCATTGATGATAAGGCAATGGTTTGATCAGACGTGCTTTAATATTATGTACAGCTTCCATGTGATAAACGATTTCGGTAGCGTTGCGTATTTCGAAAATACAGAAGTTACACTTATACAGGGGTCCATTCATGTGAGGTGTTTCATAGTGATTGGCCATGGACAAAGCCGATTCCGATTTGAAGTTACAGAACTCACAACGTTTCATATTGAATTTGAATGGTGAGTTCTTTTTCTTCGAAGCCTCCATATTGGCCGTGAGGGCGGCAATAGCCTTTTCGAATTCGACAGTATTACGGCCTAAACTCTTGCGCATTTTACGTTTTTGCAAACGTATTAAATCGCTTTGTACAAACTCCTGTACCATGCCCACACCAATGTCCATAAAGAATTTTCCCAAAGGACTTTCGAAATAATTCTCTTGACCGGGTTTAACAACAACGGCATTCTCGGGAGGTGGAGCTGGAGCTGCCACAACTGGACTTTTAAGGACTTTTAGAGCACTCATGTCGTCGGAAACTTCTTTGATAAGTATCTTTGTACGAGTCGCTGCATCAGAATCCTCATCATCTTCATCCTCTGACTCTTCCTCCTCCTCCGACCAAGACTCGTCATCACCACGCGGACGTTTCTTCTTTTTGGCACTCTTTTCATCGCGATCCTCTTTGTTTTGTTCGGTCATCATATCAAATTCATCTGGTTTAATAACCTCAGCCAAATCTTCTTTGGTGAAGGAGAATTTCGTTTCGATCTCCTTAACGACATCTTTGAGATTATCAGCGGGGGGTTTCTCATAAATGTACGGTACAATAAATGAAGGAGCCTCCAAAACGTACATATCATCGGTGAGACCAGGCAGGAGATTAGCATTTGCCGTTATACCCATACCAGGTAGACCAGCTAAAGCGGAGTCGGCCGCTGCAGGTATCGGTGACCCTACAGGCACAAGTTTGGGAGGACCAGTGGGCGTAGCAATTGCAGGTGTAATATTTACAGGAAAAACATTGGCTTCCGAAGGACGTTTCGGTGTTAGATCTTGTGGCGGTGTTATCAAAGTGCGAGCATCTTTAATACTTATTTGTCCAGGAGCTGGGCCGATACTATTACGTTGACGTTTACTAGGTGGCTGGATGTCTTCACTAACAACATCCATTTTACGTTTGGTGAGATCATTTGGTGCTGGAATATCATCTTCAATTACCACACAATCGTCATCGTCATCATCGTCCTCGATAACTGCAGATGGTTTGCTAAAGGGAGCAACTGCTGGTGCTGGTTTTGTAGGAGGTTTGGCAGGTGTTTTTTCAATTTCATTCTCATTCTCAGAATCGGAACCAATTAAAACGGCACCATCTGAATCATCGTTGACATCGACTTTTGCAACATATATGCTTTTCTTGGCTAAGGTGGGGGCTGTGGTGGCGGTGACGGTGGTGGTGTTGGTGGTGCTGTTGCACGTATTGGAAACTTCCGACATTTCTATATCGGAATCATCGCCCAAATCGACAATGTTGTCATCGGATTTTTGTTTTTCCTCGATTGTGGCCAAACCATTTTCTTTTTGTTTCTTTTTTGGTACCGCCAACGGATCATCGGTATGATTTGAATTTTCATTGGAGGTCTCATCAATATGATTTGAAATTTTCGATTTAGTTGAACTATCACGACTAATCCCACCATCTTCCTTATCCACCTCCTCCTCCTCATCGTCGCCATCACCACCATCATTGATATCATTTTTATTTGTGGATTTTTTTGCTTGTGCATGGCTGTCGTTTGTATTTGTATCCTCATTTTCAGTGTCGCCCTCTTTTGCCGATGAACTATTTACACTATCCACACTTTCATCACCCGTTTTAGCCGCTGCCGAATCACAGTTTTGTGATATACTTTCGCAGGCATTCGAAGAATCCTCATTTAAACTGGCCATCGATTTTATAGCCAAATTTTTAGGGTGGCTATTTTTAACAACACCGCCATTTTCGGTTGACGATGTTATTTGTGAATCATCTTCGTCCGTATCGACGACACCATCGACATCCATAGATTCGTCTTTATTGGAGGTGGCATTATTGTTGGTATTGACGGTGGAACCGCCGTTCTGTTGTTGCCGTTCATTTGTTGTGCTGCTCAAGTTGTTAGATTCGGTGTTTTGTAAATTAGCCGTTAGAGCCGCCGAACCTTCCGGTATGGAAACATCAACTTCAGTCATATTTTTAAATGTTAACGTTTTTCGATTCTTTCTCAAAGCTCTTAGTTATATAAGTGGATGACTTTTAGGAATCTGCAAGTAAAATGAGAATGCTCTCTAAATTAATGAAAATTTTAAATGGAAAACGATTTTATTTGTAACTAAAACCAAACATTCTTATAACTAAATGTAAACAAATAAAACTGAACAATTTATAAAAAAAAAGTATTTCAAAAAATATAACTGAAAATAATATTCCAGTTATTCTTGTGACCGATGATTTGTTAAACAGTTTTCTCCCGATTTTGACCAAACGTATCTTATTTGAAAGGTATTTCTTTTTAGCTGTCCACTGGATTTACAGATTTTAAAACTTTTACATTTTTTTTGGAGTAAAATGCATTTAAAGTTGCTACTAACACATACATACACAAAATTATAAAATTATACCATTAAATTTATTAATGTGTTAGTGAGTTTAATTTCCACATTCACAATAATCTATAATGTCAATAGGATAGGCGATTTCTTGTGACCGATGTTTTGTTCTACCGTTTTATCCCGATTTTGACCAAACGTATATTATTTGAAAGGTATTTCTTTTTAGCCTTTTTGCAGATTTACAGATTTTAAATTTTTTCCTTTATTTTGAGTAAATTGCATTTAAAGTTGCTACTAACACATACATAAAATTATACAATGCTATGTGTGTGTTTATTAAATTTGTTAATGTGTTTGTAATAAAAATGAGTTTGTTTTTTTTTTGTGTTGATTTGTGAATTGGCTATAATTGATTAGCATATTTTTAGGGTCTTTATTTAATGAAAAAATACAATTTCCTAGAATGTGCACTCGAATTTCGAGGGCTGGAATCTGCTAGTTTAATATAAAACTAATATCAAAGAGAATTGAATCGTTTATTTCAAAAACCAGTCAAGCACCAAAAAATCAAAAATTGAGTTATTGGGCGAGGTAAATGCACCATTTAATGAAATAAAACAATTAAAATTTTGCTCCCCCTATGATGGTGAAGCAAAGTCGTGAAATCTTTGTTTAGAGCAGATAGAAGTCAAGTTTCTAGGAAGGGTTTCTTTGTTTTACTCAAAATCATTAATTTGTTGCTTGACTGGTTTTTGAAATAAACTCAATTCTAGGGTTCTTCCACAACGTACACCAAACAAATTTAAACAAACTGAATCGTCCAAGTTACATTCCGAAAGAATAAAAATATCAAAAACGAAATGAGAGCATGGAAAGGAACTTAAATTTCTAATTACGGCAGACTGTCACAGCTTTTATGATTAACTTCCATATTGAACTTAAACATTTTTGTTTGCAATATTAAGTGTAGTTGTTCCATTTTTGTGATTATTCCGTTTTTTTTTTAACATCAATTTAATTATTTCATTTATTGGTTTCGAATCTCTTTAAATAGTAATAATTATTTACTTTGTTTCTAAAATGATTATAACAAAATTAAAAAAAAAAATCATAAACTCACAAAATAATTCAGTGTAGTTTTTAAGTTTGGTAGTGGAATATTGTTTTAGAACTGTTTAGAAAATTATTTTGCCAAACCCCAATTCCGTCATAAATTAATTTATCTGAATTTTCATAATGAAAATGGAAACTACCGAAAGTGTGCTGATTTAAATTGCTGTTCAGTTTGATTAATGACAAAACGTCAGTCCAATCGCCGACTACGCGATACCTTATAACACGAATATCGTGCAAGAGTCGTAGGCACAAGCATGATGCTTTTTAATCAAATTTAAATTATTTTTAATCAAATTTAGGTAAGATTATTATTTATTTTGTTATCGAATATGAATATTATATGGGGACTAGGTTTAAAAATGGTGCTATTTGTAAGGTCACTTAAGAGTTAAAAAATCATATATCATTCAAATATGACAAATGAATGTCTTTTTATTGATTTAGTTGAATATCTGGAAGCTTCATGAAGCTTAAAATCAGCTTACACAGTTAATTTTTGAACTGATGATTTATAGTTGTAGTTAAAACAGACTAGCAGATTCCAGTGCTCGAAATTCGAGTGCAATTTCTAGGAAGCTTTTTTTTTCAACTTAGCCAATTCACAAACCAACACTTTTAGAGTTTATTATTATTGTGAATGAAGATAACAAACTCATTAATAAACACATTAACAAATTTAATAAAACACACATAGCATATGTGTAATTTTATGTATGTGTTAGTAGCAACTTTAAATGCAAATTTACTCAAAATAAAGGAAAAAAATTAAAAATCTGTAAATCTGCAAAACGGCTAAAAAGAAATACCTTTCAAATAATATACGTTTGGTCAAAATCGGGATAAAACGGTAGAACAAAACATCGGTCACAAGAAATCGCCTAGCCTATTAATATTATAGATACACAAGAGATATATTTTAGAATTTGTATCGTCGCGTTTTATAAGATTACCGCGCAGGGGACATTTGTTTTGGGCTAGTTATGACGATGCACCGATTTTTTTTTTTTTCATTTCAATATATATGGTCCTATGGCCGACAAAAACTACAACCACAAGGAAATAGCGCTAAAACAATGTATTAAAGCAAGGGCCAAAAATTGTCCAAGAAAGACTTTGTTTTTAGTTAGAACCATAATATATAAGGAGGTTAGAAACAAAAGGTGTCATTTACACTTTTCTATTTTTTTTTTATTAATTTGAGAAAATAAATATTAATCTAGATCTAGCCAATTATTTTGTATTTTTGTTAACCATTTATGTGCCAGTTAGTAACTAGATTTTAATGCATATAAAAATATTTATGTAGATGTTTCAATAAAGCCAATATTTAATAAAGTTTGTATCAAATGATACTTTTTGATCCCACACTAAGCAAATGTTACCATTTGATTCAATACAGTTGTAAATTGTCACCTTTTGAAAATCACTGAATAAGAAATGTTGCCTTATGGATGGAACAAACAGATTTATTTATTCAAAATATGTCCATTAAACATGTAATTCTCCACAATCAGGTTCTAGACAGTCACAGGCAGTATTTTCATTATCTTCATTTTCAGTGATATTTTTTTCATATAAAATGTCACAATACCATTTCAAGGACGGTTCATTTTTCCAATCTTCTCCAAATTGTTTTACCAGTAAACTTTCAACATCCTTTTTACCCTTTTCTTCTTCAACGCTTTGACTACTGCTTCAATTTTATTTCTGTTTTTTTATGTGTAAACATCTATGCGCTCAGTGGGGAGGGGGGGGGGGTTAAATCCAATTTCACAATACAATCATAAAAATAGCGTAAGGGAAAATCGGTGTGACGTATATGAAAGTGCACTGGTGTATTTAATAAGCAGAACCGCCGAGTTAGCTGTCTGTTTAGCAAAATCACAAATCTTTTTCGTTAATTTTAAATATTCAAGTGTATATTTGCTATTGACAGAATTTTTTTATTAAGCAGAACCGCTAGGTGTGCTGTGAGTTTAACATGTTCACAAACTTTTTTTAAGTATTCAAGTATATATTTGCTATTGACACAACTAGTTTAGGAACATTTAAATTTTTATTAACAAATAATTTGAAAATACATTTGATATTTTCTGAAATTCAATTGATATTTTCTGAAACACAACTGATACTTTCTGAAATTCAATTGATGTTTTCTAAAATTCGATTGATACTTTCTGAAAATCAATGCCTTCTGAAATACAAATGATTATTTCTGAAAATTAATTGATGTTTACTAAAATTCAATTCATACTTTCTGAAAATCAATTGATGTTTTCTGAAACACAATTGATACTTTCTGAAACACAATTGATATTTTCTGAAAATTAATTGATGTTTTCTGAAACACAATTGATACTTTCTGAAATTCAATTGACGTTTTCTAAAATTCGATTGATACTTTCTGAAAATCAATTGATGTTTTCTGAAATACAATTGATACTTTCTGAAATACAATTGATATTTTCTGAAAATCAATTGACGTTTTCTGAAATACAATTGGAAAAGATGTAGATGTTTACACATCTCCCCTGTGATCGGACTCACATTAATTTTTTTCTTAAAATATTTATCTAGGCTTTTAATATCAAAGTATTTCCAATCTTTACCTAAAAAGTGTACAGTGCCGTGCTGGGATATTGCTTCTTGATATTTTTATTTAGTAGTAATCACTGTAATTTTTCTGAGGTACTTTTCTATACTTTTCGATCCATTTTATCAGCAAATGTACCCATTTTGATACGACTTTAGCAACGTCTGACGTATTTACTGAGAAAATGACACTTTTTGATATTAAATGCTTCAGCACTGCTGTGTTTGAGCTAAAATGACACCTTTTGTACCGAAGGCAGCTATTCAAGTGGATTTTTCTACTAAATAAGTCTTCTTTTGAAGTTGATAATTGCATAAATAGATAGAATTCCGTGTTTATGGTCAGATACAAAAAAAAAAGCAGATTGAAGCTGAATGCGTAAATGTCACCTTTTGTTCCTAACCTCCTCATAGAGGATAGCTATAGTCGAGTTAGGCCGCCCATACAAAACACTTTGCTATAAGCTTCGAGAAAAGATCTAAGGTCCAACTTTGCTAAGGACATATTTTGTGTGTCATTGTTATTAATTTGTGGCCTGCAAATATGGAAAAGTTCTTATCAAATGCTCTATTTACAAATTCAAATCAAATTTTTATTGAGTCTTAATGAAAAAATTACAATGAAATATAATAAACAATTGGAATAAAAAAGAGAGTATCTTAGAACTATATGGGGACTAGTTCAAAAAATAGATAGATTTAAATGAAGATCAAGAAGCATGGGAACTACGAATAAAACTGGCCCTACAGGGATTATGTTTTGACTATTGATAAATGAGTATAATAAATATAATTAAATAACACAAATTTGGCCGCTTCCTAAATTAAAATACTCCGTTTTAAGAAACCAAACCACTCGAAAGGAATATTTCAAAAGTACTAAGTCCAACCTGTGACATTAAGATAGCGGATAAAATCAGCCAGCACTTAATTCGATATCCCAGATAACTTATCCAGTATGTGCCTGTCTAACCTAATACTACCCAAAGTTTCACACTCGCAGAAGAGATGATATACTGTCTCCTTTTCTCCATGTAGTCCGCAGCTGTGGCAGTGATAGCTGTGCTGAAGTCCCAGCCTGAGAGATTTAGACCATTTTAAATTCTAGTCAGGTCACGCCTGACATACAGTCCTGCATGTGTCCATATTCTATCGTCTATTTTCCGCTGCTCGCAAAAAGTCCACGAAGATTTTTCCGTTAATGGTTCAATAGCAAAATCTTTTCTTGCCAGTTCGTCTGCCGTTAATTACCTTAAAAAATCCCTATACAAGATAAATCACGGAAATGTTGTTTAGCTGCGAGAGAGAGTTCCTCCTTGTACGGTCCTACCAGAACGTAAGATATTATATGAAAGTTGAAAGAGGGCAGTGCATCCTGAGTAAAATCCTAAATTCCCCGATCGCCAGAATCTGCGTCTGAAAGACACTGGTATTTTTCGCTATCTATACGATAATATGGATATTACGGGAATTATAGTCGATCTCATAAGGTTGGTTTGTATGAGGACTAGGTTTGACTATACACGGCATATCATCCAAATATATTATTCATTGCAACCTACAGTTTTCGCACGAAGTCTACATGTTTACACACAGACATGTGTGTCAAATCGACGCAGACAGTGATTCTATGTCGAACGGAATAGTATAGCTACTTAGAATTACCACCACAAACTCATTATACCCTGAATATAAGTCTTTACTAATAAAACTTCCTGATGAAGCTCGCAAAATGCAAAGAATTGTTAATGAATTGCCAATTATAAATCAAAATCAGCTCCGATTCGAAAAGTACTATCCTTTTTGATTCTTAATCTTTTTAATCTTTTTACACATTAAAAATATTCCTAGTTTCAAAAAAACTAATGCAAAAGGCCGTAACTAACATAATTTAAAAATGAATATGTTTTTCGTATTTTTTTTTTCTTCAAAAATAAATCTCTCTTTATTTTTTTATGCATGATTGAAAAATTATGGTCTCAAATTTTAAATAGTTTTCCATTTATGTTTTTGCTTCTCCTGTAAAAAACCAAAATGTTTGGTTACGGCCTTTTGCATTTTAGGTGACGATAAACTCATTATACCCTGAACACTGAGTTGTATAGGGTATAAAACCAACTTTTTTAAAAATAGAATTTCGGGTTTTTCTTGTTAAAGTTGAATTGTTTTATAAAACGAATAACATTAAAATTATTGATAGAATTTCGTTGACAGTTTTAACCAATTAACCAGTTAACCAATTCTGAGGACCGCTAACCAATTCACAGTGGGATTTTTTTTTTCAATTTTATATTTTTCCTTTATTTACATATGTATTTTTACAAATTTGATATTCACATATGAGATCTTATCTTTACATATAGATATTGCAACAAATAATATATAGGATCTAAAGATATTAAATAGTTTTTATTTTATTTTTTAATGATTTTTAAAGGAAAATGGGAGGAAAAAACCTTTATATGATTTAATAAATTCAAATACTATCTGAAAATATTTATGTGGTTATAGGAGGTTTATTAGAAATAATAGACCTCTATAAGCACATAATTTTCAATTTGGTGATTTCTTTTTAATTTTACGTTAATTCTCTACATTCTCTTATCAGTGGGTAAGAGGAATTTTCAATTTTGACAAAGTAATTGTTATTAATCCTTGTTATGAGAGCGATAATTTTTTCATAACCTGTTTCTTCAAGAAGAAGATTTGTAGGGTACCTCCAGGGCTTTTTATTTATCATTTTAAGACATTTGTTTTGTATAATTTGTAAGCGTTTTAGGTGACAGTTGGCAGCGTCACTCCAAATAGGACACGCGTATGTTAATATTGGCCTTATAACACTTTTGAAGAGGAGATTTTTGTTTTTGGGGTTTAGAAATGACCTTCTATTTAGTAGTGGCCATAATTCTTTAAATGATTTTATAGCTTTTTTGCACGTAGCCATAATATGTTGTTTAAAAGTAAGCTTTTTGTCCAAGACAACTCCGAGATATTTGACATGATTAAGTACATTAATGGTATTATTTCCAATAAGAAGATGACTGCCAAGACTTTTGGGAGATTTGTTGAATGGAAAAATTATTGCTTGGGTCTTGTTTGGATTAATTTTGATTTTCCATTTGTGATTCACAGTGGGAACAATTACTTATCTGGTGAACCAAAAATCATTACTTTAAAACTACTGGTCCGAACTTTATAAGAAGTGTATGATGCAATTGTAGAGAAGAATTTAGGCTAACAGAATATTTTAGTTAGAAATGCTCAGAGTCAATATAGGGTGCATGCTCTTTTACAAGGTATCAAAGTAGACCACGTCCACTAAATTTTAAGGTCTGTATTTTAATAATTTCTAAACTAATCAAAAGAAATAAAATATTATCTGAGATTAATTACTTTTTAAACTCTTTCTTTTAACTCGTACTCGCTGTCTGCCATGAAGCAACCCCATTCCCCCTCATCCAATTGATCTGAAACTTGGCCCATAGTCTTGTTGTGACAGTCACGCATAGTCACGGAGTGATTAAAAACCCCTTTTCCCCTTATCCGATCGATCTGAAACTTGGTCGATACACTTGTGACCAAAGATTAATTTTAAAATAGTCACGCAAAGTCCCGGAGTGATTCAAAACTCATATGCATAAGGAAAGAAAGAGTTTTAATAAAAACTTTGTTTTTATGGATTAGATTATTTTCAGGAGTTGCTTGGTTTTATAGTGAAGGTAAAATGTGATCTGAAATCTTAAAAAATTGGGTCATTTACTAAATTTTATGATGTGCATATTCTAAAGGCGAAATGCAAACGTCTAATATGCAGTAAGTAGTAAACATAACACAAGTGTGAGTAAAGTTTAAATTAGCTCCCGTATTGCAATGCAGGGTGTACCACTGTTGTCATATTAAAACATAATGTGACTTCTAGTTATAACGATATGGAAATAGGATATCTTCTTTATTTTGATAATGTACACAATTTTTCCTTTTTCAAAACGGCTTAGCCATCTGTTAAGCAAATTTCCACTGTTGGCAAATACTGAATTTAAACTTCAGAGTCCTCCCTTTAGCAAGCTCATAAAGCTAAGTTAACTGCCAAATTTCAAAATAAAGTAATAAAACGGACAGACAGACAGCAAAAGTAATTTCATTTGAATTTTTGTAGTTATTTATCACTGCCAAATATATAGCCAACAACAAAAACAGCAACAACTACAAATACTCTATTTTTTTTTTGGAAGAATCGGTACTGACTTCGGTGGTATCATGTCATATCGTATGGAACATATAAAAATATATGCTTACGACTATATTATGTCGTTAATAACATATCAGAAATAAATATATATATGTATATATAAATATATTCATATATATATATTTATAGTTACATATATATAAAGGTTCACAAAAGCAACATTATTCTATACAAAATAACACTGGAGTATATAGCCAGCTGCAGCCACAGCATTAGTAGCAGAGTAAGTACATAACAATATACACAGGCATACATATAAGAAGCTATATAATCATACATACATACACACACACACACACACGTATAAATATATAAATATATATACGACAATAACGACTACAACGTCATAAACAGCGTGCACAATCTGTATGTCAGTCGATTGTAAGATTGGACGGACATACAGTCACGACGACAGTCGAACCAAACGACAGACAAATATTTCCCAAAAAAAAAAACGACAAGCGAGTGGTTAAATGGAAAGCAAGCAGGCAGGGCAGCATTGCTGGTTGCTTACTATCGCGAGCGAGTACTGCCAAGTGTTGTTGTGTAGTGGAGTAATGTAGAGTGGAGTGAAGTAATTGTTTGGTTTGTTAGCTAGTCAAATGAAGTCGATTGCTAATGGAAACAGTACGTTTATGAGTTTGCAGCTTCTGCTAGAGAACATGATGAACAAAAATATAAGAACGACAAACGAACCGAAATCAACGTGGTTTAGACCTGGCTGATGGCAATGCCATTGGTGTTTTTACCTCATACTTTGCCAAGTTCGTAATTGTAACAGCAGCATTTTTTACTGGCCAATATTTGGAATGGTTACAGTGAAAACTACTCGTGGCATTGCTGGAACAATGCGTTGGTTCTGTCGATGTATGGCGCTGTCAGGCGGCCATCAATGAGGATAATATTATTATGGGTTGACTGTATTCAGAGTTCTGTGGCCACCGAACGCGGTGTGGTGAAGTAGGCGACAGGCGTAACAAAAATAATTACAAAGTTTTTTGACCGGTTAACGGTAACGCACATAGAATCCGCACTATCAAAACAACACACACAGTACTCTTGAGAGCCAATAAACAACTAAATATTGCCAAACAAGCAGAGTTATGAGCGTAGAAAAACTATCTCTCGATTGTCTTATTAGTGAAGTGTTGTATTTTGAACGGATGGCTAGTAGTACAAGAAAATAGGGATGCCATTAATGCTAATTTGAAAATTCTCAAAATGATTTGGAAAATATATATATATGTATATAGATTGTGAGATTTGGTTTAAGGTGCTTTTTCAGTTTTTTTTTTTTACCGGTATTCAGTGATTGTGAGTTCTCTTGCCTGCTAAAAAAAAAAAAAGAAAACCGGCTTTAATATGTCGTTAAAATGTTAAAAAGGAAATTGGTTTATAATAAAATAAGTTTTTAAATATCATACAATTAATTACATTCGAAATAAAAAGTATAAATCAAAAACAATCGATTTCATATTAACCGTGATTATATAAAAATTGATTCAGAGCTCCAGCTGTCGGGAAGTTGGTGTAAATTTAACAAGATTTCACAGCAAACAAACTAACAAACACACAGAGAGTTAGATAAAAGCATATTAAAAAAAAAACATTCTTGAAAAACTACAAAACTACAAATAAGTCATCTCTTTTGATATTAAAGCGGGATATACACGGTCAAAATGCATGACAAGCATTGTAATGGTATTAAAGAAAATGTATTTGTATGTCACACCAAAAATTTTAGATTTTTTGCTCGCTTGACGTGCAATTTTGATGTGTGTATATCGTTGATCGTCCAGCATGGTCTCATTTTTGATGTGACTTCGAAGTGAATGGATGTAAAAACATCGGAAGAAAAGAAAAACGAGTTAGAATTGATAGAAGACATGGTGTTTACAGCACAAAATCAAATACCAAATGAATGATTGAAGAGCTATCCAGTATCGTGTAAGAGAAAAGCTTCATGCACACATACATGAATTTGACGTCAAGCATGTTGACCGTGTATACTGGCCTTAAGTAAAATGTATTGCCAAATTCAAGTTTTGTATTATCTAGAACAAATTTTGCAATTTTTTAATAAATCAATAGTAATAATTTATCCAAATAATAACCGGTTAAAGAATTTAGGTTTTATTCGAAGTCGGAATTAAAAAAAAATTTAATTTGGTAAACGGTTTACTTAAAATAATGGTCAGATTATATAGAAATTGATTAAATAAGATGTTGTCACGTACTTTAGAATTCTAATTAGTCGGGAAATTGGTGAAAATTTTGTTACAAGATTCATACTGAAACAAACAGACAGAGCGTTAAATAAAAGCATATAAAAAACATTTAAAAAAAAATACCATCTTCAAGTTTTGTATTATTCTTGAACAACTTTTGTGTGAAATTAAAATCTACCGTAACAAATATTTTTTTTTTTATTTTTTATGTCAATAAAAATAGTTTATCAAAACAATAACCTGATAACCGATTTTTTATTTTGATTTTATTCGAACTGAGTTTTTAAAAAATTTAAGTTGGCCATAACTTATTATTTTATTACTTTTCACTTAAAAAGCTTTTTGTGTGAGAAATTTATTTTTTAAATATTTAGTTATTCGTTTTTAAATAGTACCGTTTTTAAATAGTACCCAACAAAAATTGAAATTATAGCGACAGAGCAGCATCTGTATGAAAACCTAAAAATCTCATAAAATTATTTTATTTTGATTTTAATTTCTTTCTCCCAAGTTTTTCTATTTGTGAAATTTAATTTTAGAAAATAGTACCTATCGTTACAAAACCAGCTTATTAAATTTATTAATTTAATTTTTTTCACTTAAAAAGTTTTTTGTTTATTTTTCAAATAGTAATTTATAAGTAATTAAGTAATTTAAATTTCTTTCATTCAAGTTTTTCTCTTTATGAAATTTAATTTAAAAAAATCGTTACAAAAATTAAATTTTGTGTTAAAATCATTGGTGAAAGAATAATTAGAATGGTGGTTAATTCACTGATACCTAAATACAATATTTACTTTTTAGGATTTTCTTTTTTGTGAAGAAGTTATTCTCCAAATTTTATAAACAACATAGAATATGGCAACTCTATTTATACAAGACGAAGGTAACACTGATCAAATAAACACCTTAATGGTTAATTATATCATTAAATTTGTGTTACAAATTTATTTAACAAATATTATTAAATAAAAATCAATAACAAAACAAAACATACGATTGTTATTAATGAAAAAATAATAAAAAATATATAAATTAAACTTTAATAAAAGACATTACGACTCTTACATATCTTTTTATCTTGTGGATACAAAACTGTACCTTAAAGTAGCAACACTGTAAACTCAAACATAAATCAGATACTTTTTACGTGACTATCAAAAAAGAGGGTAGTTTTAGTAAGAGCAATCGAGAAAAAGAGTGCCTGCTTTTGGAAAGAGCATGAAAAATACTCTTAAAATAACTATTATTTTTGTAATTTGAAAAGGAAGTGCCGGAAGTACGTTGAAGAAAACATATTCAACAATTTTTGACAACTTTACACACATTAAATAAAACTATAATATTTTGCCACGAATATGCTAAACAAAACAAAACTAAGGAGAAAAATACAACAAGAAACCCATATATACTCAATAAATGCCGCTTAAAAATGTGTTTTTTATAAACAGAGATGTCAACTCATATAAATTTTGTCATAGCTGGCTGCAGACAGCATTAAAATATACATTCTTAATACTATTTTAAAAGCTTAAAAAAAAATACAAAATCTGACTTATAAAAATTATATTAACATAATTCTTAATTTTAATTATATCAACTTAAAAATTAATTATTTTTTAAAGATGTCGGAATTAAATGCATGAGAAGGACCTTAATTCATTTTAAATATAAAGAAGGTAGTTTTTATTGACTAGCTTTTGCCGTTGTATTTTATACAAATTAAAAAAAAAATAGTTTTTCGATTTATTACTGAGCGCTACAAATATTGCATATTAATTTAATTAATTATAGTTTTTTTATTAAATACATTTTTTCATGTAATTTTTAATAAAATTTTATTTTTTTTATAATTTTTTTTCCATTTTTTTTTATAATTTTTTTTATAATTTTTTTTTTTATAATTTTTTTTTATAATTATTTTTTATAATTTTTTTTATAATTTTTTTTTATAATTTTTTTTATATTTTTTTTTTTATAATTTTTTTTTATAATTTTTTTTTTATAATTTCTTTATATTTTTTTTTTATATATTTTTTTTATATTTTTTTTTATATTTTTTTTTATAAAATTATTCTTCGACGGTTAGTATTTAAGTATTTTTCCCGAAAAAAAAAAAAAAACGGTAGAAAATATTCTTTACCGGCTTGAAGTGTTCCAAGTGCCAACTTTAATTTAAACACTATAATTGATATAATTCCTCAGTTGGCAACACTGATTGTAATTGTGTGACCGACCTACGTTATGATTAATGAGTTTAAACATAGCAAAGAAAACATTTTATTAAAAAAAAAAAAAGTTTATTCTAGTGTTAATTACAAAAAGAACACTATACTCTTAAAGGCAAATACTTTTGATAACTTAATTAAAGTATTAAATAATTTTTTTTTTATAATTTATTATTAATTTATTTTTGGCACCAACAATATCCGAGTGTTGCCGTAGTGCTTGAAATTTGATTTTTCGAAAAATTATGTTTTAGTTAAATAAAAATTTCTACGACATAAGAATAGCGAAAGAAAAGAGAATAAATTGGAACAATAAAAGTTGGAAAAAGGAAATAGGGAAAAATGTCGATAAACGATAATGAAAATGGAATTGTAATAAAAATATAAGAAATATATACTAAAAATAACAGAAGAAAAAAAATAGAGGTTGAGTTCTTTTTTTTTCCGTTTTTTTCTATAATGTATGGTAATTAACAATAAAAGGTAGGTATACTTATTTTAAGTTGTACGACTTAAAAAAACTAATTTGTTTAAAAAATATTTACTAATTTTATAAACTTTACAATTAAACATTAACATGTTATTTGTTTAATGTAATGTTTGTTAAAATTAGTTTTGTTAATAAAAACTGTACTTTTTTTTTACCAATTTCTTAAAAATCTCCGCTACAAGCAGTTCCATCCTGTTATGGAGTGACATCATTTATATATTTTTAGATAAAATACCTCATTCATTAAGTCTAAATGTAAACGATTGAACTGTTTTGAAGTATTCATTCAAAGGCTTTGATATATATGAAATTTGGCTAAATATATTTAACTATGCCCCCGATTTTAGATACCAAAAATTAAAACTTTTAAACTGTTACTTAATATCGAGCACATAATTTAAAAAAATTTAATTTAAAGGACAGCAAATATAAAGGTTCTATTAAACTTGTTATTTAAGTTTTAATAATTTAATTATTATTGGATTTGTTTAGCTAACAAACAATAAAATATATTCTATTTCATCATATTTCATTAAAGTTATAAGACCGACTTGAAATGTCACATTTTATTTGCATTTTTTCGAAAAGTGTAATTATTTTTTATATTCTAAATTAAAAGCAACCTAATTTTATACATCAATCGAAAGGTCTCAAAGTGCTGTGTTCATAAAATGTAAAAAATTTTGATTATTATCCTCTTTGAAGTCATGGGGTGAAAATATTCAAAAAAGTTGGAACAATGTGGAAATATTCTCACACTATGATCTGAAAGAAGTCAATGGGTAAAATTTTTTGCGATTTACGAGCGCTCGACTTTGAGACCTTTCGATTGATGTATAAAATAAAGTTGCTCTTAATTTAGAATATATAAAAAATACACTTTTCGAAAAAAGTGCAAATAAAATGCGACATTTTTGTCAGAAAAGAAAACGGCATTAGTTTATAATAATAAACTTTAAAATTTTTACGCTTTATTCAAATATTTTGAAAATTATTAATGTTTAAAAAGCGAGTGATTATATAAATAAATAATTGAATAGAATTATATTTATCCTTAGTATTTGGAAAAAAAATAAGAGTGAACATTTCGTTAGAATACAGTAATTCAATTTGCATAGCAAAAAACACAGCCTTCCAAATTTAATATAGTCGATATTTAATGTTGCCAATTATGTGAAAAATCAATCACAAAAAATGATCACATATTTATCATACTGGTGTTATTAATAGGACATAGAAAATAAGCACAAACTAAGTGGAAATTAAATTTTCATTGTGTTTATATCATTCTTCTATTTCATTTTTTCAATCAATAAAACTTTTTTCTTACATTGACACAGATAAAAGTGGTTGAAATTGTTAAAAATATTTTTTAGAAATCAAAATAGATTTTAAAAACATCAATAGGGAATCTAAATCATCCCTGTCACCATAAAGTTAAATACAAAAAAACAGAGCCCGATAAGTTAAATTGATTAAAAAACAAATAAGAAAATTATAGTCGGTATAGACCGACTATACGATACCCTATACCATGAGTTTAGCGACCCTATCTCTAAGGCCCAACTAATTGGATATAGAAAATAAGCATAAACCAAATTTAAGTGGCATTGTTATTAATTTTTTGCTTTGAATATGAAAAAGTTCATATCGGATGCAATATTTATATGGGGACTAGGTTAAAAAGTGGACCGATCCTGGCTATATTTGGTAAGATCACTTTATTTATTTATTCAGGTTTAACATTAAAATAAAAGAACAATTTTAATGTTAAAAAATTATATAGCTATAGCTACTAGGCCTTAAGCTAATATCTGTGGTTTTCTGGAATAACCGCGTATGTCCATTTTTTTTGTCAGTTTTGAGTTAACGATGCCAAATATATTAATTTTTAACGCTCTTTACATGTGTTCAATTAAAAAAAAAATATTGACTATTTCTGAGTTTTTTCTTTAAATAACGACGTAATTTAAATATTTATTAAATTAATTTGCAGCGTTATCGACGTATGTCAACCTACGTTTGATAGCTGACAAATTATTTTCTCAGAAAATGATACATAGCGACATACATACGTTGTTATTAATGAAAAAAAAAAAATGCAAAATAATTTTGGATTATTTTTCAGAGTGTAACCACTTATAAAAACTTGTGTGTTTATTTCTGTTATTTTTTGTCGCTATTATTCTTGATCCGTTGTTAAATTCTCGTCCTAAGTCCCGTTAACTTTTTGTTGATGAACAAAAAAATCCATTTTTCAAGCAACAACAACTTATGTCTACATGTGTGGTTGCATTGGTAGTTTTCTATTTCAAAGAAAACGATATTTGTCGACATAAGTTGTTTTATCTGCACACGCTTTAAGTATTTGAATATTGTTTTCTATTCCTCTGAAGATTTTTGACTCAAAATTTTATATAAAGTATTTATTGCCCATATCTACAAGACTGTTAAATAAAAAGCCCATAATTTCAAATATAACGTTTTTTGGCTCCCCTGAACATTTTGATTTTATGACATACGCGGTTATTCTAGAAAACCACAGATATAACGTATCTATAGAATTAATGTAACTTATAAATTCTTAAATATAACTAAATAAGAAGAAAAAAAATAATTTTTATTTTAAATGAAATGATATAAATTAGTTTCTTTTAAAAATGTTATGATATTTTTTATGGAATCATAGGATGGAGAGGAGATCAGTGAGGATGGTCAGTGTTCTCAAAAATTCGTATTCTTTCTTGTCCATAAAAATTTGACATTCGGACAGAATATGTTTAACACTCAATATTGTGGTGTGATTGCAGTTGCATAAAGGTGGATCTTTTTATTTATTAAATGTTCGTGAGTTAGTATATGTAGTATGTCCTAGTCGCAGTCTTAAGAATTTTATAAGCTTAAGTCTACTAACTTCGCTGTTTGACACCATCCAATGTTGGATGCTGTTCTTAGATGAATTTGAATATTTATACCAGTGTCGTTCATATTATTCCAAATGCTATGGTGTTTCTGGATGGATTTTTTTTAGCTTTCTTCTTAAATCATTCATATTGAGATTCTCAGTTTTAATAAGATGATATTTGAGACCTTGTTTGGCGAAGGAATCTGCACATTCATTACCGGAAATTCCCACGTGGCCCGGAACCCACATTAGAGTGATTTTATCATGTTTATCTATTAGGATATCACGTATTTTATTAGGATATAAATTATTGTTATTAACATTCGCAATTGCGTTTATTGCTGATAAAGAATCAGTGCAAATTTTAAATTTGCCGCTTCTATTCTTCGCATAATTTATGGCTTCATTGATTGCTATAAGTTCACCTGAAAAAATGGAGTTATGACTTGCCAATTCAGATACCCCTATTAGTATATTTTCATAGGTAATCGCAAATGTTGTATTTTCTCCGCTTTGGGAACCGTCAGTGTAGATGAAAGTGAAATCATTTTGGTTCTCGGTAGTATTACGGAATAGGAGTTGATATTGTGTAGGTGATGTATTATTCTTAAAATGTGAGTGTAGAGAGAAGTCAATAGAGTCTACAGTAAAGTTCCATGGAGGATATTTGGACGGAGCCATTTTTTGGGGTTTATTTTTTAGGCTAAATCTGAACAATTTTCAAAAACTCAATTGATAGTGGGCGGTATCCTTAAATTTTTTATTTTTTTTTTTATTTAATTTTTCAATTATTGAATTTAAGGGGCTGTACTTAGAGAAAAGTAGAGATTTGACTTATTTGCCAGAAATATAGTTTCGCTGGATCAACATATCATTAATATTAGCCTCGAATAGCATGTTATTAATTGGTGTAGAGCGAAGTGCACCGAGCGTTGCACAAATAGCTGCATTTAAAATTGCAGTTATTTTTTTCTAAATATACTCTTGGGAGCAAAACCAAATAAAAAAAGTCAATAGCTAATTTTGGAAACAATTAAAGATTTTACAATATTTATCAATGAATGAATGTTGCAGTCATACTTTGGGTTGGAAAGGCATTTAATTTTGTTAAAAATAATTCCAAGAATTTTAAGATTATCTGTTTCAGTGACTTGTATATGGTTAGTGGTAAGTGTACATTTAAAAATTTTTTTTCTACAAATGTGGATATATTTACACTTGGTCCCTGAAGGTACAGCGCCAGAATATTGCACCAATTAAACATATCATTAACTAGACTATTAAGATTAATTTTAGGATTTTTTGCCCCATTGGATCTAATTATTATATTAAAATCATCTGCATAAGCGCAGAATTTTAGAAAGGATAATATCACTAAGTTTATTGTGTGCTATTAGAAAAAGTAAAACAGACAATGGGGAACCTTGCGGAATTCCATTATACAGACTGTGAGGATAAGAAAAACTACCGATCCGAACTATGATATTTTGCAAAATATATAAATAGCAAATTTGAGAAAAATCTGTGCAATATTTTTGTTTTTTTATAAATTTAAGTGAAGATGGGGGCTATGACTAAGAATTGTCATATAGGTTTTATTTTTGGACTACTGATTAATGGAAGTAATAAACACACACAAACTCAATTTCACCAAGATCTATATGATAATGTGGATCTTATGGCAATTTAAGTCGATTTCATAGTGGTCATTTGTATGGGGACTAGGTCTGAACATGAACCGATTTTCACGAATTTCAATAGCTTTCATGCTATGACCGATATGCCAAATTTCATCAAAATATAATCATATTTGCGACCTGTAATTTGATTACAAAGTGTACATGGACACACAGACAGATGGACGGACGGACATCGCTAAATCGACTCAGAAAGTCATTCTGAGAAAGTCATTCTGAGTCGATCGGTGTAATTAAACATGGGTCTAGGTCAAATATTTTTGATAGCACAGTCTGAGTCGATCGGTGTAATTAAAGATGGGTCTAGGTCAAATATTTTTGATAGCACAGTCAATCCCATAGTGGTATCTATAATATTAATAGGCTAGGCCATTTTTTGTTACCGATGTTTTGTTCTACCGTTTTATCCCGATTTTGACCAAACGTATATTATTTGAAAGGTATTTCTTTTTAGCTGTTCACCAGATGTACAGATTTTTCAATTTCTAACACATACATAAAAATATGCATATGCTTTGTGTGTGTTTATTAAATTTGTTAATGTGTTTGTTATCTTCATTCACAATAATAATAAACCAAAAAAGTGTTGGTTTGTGAATTGGCTAAGTTGAAAAATAAATTTGCCTAGAAATTGCACTCGAATTTTGAGCGCTGGAATCTGCTAGTAGGGTATAATTATACGGATGATATGGAAATAGTTTAATGCAAACCAGTTTATGAAATTTTCTCTTTCGTAAAGCAAAATACAGAAAATGGCCAATTGTGAAATGGGGTTCAGGATTTGATGCAAATCAGTTTATAATAAAATGTATCACATGTTTGTCTTTAGACATAATTTCGTGACTATCGGGAGGATTCTTTAATATATGTATGTAAATTTGACATACAGTGGGACACTTACAAAATTCTGAATTTGCAAATTTTGTTTTTTTTTTTTTAATAATTTCGTGTTAAGTCCTAAAATTATGTATATTTTTACGAAATCAGTCTTTGGAAAAAAAACGAAACCAAACGAAAAAAAAAGTATTTTTTAGTGATGCCAAAACAATGGAAACTTTTAAACGTCTGTACCAGAGTTGATGAAAACAATGAAATTAGAACATGGTATGAAAGAAAATGTATACAATCATAACCGTTATTTAAATATTTATAGTTTCTGACGTTTTTTTTCAACTGCTTTTTTAAATACAATTGTATTTACCAATTTTATAATTAATTATTATAAAATAAAGAATAAATTTGTGTGAAGCGATAAAAACCAGAATAACAGATGATTTTTCTGTTCGTGGAAATATTCTATGAATAAATCCATAATTTCAAAAAATATCGTGAAAGAGCTGTACAGAGACGAATCAACATTTAGGCATAAGCCCCACAAAATGAGTCAAATACAGGATGATTTAATATCAAGAGAGTTTAAAACTTGGCCAAAAAGTTACCTGAAGAGATCATTTACAATCTAAAACTAAAAATATGCGCTGGAACTGTTCCAAAACTAGCTATATCAGAGAAAAGTCGCCTGCTGCTAAATAACACATGAACTGGCTAAGACGGAATTGGAATACTGTTCTCTTTTCAGAACAATATTATGGTAAGGAGTTGCTTTTCGGACCAAGGAATGGTTTCAATTCATGTAGTAAAAAAGACTCTGACTGGAATCGGATACATGCAAATTCTAAATGACAATGTATCCATACACGGAGGTGAATATACTCCAAGTCTGCAAATTCTAACATGACAACGACCCAAATCACACCTCCAAATTTATAACCGAATGGCTTTTTTTTAAACAACCGAACCACGCCTCACACTTACCCAGCCCAACCGCCCGAGGAGGCACGCCCCCTTAACGTGGGGACCGCGTACACACCATGGTCCGAACCCTGGCAAACTTAAAAAAAAACAAAGAACAAAAAATAGTTAATTGAGGTATTCAATTTATCGCGCTTCACTTTCAATACATTACAATTAAAATCAACGAAATTGTGTAACATATTATAATCATGACAAATTCTACGGAAAGGATAAGAATTAGCATAATTAATCCTAAAATAGTCCAAATAAAGCGAATTAAAATGTCTTGTGAATCTACAAGCTATGCTAAAATTTAAACTTGATAAAAGAAACTCCAAATCAAAGGTTAAAAACAAAGCTGACACCCAACATGGTCCTCCTACTCTCAAGAGTTGGAAGTCTTCTGGTAAGACATCATAACTCCAACCTAAACCCCGTAGACAGAATAGCAAAAACTTTTTCTGCACAGACTCAATTGCATTGGCGTGAACCAAGTGCTGTATAAAGCTGTTTAGTAACATATGGATCTGAAAACTCCTTAGCCCATCTTTTAGCGACACCAAAAGTATATCTTGCCTTATTAACAATCATACTAATATGACCAATGAAGTCAAGTTTCCTATCCATAAGTACACCAAAGATCCAGCAATGTTTGAACGGTATGCAATATTATTCCATTACTAATTTCAAGCGCTTTAACCTAATGCAGTAAGTGTTTTGAAATGGACAGCCCAATCACCCGAACTCAATCACATAGAAAAATTGTAGATCGAAAAAAAAACGGACACGAAATTACACAAACAAGACAGATCTCATAAAGGCGGTTAATTCAGACTGGCAAACAATTTCAATGGACATCATCAAAAATTTAATTGACTCGGCGTTGTGAAGCAGTACTAAAAATAATGAATACCCAATAAAAATAGAAACCAAAAATAGAGGGAAAGTTCTCAATTATTGTATAGAAAACGTTTCCATTGTCTTGTCAACAGCATAGAAATTATTTTTTTTCTCAAGTTAAGCTATTTTATGCTACTATTTCAACTAATTTAAATAAATAAAACATACAAATTTTTAAATGAATGAAAGTTTTTAATTCTATGATCCAATGGTACTGGCCGTTCAAGTCATCAAAAATATATTTTGTTAGAAGTTCCCATTGTATTGTCATTCACTGTATATCAAGAGCTGTCTTTTTTTGTGAATGAAGAACAAAAAATTAAAATTTTTATTTAATACAATAATATCAATGCAAATTAGGTTTATAACTTAATGTCGTATCGTCCACCAAGTAGTGCAGGCTGCATTATATAATTAATAAAAGTATTTTTAGACTCACTAAAAAAATGGACCCCACAATTTTTTGAAAATCTTTCCCAGCTACCTTCCAATTGCTTTCAAATTTTATATATGAATTAATATATGAATTTGGCATCGATAATTTAGTAAAATTTTGCATAAATAAATAAAAATTTTAAATTATATTACAAACATCTTTGTTTTCTTGCTATTGTAACAAGAGCAAAAAAAGATAATATAATAAATGAAAATTATAACTAGCAGATTCCAGCGCTCGAAATTCGAGTGCAATTTCTAGGCAACTTTATTTTTCAACTTAGCCAATTCACAAACCAAACATTTTTTGGTATATTATTATTGTGAATGAAGAAAACAAACTCATTAACAAACACCTTAACAAATTTAATAAACACACACACATAGCATATGCATAGTTTTATGTACATATGTGTTAGTAGCAACTTTAAATGCAATTTACTCAAAATAAAGAAAAAAAATTAAAAATCTGTAAATCTGGGGCCAAATTACCGCATTCGATATCGAGTAAAATCAAATGAAATTCCATATTTTGGTTTAATATTTGAAGAAGACGGATAAGCGCTCGACCACGATTCGCTTTTCTTCTTAACCAGAGGCCATAATTCTTCAACTGTAAGAAGGAAAAATTATTCTTAACATTTTATTTTGGGAAATAAAAAACTGATTTCGATCGAAAAATTGCGATAACGAATGCGGTGATTTGGCCCCTGGTGAACAGCTAAAATGAAATAATATACGTTTGGTCAAAATCGGGATAAAACGGCAGAACAAAACATCGGTAACAAGAAATCGCCTAGACTATTAATATTATCGGTTTGTATGACCTATTCGACTATGCTAGGGCCAATTGATGTGTCCAGTATTACGCAACCACTTTCCTTACAAGAAAGTACAAATACAATAAAATATGGAAATACAAAATAATCTAACCCATAAACACAAAGTTTTTATTAAAACTCTTTCTTTCCTTATGCATATGAGTTCTGAATATCTCCGTGACTGTGTGTGACTATCTTAAAAGTAATCTTTGGCCACAACAAGTCTATGGACAAAGTTTCAGATCCATCGGATGAGGGGAAGTGGGGTTTTAATCTCTCAGTGACTGTGTGTTACTATGCGTGACTGCGCGTGACTAAGTCAAAGTTAATCTTTTTTTCACAGCAAGTGTATGGACCAAGCTTGAGATCGATCGGATGAGGGGAAATGACATTTAGATCACTCCGTGACTGTGCGTGACCATGCCTGAGTGCGCGTGACTAAGTCAAAGTTAATCTTTTTTTCACAGCAAGTGTATGGACCAAGCTTGAGATCGATCGGATGAGGGGAATGACATTTAGATCACTCCGTGACTGTGGGTGACCACGCGTGACTGTGTGTGACCAAGCGTTACTATGCGTGACTACCCCAAAATTAATCTGTAGTCACGACAAGACTATGGGCCAAGTTTCCGATCAATTGGATAAGGGGGAATGGGGTCGACCCATGGCAGACAGACAGAGAGTATGAGTTAAAAGAAAGAGTTTACAAAATACGGAATGGAGTAAACTGTTGCTTTTTAGAAAATACAACGATGATTTAAACTTATTTATTGCGAAATTACATGTGCAACATTGAACACTAAAATTAGATTGACGTAAAATGATTTGCAAGTTTTGTAAAGAAAATCCGTCCAAGAAAAAGATATATGTACATTATTAATCATTTCAAGGATATGGGATTTAAAAACAAGTAAGAAAATTATAGTCGGTCTAGACCGACTACACGATACCCTATCTCTTAGACCCAAATAATTCGATATAGAAAAAAAGCATAAACCAAATTTGAGTGGCATAGTTATTAATTTTTTTTCCTTTGAATATGAAAAAGTTCATATCGGATGCTATATATGAACTATGGGGAATAGGTCGAAAAATGGACTGATCCTTACCATATTTGGTAGGGTCACTTATTTTTTGCACGTAAAATGAAATCCGTCCAAGAAAAATATTGACATTGTTAATTATTTCAAGGATATGGGATTTAAAAAACAAAACTTTCATCTACAACACAGTAAACTTGATAAAGTTTAATAAAAGTGTAGAAAGAAAATCTGGTTCGCCGTAAATTGAAAGCTGAAACCGTAGGCTGCTGAAATAACTGGGTGCATATCGTCGCATTCGATATCTAGTAAAATCAATCGAAATTCCATATTTTGGTTTATTATTTAAAGAAGACTATTAACTATTACCTATGGACCATAACTTGTTAGCTATGAGAGAGTAAAATTCCTATTAATATTTTATTTTGGAAAATAAAAAAATAATTTCGATCGATAACGAATGCGACGATTCGACCGACCCCTGATCGAATGGAGTTCGGAAGAAGAAAACCGGCACCAGCAACAAATGAGAGAAAAGAAAAATTTATGAAAAATTATGAAAATTACTTCTTTGCAACCACTGAGTACAAATGTGTGATGGATGATGAGTCATATTTCACAGTGGAAGGCAAAGATTGGCAAGAAAAGTATTACTTTGAGTCTTCTGCATATGAAGCGCCCAAAACATCCAAGTATATAAGACCAAACTTCTTGGAAAGATTTTATTGTGGTTGGCGATTAGTGAGCGTGGTGTCATCAAGTAAAACAATATTTTTCAAGGAAGGATTAGCTTTAAAGGCAAACATTTATAATGAAAAGTGTATTCCAGAACTGGAGAGATTCATCAGAAACTACTATAAAAATGAGCAACTTTCGATTTTCGATTGTGGTCGAATTAACTGATCGAACGAATTTTCATTTGGTATTATGGCGCACATTCGATAAAATAGCGCTTTTGTGAATTTCACTCAATTGGATTATTCACAATAGTACATATTTATCAGCTGGCACTATAAATAAACATTGTTTACAAATTTATTAAAGATAAAAAATAATTAATTATTTAACATGGAATTATGGTTCTATGATCGTCTGATGAAGATGAATGCTTCGTCATGAGAGATGCTTCCAACATTTTGGAAATGGATTCCACTACGTAAGTATGCGAGGTTTTAACAAGGTTACCATTTGTTTACAAATTTATAGCAAATTTTCGACTGCAAGGAAGCGTTTATGGAATTGCTGTCTACTACAGATGAACTGCTGCGACAATGCACACAAATCAGATCAATCTCATGAAATTAAAATAATTATTCTAATAATATACATAATAATTTACAACTTATATTTTCAATAAGTTTTACAAACTACTATCCAGCATCGAAAGCAAAATTGTGTTCGATTGAAAATTCGTTATACAACGAAATTTTCGACCGTGCTGCCTGCTCATAATACGAATTTGACATTCGATAGTCGATGTTCGATAGCCAGCGAAGATCGAATGTAACTCATAATAAGGGCCTTAATCTTGTGGCGAAAGATAACAAATATACTAGTCGCTTTGCTTGATTCTGAATCACGCTTAGGCACCATATGTTTGAGCGTAACTCGCACTTGACATTCGGTTTTTAGCAAGTGGCTTACTTAGAACATATACACTACCTCGGCGAACACAAACAATAATCAATCCTAATACACTAAACTTAAGGTGTGTTTAGTGTAATTTTGGGTGCATGATAGGTCCAAAAATTCGTTTTTTTTTTTTTTTTTGACAATTATACAATTTTATATTTTTACGGTAAGTTTAGTGTATTGGGGCTGTTTACTTTAGTTATAGTACGCTAATCCTTATTAACCCATTCATGCCCACTGTTATATATACGTAACGGTACTTCACCCGAGGTTAAAACTCTAATTAAAAATTGCAGGAGCATGCTACTTTAATTTGGAATAATAAATCTTATAATCTGACGTCTATTTTACAAATATAAATAGAATAGATTCAGTTGCATTCTTACTGCCGTTGTGTAAGGTTGAAAAGTGAAGTGATAGTTTTGGTAAATAAAAAATATTTTTGTGTAAAATGATAAAGAAATAATCAAAGGCCGATACTAAATTGTTAAAAAAAAGTATTCACTGGCTTCATGGTAATTTAGGAAGTGGACACTTAAGGCGTTGCGTATATATAACACTGGTCTATACTCAATACTTTTGGTCCCACTTTGCATTTATAGCAAATATAAAGCAGTGATGAACTTTTAAGTTATTTTTTTAAGTTAGTTCTACGAAAATGTAATTTTCTATTTCAGATATGGATACTTGACATTAGAGGAAGCCACTAACTTCCTTGAGGAACTGATGTCCGATGACAGTCAAGATAATTTTATTGAGCAAGTGGTTATTGAACCGCCCAGTGGTCTAAAATTTCAATCTGATGAAGATTCTGGAAATGAAGATGGTAGTGGACTCCCTGAAAATTTACCTAAGACACTACTAACACAGCCCTGCGAAGTTATTGTTCGCATATCTGGATCTAACTACACTGAAGAGGTTGATGAGGAAGACAAGATGTTAGAGCAAGCGCTGGAAGATGTAATGAAGAATTCTATTACAAATTTGGATATAGATCTTATCGGATCAACAGCTCCAACACCATCAACTTTAAACTCGTCATTCAACTCGCGGGAACAGGAAATTTTAGATTCTGCTATGGTTCCTCGTGCTAAATCTCTTGAAACATCAACATCAAATTCGACACCAATTCCAAAAAAAAAGGCAAAACGCATGATATGTAGAAAAAGTACGTACACGAAATCTCAATCTGATCCCTTTATCCAGTGAATGGATGATGATGATGTAGGGTGTAAGAGTATATTCCCTGAGCCTGATTATTCTGATTGCACCGACTTGCCGCCTCACGAGCAGTTTGGAAAATTTTTCGATGATAAATTGTTACAAATGATATGTGATGAAAGTAACAACTATGCGGTATATTGTGAACAAGTTAATCCAATGATAACAGTACAGGAGACGCGTGTTTTCATTGGAATCTTAAAAGTTACTGGTTACTCCTTTGTTCCTTCAAAGAGAGGTTATTGGTCAAATGAAAGTGATCTCCAGAATGCTATGCGGCGAAATCGTTTTGATATATTTCGCAGCATACATTTTATTGATAATGCAAAACAGCAAGTCGATGACAAAATCTGGAAGCCATATAGTGATACACTAAAAATTCGTTTTTTAAAATATTTTCATCCTGAAAGATGTTGGTCATATGATGAATCGATGGTTGAATATTATGGGCGCCATGGATGCAAACAGTTCATAAGAGGCAAACCACTTCGCTTCGGATATAAAATGTGGAGCCTAAATACTCCTTTAGGATACCTAATAAATTTTGAAATGTATCAAGGATAAAATCCGCGTATGAAAGCTGAATATTATACCAAATATGGAAAAAATATAACACCATTATTTTGCATGGTGGACGAATCTAACGAAAAATCAAACATCTTGAGTTTTCATTCCATTTCGATAACTTATTTACGACTCCTGCTGCCTTAGTGGATCTAAAACAAAGCGGTCATCACGGAACCGGTACAATCCGCGAAAATTTTATTCCGAAATCGTGTCCTCTACCATCAAAAGAGGAATTAAAAAAAAAACAACGTGGTCATAATGAAAGCGCAAAAATGAAAGATACTGGAATAAAAATCACTAAGTGGGTGGACAATGCGGTGGTAAGTGTAGCTTCTACCATGCATGGTAAATTGCCTATTACAAAGGCTGGCAGATTCTCTCGTACATATGGGAGGAACTCATAGAATGGATCAGTTCCATTCCATTTTCTATATTTACGTGGCTGATAGATGTTTCTGTACAAAGTGCATGGATTTTACACCGCAAAGGTGGAGGCAGCATGTCCCAATTAGATTTCCGTAGAGCGATTGCCAGTCGTTACTGTAAAACGTATGGCGAAAGAAGACCTCCTCAAAGTTATCGCCGATTAACTGTAGGTGAATCTGAATACTCAAGTAGATATGATGGGTGTAAATCACTTTGTGGTGGAAACAAAACAAAAGAAAAGACGACGATGCGCTGGTCTCAATTACCAAGCCCATCCAACTTCAATGTGACAAAAATGTAATGTCGGCTTATGCATCAAATGCTTCGAAAGATATCATTATGTTGACAATAATTAAGTAAATTTCTAAATATTTATATAAATATCAATGAATTAATTAATTTTTTTATACGTGCATTAATTTAAGCTTTAAGTTCAATAAATTTAATGATTTCTTACTTTATTTTCATAAAACATATTGGTTTTAATTAAAAAGTTTTAGGTTCAAAAAGTACTGAGAATAGCCCACAGTTACCTATATGTAACAGCTTCCAAAGAACGATTTAGGTAAGGTATTTAATTTTTTTTTTTGATTTTATTTTGTTTATATATCCTATGAGACATACGTCTCAAAATTTCTGCATTGTAAACATTATAGATCGCTGTGGGCATTAATGGGTTAAGGTATTAAACTTTTTTTAAGTGGCAGTCATGCACCATTCAAGCATATTCATAATAAAAACAATAAAATAAATAAATAAATAAATAAGATTGAAAACATGATCAAATAATGCGTTGTCATCCCCTTTAGTTTAATTTTAAAAATATCAGAACTCTAGCTATTCGGGAAGTTGGTTAAAATTTTATTACATTTGTACATAAAAATTGTTTTTGTAAAACTTTATGATGCACCAAAACCTCCAATTCCGAAATTACATCAATCGTTTATATTGCATACTGTTGAAGTAAAACGCAAAAAATAATGCGTTTTTTTTAATCAATATGATAGTTTTATAGTAAATTTTTTTAGAGTTCAGATTTAAATTTTTTAAATTTTAATGAAATATTTTCTTTCTGCAGAAGAATTTGTAGAAATAAGTGTGGGAAACATTTTTTTTTTTTCAATTTGCGTTGCTTTTAAATTATGTCCTCTATTTTTGGGCCTATTTAACGGCAAAAATCGAGATTTTGGAACAAATATTTTAATAATGTGAATGAATCTAGCTGTCTATGTTTAATCTCTTGAATTTCAACTCCAGTAGATAAAAATTTTGTGAGAAAACCTTGTATATGTATTTACTTGCAAACATAATTTTAAATTTGTGTCGAAATTGCTGTTTCAGTTTTAAATTATAAATAAAAACTATGCTGACTATGTCAATTTAAATAAATACAATAAATGATGATAAGAAACATCCATATATATACATATATATATTTATATATATGTATAGTTAAATTTCTTTCCATATTTTCAATAATATATATTTGAATATTTTTTTTTTGGATTATTGTTGATTTACATACCTGTGGTGCTCAGCATTTATATATGTATGTAGTCCTTTTACCATACAGACATATAAAACTTCCTTAAATGTTTTATTGATCGCTCTTTTTGTATAGGACAACTAATTTCTTATTAGTTGCCTTCCTCTTCTTCTTCGTCGTCTGCGTTAAAGGATAATTTTACTGTATTCTTGTTAATTGATTTTTTACTTGATTTACTACTTTTATCTTTGTTTTGCTTTTCAGATTTCGTAGTTTTTGAAGAGGCTTTTATAGCCTCTAAGGTTGTATCCTCTGTAGGTTTATGACGTTTCCGAAAAACGATGCGTCGAGTTAAATCAGCCGGTGCTTCCGCGGCTTCTATAACAAAATAAATTCATAAAATTTTTTTTAATAAATTTATCTGGAAAAGGAAATGACACATATTCATGATTTTAAAAATCATGAAGAAAATGCGAAAAAAAAAATTCAATTTAATATTTTTTAAATACTAAAAAATTTATTTTTTTTAAATTTTAATAAATACCCGCATATACATATGTATGTTTTTAATCTTTTTTTAATTTTAATAAATATTTCATACAAATACAAATGAAAAATATTTATTAAATTTTAAAAATATTTTTTTTTTTTGAAAATTTAAACATTTTTTTTTTGAAAATTTAAAAATATTTTTTTTAATTTAAATTATTTCTAATTTAAAAAAAAATTTTTTTTTTGAAATAAAAATTTTTTTTTAATTTTAAAAAAAACATTTTTTTGAAATTCTAAAAGTATTTTTTTTAATTAAAAAAATAATTAAATGCACTTAATTCAATTTTTTCCTACATAAATATACTTTTTTCTCTTTTTAGGAACAACGTCCTTTTTAAATCAGTCACAACCTTTGATATACATATATATCATATATATATATATTTTTTTTGAATATCTAACTGCATTAATATGACAAATTATCGCTACAAACATTTCTTATAGGGGTCGGGGTCATCTTTTCAGAGATAGGTAGATTGTTAGATCACATAGAGACTAACCTACGATGTTATGATCGAAATAATTTCGTAATGAAATTAAGTACCGAAACAATAAACACATTAAAAAATTTTTAAAAAATATTTTGCCGTAAGCAACATTTTGAGGACCGTATTTCTAATAAGATTCTAACAAGTGGATACATTTTCTCCATTAAAATTTTAGAATTTTTGTATGAAAAAAATTTAGACACATGTCAGCAAGTGAGAATTTTCTATCAGGTATGAGTTTATGTTTGAGGTTAGTGTAATTTCTATATTTGAATAATTTAATAAATCATTATTTTTATTTATAAAAAATATAAAAGTTATAAATAAAAATAAAAAAGAAATGAAAAAAAGTTTTATGGAGAATGAAAATATTGAAATACATTAAGTTTTCTTCACTTAAAAGCCCTAATAGTATTACAAAAGTTAAACCAAACACATAAATTTCGAACAGTGACAAGAAGCCTACTTTACAATAATAGTGAAGGGCATACAATTCTACATTTAGAAAATAGTTTTTGTGTTTTTACGACTTTAAGGAGACTTAGCAGAATATGCTTGGTTTTTATAGAATATCAAAGATGGATAGACACTGATAAGATTGTTGCAAAATGATAATATATACTCAATCCAACTGAAAACCGATAGAAAGTACTAAAGTTTTGCTCCTCCCTTAGAACTGGCAACTGAGGAATTTTAATTGTGATATACATTTAAAAATCTCTATTGGAATCCTATTATAAAAAAAAAACATATCCCACAAATGTCACAAAACCAATAAACTGGTGGATGCCTCAAAACCCTCTTGCTATTGCTATAACAAAAGCTTCAATGACAATGTTCATCATAATGGTGATTGAATGATAATGATATTCTGTCACTATTATCTTCAATAGACACCCTCCTCTCAAACGCTAGATAGAAAAGTAGGATGGCGGCAAACACCTTCTCTTCCTCGTGGTATAACCTTTTCAAAAATGCTAATTTTTCCACCGCCCCTCTCCGATAGATAGATAATAGATTGGCCAAAATATTATGAACAGCAAAAAAAGAAACAGTAGTTGAAAAAAAGAACACGCAGTTATTGGATGAAACCAATTTCGACTATTTCATTTTCATGCGATAATTTATCATTGGATTTTCTATGTTTTGTTGATTCATCTTTTATGTCTTCATGTTTCTTACTTTTTGCTGTAATGTTTCAATTTTTTCGATTTTCTCTTTAACTTTTATTCTATTAAAATAAAAATATACAGACGGACTGTTTTTCAAATCCGTCCGTCTGTTTGGTTTTTTTTTTTGTTTTTGTAAAGTGGTGTATAAAAAGTAGCAGCACACTACTAAGCAACCAACAAACCAACGGCAACAGCAACACCACCAACAACTACAAACATTTAGCAAAATTTTATAAACCAAACTGCTGATGTTGTTGTTGTGCTAAGTTTTAACTTTACTTTTTCTTGCCTGCATGTTAAACTGTCCGTCTGACTGAGTGACTGTATGTCGGTCTGTCCGTTTATCAAAACAACCATCGTCTTCTTCTTCTTTTGCTTTGTTGCCCGTGTCTCGTCCGTCTCTCTAACCGATTGTTGGGTTTATTGCGCGGGCTGTTTTAGCATCGTTTGACGGCAGCTGTTGTTGCACCATTTTACTTTGCGTTTCATTTTTATCACCATGTTTGCTTTAGCGGAGCCCCAGTAGATTTTTTCATTGTATATGTGTGTATTTTTCATGCTCACACAATAGAATCTATACTTATCGAGGGTGCTCCGCTGGCAAAAATTCTGTAAATCCATATAAATTGCTACCGGATTAAAAGTTTTTGCAGAATCTTTTAAAAAACAGGAATTCTTCTAAGAATTCTATAAAAAAATATGTACAAACTTTGTCTTTAGTTAGAATTTTAACATTTATTCTTTCAACAAATATTTTGAGGTTAGAAAAAAAAAATTTTTTTTTTCAGGACTAAATTGAAGAAAAAAATGTATTAATTACCCGTTTAATTAATTTATTTCAGTTGTATGTTTGTTTTAAAGTATTTCACAAATTTATAATTCAATCATTTTTGATTTTGTTTTTTTCACTTGAAGTTTTTTTTTACCTTTATAACGTTGATGTTTTTTTTTTTTATTTATTTTATTTAATCGAACACCGTTATTTTTCAGAAAATGTTTCTTAAAAAAACTTTTCAGAATTGTGAAAGAAAAGTTTTTCTTATTTATGCTTGTTCTTCTTTAAATTGTGGTTTTTGTTCACAAATGAAAAAATTTATTTTGTGTTTGCGAAAAATTGTGTTGGAAAAATGTGGAAAAAGAGGAGCGTGGAAACGACACAAAGCAGAAAAAACAACTAACGACAGACGTTGCGCTCGACTCTGACTCAACTGAACCCAAAATGACAGCTAACTGACAGTACAAAACACTAAACCAACAACAAAAACGAAGAAGCATTAAAAAGTAAAGCAGCAAGCCATGGACAGACATAACAAACAGACGGACATGCAGCGAACCAAACACCAGGAATGGCGAAAAGTACAACAAATTCATATAACCCTATTACAACAACTATTAAACTCTTGGAAATTCTAAACCAGGAATATATCATTCAAAATGATTTCTATTGAATTTTTACCTTTAGCCAAACGTTTTTCTTCTGCAGCTACTTCTTCAGCCGTAAGATCACCCGTCTTAACAACTACAATTTGTGGTTTTTCGTCTTCACGTTCTGGCCTATCTTCCGTATCGGAATCACTATCAATATCTTCGAGTTTTTGTTTCTAAATTTTGTTTATAAATATCCCATTAAACCTTTAATTGTTGTTTAATTGCTAAGAAACAAATTCATTCTATCACCTTTGTTTCCACTGAGGGACCCTCGTTGTATCCAATTTGTTGTTTCAATTGTGCCAAAAATTTTGGATCTTGCGGTTTAATATAGGTTATATTACGCTTAGACATAGTTTCTTAATAAGTTCCCGTACAAAATGCCATTAAAATCTATTTAATATCATACAATATATGTATTAAAACAAAACTTGTATTTATGATCGACCGCAATTTTTGCTTTTTTTTATACTACCTCATGTTTTTGTTTTTTGTTTACTATTGGCAAGTTGCCTTGTTTTGTACTAAAACTCAGAGTTGTATTTTTTGAAGTCTTTAATGTCAAAATAACAGAGTAGTGTTTGATGTATAGTGTTGTATTCGTTATAGAAATAGTATTGCCAGTGACATACATTTGGACAAAACTTTATCAAACCCTCTACAGGAAGTAGACATTGGAAATTATCAATTAAATAAAAAGTAAACTGTACTTATATGCCTGCCGTTTTTAATTTTATAAACACCTATGTATCATGTCAAAACTAATACTTACACAACTACTATTCACACAACTAATATTTACATTATAAAAAATTAACTAAAGACTTATAAAAATAATTTTGATTAAAGGGTAGTTTAATTTAAAATTAAAAATAAATATTTAAAAATTTAAATATAAAAAAAAAAAAACAGAACATTATAAAAAATGCAAATTTAGCTAAGATTTTCTTAGTTAACAAATCTTTTATGCATTTACAAATCATTAAAAATTAAGTATAAAAAAATATATTTGTTTGGACGAAGACTTTCTAGTATATTGCCACATTTATTACAATGTAAATAATATATTCTCTTATTCCTTTAAACTGAATTCTAACGCGATTTAAAACTAAACGAAGATGCTGAAGAAGAGCAATTGATTTCGAAAAGTTGTTAGTTAAGACAACATCTGATAAGCTTTTTGCAAACAACAGCTGCCATATTTGAAACAGGGGTTGTTTGAATTAATGGTAGTGTTACATGGTTTCAAAAAAGAAAAGCATCCGTAATCTGGCATAAGTAGTAAATAAGTTAAGAATTGCACTAAACTTTTGTAAAAAACGCACAAGAAAAAACTAAAAAAATATATAATTAGAATAATTCTAAAAACTATTAATAAATTCTATGCAAGGAATTGTTGAAAACAAAGCACAATAATTTTCATAAAATTTAAAGAGAAGGTATTAAAAACTACGAAAGTAAAACTGAAAGTGAAATTTTTCGTTAGAAAAAAAAAAAAATGCAAAAAGTAAAGATTTTAAAAAATATTATAATTAGCATTTTTTTGTTGGAAATATCACAAATTTTATCTTAAAATCTTGAATTTAGAAAAAAGATGTTGAAATTTAATTTAAAGTAAAAATCATTAAAATTCCTATACATTTTTGAAGATGTGAAAAAAATGTATGTTAGTATATGAAATAGACAGAAAAGTGCGCATGTTCTGACTTGTCTATATAAATTTTCATTTTGTTAGCCATATGCAAAAAAGCTTTTAATGCTTAACGCCTTGAAATCCATACACAACGCACCTACTGCCTTTGAAATTCATTGAAAACTTTTGTTTACATTGACCCGAATTTTGTTCTTACGTCCATCGACTGACAATTTAGCACCTGTACTTATTAGTCGGTAAAGTTTATAAAAATTTGTTTCTATCCATTCAACAGATTCGATGGCTACTGTGTTGCACAGTTGGGCCAACAACAATACGATAAGACAACACGGCATAAATTTGAAATCATACGAAGGTTGCTGCCCACCATCACCACCATCTCTTCATCGAGTAAATCAGCAACATTTGAATCTATTGCAGACACAACACGAGGCCAGCATGTATCCCTCTCTGCCAAAGTATCAGAGATCCTCGGGTCAACAACAAATGACTACGCCCAATCAACATTCCAATTCGTATACAAATCATCATACGAACAGCGTTCAACATCATCAATTTAATACTTCTTCTTTGGCATATGGCATGCCTGTAAGTTCCGGCTACTCTTCTCAGCATTCTACTTTACAAAAATCCTATCCCTCGGCCTCTGTACAACGATCAACTTCTTCAGCCGAAGCATGCCGAAATTATTGGGGCCATAGTCATCCAACATCATCGGCTCTCTATCGCAACGATCGTCAACAATCGAAGCGAAAGTCAGCTGTAGAGCTTTTGGCGGAAAGTAAACAATTTTTCGTTAAAACTGACAATATTATGGAACGAACCAATTTCGGTGCCAGCACTTTGGTATGCAGCGGTAAGAGGGGTCGAAACAGTTCTAGTGTTGTTTTGGATGAGGGCAAATATAATCCTTCATATGGTGAAACAACTTACACTGCCGCCGAAGCTGAGAGACGTTATGGTACGACAAGCGCACATAGACGTTCTTCTCACATGCATCAGCATCATCATCAGCACAGCAATCAATGTAATACCACTTCATCCAACTCAGTCATGTATCATGGTAAATTTCGCATGTCTATGTCTAGCGATGGCTCCCAAGAACGTGATAAGTTGGCTCGTTATCGTAAGGAACACTTTGGAGAACCTATAGTTTTAAATGAGGTAATTTTAGGAGTAATTGGGTGTGGATAGTTTCATTTAATCCTTATTTATCTTTCTTTTCTTTTAGACAAAATCGGTTTCATTTGAGGAAGATGTTGCATATCGCATTCCTCCGCCTTTATATTTTTCTCAGCAAAACTATAATAACATGTACGACAGTGGTGATGAACCATTGGTATTAACGGAAAATTATCGACCAATTAGCCCACCAGCCGAATATGCTGAAGATTCTACAGCAGTACATAATGAAGTCAGACCTAGGTAATTGTTAAAGATCATGAAAGAAGACAACATAAATATCATAAACTTTCCACTTCCTTTTTTATACCCACCACACCACTGTGCAGAGGGTATATATGAGTTTGTCATTCCGTTTGTAACAAATTGAAAAATGCATTTGCGACCCCATAATGAATATATATTCTTGATCCTTATAACAACTTGAGTCGATATAGCGATGTCCGTCTGTCTGTTGAAATCACACTCATTCACAAAATAAACCATTTACCTCGTTAAAGTTATGGTAACATTGTTTGTTATTATTTCGAGCAGGTTACTATCGAAAATGGGGTAAATTGAATTTCATTCTGCCGAGATATGTCCACAAAGATGAAGAAAATTCTAAAAAATTTAAAAAATTCTGTGTGTTTGGCGTAATAATTTAGTATTCATTTTATGAAAGTATTTACTTTTTCAAATATTTAGTTTACATTTGTTAATATGAAGCTTAAATTCAGAATTAATATTCGAAGCGTTATAAAAAATAAAAATAAACTCCGGTCCCGTCGTAAAAAATATATTAGGAAATTGAACTATCAATAACGAAAGCTTTTTAAAAAAGTGAATCCTTTTTTCTTTTTTAATGGTTTTAAAATATTTTTCATCCAATTTTGCTTATTATTTTCTACTTTTCTACTTTCAGATACAATTATCAACGCTCATACTCCCATTCCCATGAGATGGCTAATGATAAATCCAAATACACTGCCGCAACCTACAATATCAACAGTCACAAATCCCTACCCGATTTACACACACAAATCAACCGTCATTCACCACATAGTGAAATTCTCAGTTGTTGTAGTCGTGGCAATCGGTCCATCAAATCAGCTGGAGAATCATCGTTAAATCGTGATTCTGGAGGCTCCTCGGGTCACTACACCCATCGCAGTGAACCCTGCTACCGGCAACATCGCGTTGAACTCGATCGCGAAGAAAGAGCGAAAAAATGTTGCAGTGCCACTACACGTGTAGAGTACAGACGTGACAGTGGATCTTCAACGCAACACAGTAATAACTCCTATTGCGACTACAGCTGTAAACCAATGCACGATAGCTATGATTCACCGGATTATCTGTTAAACTTTACTACACCCGAAGTTCCGGAAGCTTTTCAAGACGACTACATACCACCATCATCGTCACGTTATCAAAGTGAAGATAAACGCTACTATAGTTCCTCTGCTCATCAAATGCATGGCAATCAAGGATACATGAAACATAAGGCACCATCAGATGAACCCATTGTACAATCGCCGGGCTCACAGCCATCCATAGAAGATATAAGTCCACCACCCATACAATTTAAACGACAAAAATGTATACGTTTCAAGAGACACAATCGTATAACATTGCCTGCTCAACCTATAGCACCCCAGTCTGCGAACGATCATCATTCGCACCCATCACCCATGGATACGTATAGAAGATCTGAACATCCTCGTTACTTCTTTCCGAAATGTTTTTCAGCTGATGAATATCAGCAGCAACAGCAGCAACAAACACATCAGCACCAACAGCAACGTCATCATCATCAGATGTCTCAGCAACAACAAATCAAAGAGTTTAGAGATCAATATGCAAATCATGCTCTTCGCCGTTCCCAGGAATTGCTACATACTCCCTCGGAGCCCCTTATGGATCTGGAGAAATTTTTCGATCGTTTGGGTTTAAATGACGACAAATTTCATGAAATCTATACATTTTCCAAAAGAAAGCATAGTAATGGCAGCAGTGAAGGCAGTAACAGCACCGTGTTCTTTTCCGATGTAAGTACCGTAGACTCAATGCGTTTACCCGACAGTACTGAAACTCAGCCACAAACAGCACAAACCTATAGACCCACTGAACCGCCATCGATCGTTGAGCGCAATGCACGCATCATTAAGTGGCTGTGCAATATACGCAAAGCTCACAACGATCTAAATTAAGTTAAAAGAAAAAACATAAAGGATATGTCTAGAAAATTAAGATGACAATATAGCAAGTATGGCAAAACAAAAGATTATATGAAATTTACGAGTATAATACCATTAATTTAAGTAAAGGCTGTGTGGAGTGTTAAGAAATGTTATTTTTAGAAAGAGAGAAATATGTATACCCCCATCTTAAACTGACAAAAAAAAAAAATGCACAATGCTCTGAAGTTTTATTGATCTAGTCTGACCTAATGTCAATATTAGAAAAATTAGCTTAACACAGTTGTAATGCAACCAGGTTGGCCATTTATGTCTACCATGGAATGTTGACATTTTATTTTTGATAATAGAATTTAAAAAAACTGATAATTAAAAAAAACACATAAGAAATTCCTTTTTAAAAATAATAAAAACTTTTAAAATTTTCGTGTACGATCGTAAATTTCGTCTTAATTATTTCCAGTGTAGACATAGGGTTTTGCAAAATTTTAAAATAATTTTGTTTCACAAAAATTTTTTAACTGATATTCAAAAATTTGAATTAACATGGGAAATATTTATTTTTATGTATGTTCAGAGCATTTAGTATTCGATAATATTAAGAATCCTCTTTATATTAAAAAATGCCATCTATTTGAATAGAGTTTTAGTTGTAGAACTGGCTACGTATTACCAAAAACAAAAATATATATATTTTCTATGAATTGTATAAATGAAATGCAATTTTTCTTTGGGAGACTTTTTACTTTAAAAGATGTTGTAGACTTTTCTTAGGACGTCAAAGAGGAAATTGATAAATTGTCATAACTTTTAACAATCCTAAACGATCTCAACCATCTCTTAGTTGTAAACAATATCAAAACAGAGTTGTTATTTCACTTTGAAGAATATAATAATATAAAATATATATAAAAACCTTGTATTCCTACAATAAAGTAATTAAATGTATTCTTAATACTCGCAACAGTTTCTTGATTTTGCAAATTTAAACTTAACTTAATAACAAAAAACACAATATAATTCAATAATGTTAATTAATTTAATCGTAAAAACCACAAAGAAAACAACCAACATCAATGAGAAAAATTACAAAACAATTATTTACTCTGATAACTGAAACAAATTCTAAATTATTATTAGCGATTTTTAGCCCATAAGTCTTATATTTAATTAACAAAAAGTTATTTGAATAGTTTTCCACAAGTAGCAAACAATTTATGATCAAAACAAAACAAAAAAATGTATTGAAAAACTACAAAAATCAAAATTTGATAACAAAAAAAAAAAAATCCTGAAATGCTCAAAATGAAAAAATTTATAAATTTATGTAATACACAATAAATATTTTGTCAATATTTTAATTCAAATGTAAATTGATTTAGCCTAAATATATATACATACATACATATTAATTACATAATTACAAAAACTTCGAATAAAGAAAGTTCATTATATAACAAATAACACATAAAGCCATTTTATTTAAAAACGTTTAAGTGGTTTTTTAGCTTAAAATATTTTATAATTTCTTTTTTTTTAATTTTCATTATTTTAACTTAACCATTTCATACGGCGCGTACACAACTGTGTGCATCATGTCAAAATCGTATTTTAAAGGGTATTAGAATAGCTAACAATATATTTTGTGTGACGTTACATAACCATAATGCAAACTTATATTGTACATTTATATAATGTTGGAATGAGTGGCGTCGATCTGCTAGATCATCCTTGGCCAAACTTTTCGACTGACGGGCCATTATCTAATTAGAAAATTTCTTGGTGAAAAACTGAAATAGATTTAATGTACATTTTTAGTAATAAAATACCCAAATTTAATTACAAAATCTTTATTTAATGCAAGAAATGTAAAATAACTTATCGATCGCTATGGACTTTTATTTTGGTTCATTACAGAGAACGTTTGTTCATAAATGTATGTTGATCCAAATATAACCAACATTTCTTTTGCCAGATTTCAAATATTAAAGTATTTTTCCTTATTTAGAAGACGATAAAAATTTGGTAAGTTGTCCGTTTGATGATTATATAAATCTTGCATAGACGTATCACATTGTAAATCACTCTCGACATTAGTAGCAAATGTAATATTAAAAAGGTTATAATTCCTTCTTTAAGATCCCATACCCGCCGCAAAACTTTACAAAAGTTTAATCATCGTGGTATAATACATCTGAGTACTCAGCGTCGAGCTCTTCAAGCAAATATAGAAATTGTCTGTATCTTAAACCTTTTGATCGAAAAAAGTTTACCAGTTTAATCATAACCTTGGTTACGTGTTCTATTTTCAATACATTTTTACACAATGCGTGTTGGTGTATAATACAGTGAAGCATAATAAGCTCAATCGTGTGAACCTTGTCTTGAATTCATTTCAGCATTCCTATATTTGAACCCGATAAGTTTGGGGATCCATCTGTAGTCACATTAACAAGATTTTCCCATTAAATATTATATTTCAAAGGCATTTTTCAACTTCGTTAAAAAGTTCTGCACCGGCACTTCTATTTTTCATTGGAGCCATGGATAACAGATCCTGAGTAATTTCAAATACCTCATTAATTGACCGAACAAAAATCAGTAGTTGTGCAATATCTTTTATATTGCAGCTCTCGTCTACAGTATGGTTTATTTGTATTTTCTAAATTTTCTGACAGCCACTCATTTAAATTATCATTGATTTGCTCAATTCTTCGCTTAACAGTTTGTCTGGAGAGGGACATATTTTAAAATTTTGAACTTAGTTCTGGACACAGAAATTTAGAAACACCTACCATACAATTTTTGATTTGTAAACATCTATACGCTCAGGGGGGTAAAAATCTATTTCACAATACAATCACAAAAACTGGGTAAACCAAAAACGGTGTAGGGTACGATTGTATTGGTGAAAAGATTAGGAGATAAAATGAAGGCACGATTTCATTAGGAAGTGTTTGGAAATTAAAATGAGGGAGCGAATAGCGTTATAAAAACGTTTTGAAAAATTAAAAATGAAAACTGAAAAATTAAAAATTAAAACTGAAAAATGATAAATGAAAAGTAAAGAACGAAAAATTAAGAATAAAAAATGAAAAATAAAGAAAGAAAAATGAAAACTGAAAGAATAAAAATTAAAAATGAAAAACGAAAAATTAACCGGTTGAAATAATATTTTTTATATTAGCAGAGCCACTGCAGTTGCTTGCTATAAGTGATACATAGATGAGGCTTTCTCTTTGTTTTTAAAAAAGTGCCCTAAAAAATCTTTAATTACAGATGTTTGCACATCTCCCCTGTGGTCGGACTCAAATGATTTTTTTACAAAATCACCATATGAAAATGGTTTACAGTGTTTCGCAATATTTTAAGAAACAAAAAAGCTACCTTTGTGAAAACATTTTGCTGGCTCGTCATTACACTCTTCATCACTCAGATTTGGAGAATAGTTTCGATGTACACTTTCGAAATGTCTTTTTAAATTGTACTCTTTTATAAGTGCAACCTTTGCTCGAAATCTTATTGGTTTATTCCTATTGGTTTATTCCTAAACACCGTGGAAAATAATTTCCATTTCCAATCTTCTTCTTCGCACTTTTTGTAATAAAATTAAAAAGGGAAATATGTGCACCCGTTTTAATTTTATTTCAAAAATATTTACTAATGTGTGGGCGAAGTAAAGTGAATAGTGAATTTTTAGTTATTTTTTTTAGTTCCTAATTTTTAAACTCTTTTTGTTCCAAGTTCCAAATTTTAATATTCTCTATGTCTAATTCCATTCCAACTTGCAAGTTCCGAAATTAGAATTTCGTTTATTTCCAATTTTTTTTTCTTTTAGTTCCAAGCTTTTATTTTATATTTGTCCCCCCAAGTTTCAAGTTTAATATTGATGCAATTCAAAAAACACCTCTTAATGATTCTATTGCTAAAATTAGGGAGTTTTAATGTTTTTTCTATAAATTGTACTAGAAGTTTTGGAAAAAAAATCATATTTCGAATTTTTATTAACTAAGCGGCCCATATAAACTAGGTTTTTTTATTATACACAGCGGGCCATACAAAATATGTTGGCGGGCCTTATACGGCCCGCGGGCCGTAGTTTGGCCATGGCTGTGCTAGATCGAATGATATCATACTATAGAATTTTCATTAAATGTAGCAAGTGGCCATTAAGAATTATTTTCCATTTTATAATATGCACTTCCTCGATTGAATACAAACTAATGTATTGAAAAATAAAATTGTGCCTCTGATTGACTTCACGAAATTATTAGGAAGAAGACTTATGTAGTGTTAATAATATCGAACGTCGAAAAAGAGGAAGACCTCCTTATAAATTCAAAAACTCTGTAAATTGTCCGAGTACTTCAAAATTTGTAAGAGAAGTGCGGTCATTAAAAGAAATTCAGTATGATGCAAATAATTAGTTCCTCCCACATGATGATGTGAAAGAAGCTAAATTCGAATTGTTCCGGTCGCACCTGCATAATGTGCAAACAATGTAAAAAATATCTATGTTTTTCTAAAGACCGTAATTACTTTTCTTTAATTCAAAGAATTATTGAAAGAATATATTTCTTAAATAATGTCCTTATTAACTAACGTGATTAAATTTATTACTAGTTTTTATATACAGTCAGTCAATAAAGTTTGTATGGAAACTGTAAATCAAAATTCAATTCAAAATTTTTCGCACACCCTGTATTACCTTGCCGCCTTTATTTTTCTGTTTTGTTGTTTATTATGTTAGCTTCCAGCATCTAGTTAGAATAATCAAATTGCAAATGCAAATATAGTCAATAAATAATGTAAATATATAGTCAATAAAGTTTGTATGCAAAACGTACAGTTAATTCCGGTCTTTGCGTGTAAGGTGGCAAAGTAAACTTCAGAACAATTATTTTATATTTTGATTAGGATTTACAGTGTTTTTAAAAGTTTTGGTTGTATATTTGGAAAAAATACATTAAAAACATACATCAGATCGCACCAATGGCAAAGAATTGTCTTCGGAACTCAGAGAAGTGATAATAAAACGCTACCTGGAGCACAAAACTCAAATACAAATAGTCGAATTGGTTGAAAAAAGTCCAAAAAACAATTGAAAGGTACAGAAGTTAAGGAAATAATAATAACAAGCCAAGATCTGGTCGGCCAAACACATTCACATCCAGTGAGAAACGAATTATCGTGCACAATATGCAAAAATCTAAAAATTTCTGCACCAAAATTACAGATTGAAATTGAAAATGGGGTGGGAAAAGTTTGCATTACAGCAACAATTCGCAAAGTATTTCATTCGGCAGGATACCATAACCGTCAAATTTGCAAAAAGCCGTTTGTAAGCCCAATAAACCGAAAAAAAGAGACTGTTACGCAAAACAATTTGATACAGCCACCTAAAGGTTTTGTAAAACCATTATTTTTTCGGACGAAAGCAAATTCGGATCAGATGGACGAGCCAAGGTATGGCGAAAACCCAATTCTGAACTTGAGCCACAAACATGATGGGCACAGTCAAAAACGGTGGTGGATCAGCACTCGTTTGGGGGTGTATGGCTGCCTCTGGAGTGGGTAAACTTGTTTTTATAGATGGTATAATGGATCGGTTTGTCTATTTAAATATTTTAAATGAGTGGGAAAAATACCACCGAGTTTTCCTGGTGTCATTGATGCAAAACCGTCTAAAACATCATAACAAATAAAGGCTTTCCAACTAAGCATTGAACATTGGATAATTAACTGCTTAACCTATAAAAAATTAATTACCTCATCTTGACTTAGATTTGCATACATACTTTTTTGACTTATTTTCGAGGATATTTTCGCTTAAGTTGTTATTTGAAGAAGTTAAGTTTCTCTTTGTTTTTTTTTTTTGTTTCGAACTAAAATTTTCAACATTTTCTTTTAAACAAGTAAGAAAATTATAGTCGGTCTAGCCCGACTATACGATACCCTATACCATGGTTAAGAGACCCTATCTCTTCAGTCCAACTAATTGGATATAGCAAATATGCATAAACCAAATTTGAGTCGCATTTTTATTAATTTTTTTCGCTGCAGATATGAAAAAGTTCATATCGGATACAATATTTATATGGGGACTAGATCGAAAAATGGACCAATCCTGACCATATTTGGTAAAGTCACTTATACTTTGAAAAAATATACACAAACCAAATTTGAGAAAAATCTGTGGAATATTTTTGTTTTTTGATAGATTTAAGTGAAGATCGGGATTTAGCTCTATATGGGGCCTATGACTAAGAGTTGTCCAATAGGGATAATTTTTGGATTACTGATTAATGGATGTAATATATACATATAAACCCAATTTGACTAAGATTTGTGTGATAATTTGGATCTTATGGCAATATATGTTGATTTCATAGGGGTCATTTGTATGGGGGCTAGGTCTGAACATGGACCGATTCTCACCAATTTCAATAGCGTTTATCCCATGGCCGGTAAAATATTAAATACCAAATTTCATCAAAATATATTCATATTTGCGACCTGCAGTTTGATTACAAGCTTTACATGGACACACAGATGGATGGACGGACGGACGGAAGGACGGTCATCGTTAAATCGAATCAGATAGTGATTCTGATTCGATCGGTATAATTAAAGATAGGTGTAGGTCAAATATTTTTGGTTGTTACAAACAGCAGTACAAAGTCATTATACCCAAACCACATAGTGGTATATTGTATAAAAATTAGATTTTCTTCCATCGTTGTACAGTGAATATATATTTTTTTATGTTATAAGGATAAGCTACTCGCTTGCATACAAACTTAATTGACTGACTGTAAATATTACTTTTGTAATCTTTTCTAGTGAAATTTTATGAACTATTTTTATATTTATTATACTCTGTTATTTTTTTTCGTTGCATAATTAATAATAAGTATTTAGTAAACTGAATTTGAAAGAAATAAAACTTTATTTTGATATAGGTAAATACAAATGAATTGTTTTTTTTAAGTCTATCTTACGGATACTATGTCTAAAGAAATAGTCCACAATTCTTAAAACGTTATGTACACAAATGAGTAGATTCTAAAAAGCTACTGCTAAAAAGAAAACTTAGTTTTTTAAATTTATATATGTTTGCTGTTGTTGTATACTATAATAAAAAGCAACATAAAATTTTTTTCTTATTTGAAATAAATCCCAAGTGATATTTATTGAAATTTACTTTATGTCTGTTAAACATTTAAAATTATTCGTTACTCTCATTTGAAACTGCTCAGAAATGCAACTCTGTGTACTAAATCTTTTATGACATTTTTCTTTAGTTGAGTACTAATTGTCGGCTATTCAGATCGTTTTAAGTTTCTTCATTGAATTTAACAAATTAATTCAAAATAAGTTAGAAGTGTATGGTAAAAGCATAAGAAAAGTGTTTAGTTATTAATTTTAAATAAATTCAAATTCGTTCATCAACAAAATCTTATAAAGAAAAGTGTGAAAAATGTGTTATAAAAGCTACTAATTTTAGTTAGTAGAAAAAAGCTCTTGTTTGTGGCTAAATTGCTAAGAAAATGAAAAGAGTTTTAGAAAAAAAGCATTTGAAAAGTGTTTATTTATAAAATTTCAATAATTTTGATTTAATTTTTTCCATCAAAATCTAATAAAGAAAAGTTTTAAACAACTTCATTGATAGCGATGTCTCAAATTTTGGTTAGTGAAGCGCCACTTGCTGTTGTTATTTTTTTCCTTCTTAGTTAATGTTATTGTTGTTTTTGCAAAAGTAAATGTGTTTGCTTATTTAAAAGTCAAGCATGTTAAATCATGTTGGTTATTCTGTGTTCAGTATTTTTTTGGTATAGTAATTAATAAAGTGCAGTAAAATAAGTGTTTTTGTTTAAATATGTGTTTTTATATATATATAAATATAAATAAAATATAATATATTTTATATTTTGCTATATTAAATAAATAGAGAAAATATGAAAGTATCATAAAAATAGATCTAAAATAATAAGGTGGCGTAGGAGTTGTTAAGAATATGTACATTGTCAAGGTAAGATAAATTAATATTATTTCAATTATATCAGGCTTAGGTGTAGTTTACTAACATGTAACCAAAGAACATTAAAATAAATTAAATTAAAGCTTTAAGTTTTGGCTATAAAAATATATTTTATTTTGGTAAATTGTATAGTGTAGATCTTTTTGATAACTTCGTATATAAATAAGAATCACATTACAAAATCCAGATCCAAAATTTGGGGTCAATAGGCCACGATCAAACTTAAAAAGATAAAGGTTTTACTGTTTTACACTTTGAAGCTGTTAATGTACGGATTATGGGCGTAATAATTGACCGATAATTGACCCATATTCCGCTCATTTCATATAATAAGCATTTTTATGGGACCAAGTAAAACCTTTTAAGACGATTCTCGAATCGTCCGTGTGCTAAACCGGTTTAAAAAGGCTTAAAAAAAACTATTTTTAATAAAAAAAAAGTAATTAAGGCAACTTTTGACAAATATTTTATTTGGTTTAAAAGCGAGAGATATATAGATATGTACTGTGAGCCTCAAAATAAAGTAAACAACAATTTTTAATCTTTAAACTGTCTTATAACAAAATTATTATTGACTTACGATAAAAAGTAATATTACACAGTTTAATACTATACCATTTAGAGATTGACTGCTATAAGACATGAAATCAAATCAATTGGGAATATTGCACAAATCTCTCGAAAGTGAAAATGCATCAGATTTTACGCGTCAAAAAAAAGTTAACAGTGGTAACACTTATTTACGCTTTTTTATATTTCGGGGAAGAACCTAATCTTTTTGTGACAAATGTGTACTGATCACGAGTTCTACTTTACTAAAAATCATTTGAAGTTGATTTGTACTAATTAATAATAGCTAAAAAGATGTAAAAGCAAATATTCTCACTATGGGAAAGCAAATATCGGTTTATACTCGGAAAATATTTTAGATTTAAAAGAAAAATGTAAATCTTTGCGTGAAATTGGCGAAACTGTGGGTAGGAACCACTGTACAATAAAAAAAAGTAGTTGATGAATGTGCCAAACACCATCAGGTTGAAGATTTGACGAGATCTGGATGCTCAAAGCAGCTTAGTGGTACTGAAGTTAGAGCTGTAGTTAGAGAAGTAAAGACATATTCAGCCTAAAGTGCAGTTAAATTATCAGAAAACATAACGCAGATATCAGGCAAATCAGTAAGTTCGAGTACAGTAAGGAAATCGCTTCACAAAAATGATCTAGATGAAAGGATACCATGCAAGAAACCATACATATCCAAGGCGAATCAGAGCAAGCTAATGAATTTCGATAAAATGTAGAAACATTAGGTTCTATCTTTGTGGGAAAGCATATAATATATAGATAAGAGGAAATTCGAAATTTTTGGCGCGAAAAATCCTTCAAAAATATGGCGGGCTAAGAATGAAACATGCAAAAAAGTGTGTTACCAAAACTTATGTTTTGGGGCTATGTGCAGGGAACAGGTGTTGGTATTTATGTTTTTATTTACTCCACTATGAACCAAATGGATTACTTAGCCATATTGAAGGACAATGTTGGCCCTAGCGTCGAGAAATAAGGCATGGCTGGAAATAAGATCTTCCAACAGAACAACGATATAAGGCTTACATCTAAAATTGTGAAAAAGTGGCTACTGTACCGGACTCCTAAGACACCTGGTCAACCGTCGCAGTCGCCGGACCTTAACCCAATCGAGCATCTGTGGGTAAGTCTTGACAGAAAAATAGGTCGAAGGGCTTTTTAAAGCAAGGTAAACTTAAAGATGCCTCAAAAGAAAGAATGGAGCATAATCTCCCCTGATATAACAAAAAAAAAAAATTGTCGAGTCGCTGCCTAGAAGACCAAATAAGGGGCTTAAGGCCTAATGAAAATAAACCAAATATTAAAAAATTTTTAAAGTTTACTTTTTGTATTGAAGTTCTGTTGCCCTTCCTTTGCTGTTTACTTTTTTTTGACGCGTAAAATTTGGTCATTTTCTAAATAAAGTGCATTTATTTCTGTTTTGTAATGCTGCTGCTAAATTTTTTATTGAGTTCAGTTATAATTAAATAACTCTTGAATTCCTTATATTTATTTTTGATTTTCTGTTAATTACTTCATTTTAATAAAACTTTTAATATTAGGAACTAAGGTAAGTAAACACTTTATTTTGACGCTCACAGTAGATAGATTTAGATAGAGAGATAGTGAGAGAGAGAAGAGAGTGATTTTTATGAGATTTTCATGTAATTTTTTTTATAGTTTTTTTTTTTTTTTAATCAAATGTCAATAAAAAGGAATAAGTGATTACCAGGAATAAATGTTACAGTCAACACGATGACACTAAAATAAAGATAATTCAAAAAATAATTCAAAATTTTTAAAGATTACAATCAAAGTAATGAAGGCAAATTTTCTAGTTAAGTTTTATCTTTCCCGTAATAAATTGTTTGTCTGCATTTAAGATGAAATAATTATGTACTAATATTTAGAAAACTTATGTACGGAAAAGCTTACGCCCCTGAGGCGTCAATAAAAGATTAAACATCCCATTTGCATTCAAAACCCATTTTGTAAAGTATAGCCTTGAGAACATACAATTATTTTTCTGATTATGTACTCCATTTTAAAATATTTGATAGATTTTGCAGCTTGAATTATATTTCTGAATTTACCTTTTTTAATCGTTTTATAATACAACGTTATGATAAGCTTAACAACAGACATTTAAGAAAGTAATAACAGCTCTATGTTGCTATTTGGCACCCTACAGCATGGTATTTCACTTTAGCCGTTTACCAACAAAATTAAAAAAATGTTTATAAAAAATATAAAACTTAATAAAAAAACATAATAATTAATTACAAATATTTATCTATAATATTAATAGGCTAGGCGATTTCTTGTGACCGATGTTTTGTTCTACCGTTTTATGTTTTGTTCTACCGTTTTATTTAGACCAAACGTATATTATTTGAAAGGCATTTCTTTTTGGCCGTTTTACAGATTTACAGATTTTTGAAGTTTTTCCTTTATTTTGAGTAAATTGCATTTAAAGTTGCTACTAACACATACATAAAATTATACATTGCTATGTGTGTTTTATTAAATTTGTTAATGTGTTTATTAATGAGTGTGTTATATTCACTCACAATAATATAAGTTGAAAAATAATGCTGCCTAGAAATTGCAGTCGAATTTCGAGCGCTGGAATCTGCTAGTTAATTTAAATATTTTTCCAGAATATTTTATATTCACCTAATCAAAACAAACTTCAAAACACACTCAATAAAAAAATTCGAAAACAAAAATGCTTCCGAAGTAACTGACAACTAATAACGACTACGATTATTCTCAATTTATTCAATTATTATTTCAATTGTCATGTGTATATAAACCCAGATTTAGTTTTCGATATGAAGGGTTGGTTTACATTACCTACAAATTCCACAATACCCAAACTTATTCTATTCTATACCACTTTTTGTGGGTATAAAAGGTTTGTGCAGATGTTTGTAACTACCAAAAATATATGACCCACTTTTCATAATACTGTTCAATTGGTATTGTGAGTCCATTCAGCGATGTTCGTCCGTCTGTTCATCCATCCCTCTGTCTATGTGTCATTGTAATCACTGCTAATTTCTTAAGAACAACTACTTTTTTTAAGAAAATTTTTCAAAAATGGTACTTTTAAGGAAAGGAAATTTTTTAAGAAAAGGTATTTTTTTAAAAAAATTTTACTTTTTTGAAAAAATGTCAAGTTTTTAACAAATTAATTTTTTTTTGAAAAGGTACATTTTGAAAAAAAGTAAATTTAAAAAAAAATTCTTCTAAAAAATATACATTGTTAACAAAAGGTACTTTTTAAGAAAATGTACTTTTTAAGAAAAAGTAATTTATTAAAAAAGGTAATTTATTTTAAAAAGGTACATTTTTCATAGAAGGCACTTTTTTTAAAAAGGTACATTTTCAAGAAATATTACTTTGCTAAGAAAAGGTAGTTTTTTAAAAAGGTATTTAAAAAATTGGTATTTTTCAAAAAAAAAAAAAACACTTAAAAATAAATTTACTTATTCATAAAAGGTACTTTTTAAAAAGGTACTTTAAAAAAAAAAATAACTTTTTAAAGAAAACGTACTTTTTTAAGAAAAGGTACTTTTTTGAGAAAACTAACTTTTTTGAGAAAAGGTACTTTTTGAGAAAATTTAATATTTTACGAAAAGGATTATATGTTTTGTTATACCATATACCATATACAGGTTATAATGACTTTATGTTGATGTTTGTAACTACCAAAAATATTTGACGTAGACCCATCTTTTATTATACTGATCGACTCAGAATCAGTTCTGTCTGTCCGTCCGTCCGTCCGTCTGTGTGTCCATGTAAACCTTCTAATCAAACTGCAGGTCGCAAATGTGAACATATTTTGATGAAAAAGTTTATTGCTTTTCGAAAACTGATTATCCAAAATTGAATGCTCTACTATCCGATATTGACTGGAATGATATCCTTTCATATTATGATGAGATGCATGTATATCTTTAACGGTTCCTATGATTTCAACCCGTAAAAAGATGGGTCCACCATGGAATAATAATTATTTGGCTAAATTCAAAAATAGAAAAAATAAAGTGTATACAAAATTCAAAAAGTCTGATTCTCCCTCTGATTTTACCAAGTATTTAATTGCTAAATCAGAATACAATATTGAAAACAAAAGGGCTTACAATAACTAATTAACTCGTATGAAACCTAATTTAAAGAGGAATCCAAAATCATTTTATAATTTTGTTAATTCTAAACGTCGATCACGTGAATATCCTAATTTTTTGAAATTTAGATCAGCCGATGATGATTTATCAATCAGTAATGTTTTTGCTGATTTTTTTGATACAACATATTCCATACAAAATTTTGATCAATCCGTATCAGTATCTTTTTGTAAATTTCCTTAACATCACTGTTTTGAGTAACATGTTTTATGTCCTGTTCTATCCACTAACAAAATAATTTTTAATCAGTCCTTGCATACACGATATTTACCTTCTCTATGGAAGGAATCTTATATCATCCCTTTATATATATCAGGCAATAAGGTCAATGTGTCTAACTACAGAGGCATCGCAAAATTCAGTGCACTCCCCAAACTTTTAGAAAAAATTATAATAGACTCGTTATTTCATCAAGTACCATCCATATTTTCTCCATACCAGTACGGCTTTCGTAAATCTCATTCTCCAATCACCAACGTTCTGGAACTCACAACAATTATAAATGACGGCTTTAGAGATCGTATGCAAACTCATGTTACACTGACTTTAATAAAGCATTTGATAAGGTGAATTAATCATGATTTGTTATTATACAAGCTGAATTCTATGGGTTTCAGTAATTCTTTAGTTTTCTGGTTAAAATGTTATTTAACGAACGGATAAAATTTAGAAGCGCTGTCTCTAAAAAATCGAAGTGTTTTCTGGTGTTCCACAAGGAAGTCATCTTGGTCCAGTACTTTTTACTTTATTTATCAATCATCTCCCTTCTGTTATTCAACACTCTAAAATTCTCTTATACGCTGATGTTGTCAAACTATTTTCCTCTCTTCAAAATTCTGTGGTTTTCTAGAATAACCGCGTATGTCATAAAATCAAAATGTTCGAGGGAGCCAAAAAACGTTATATTTGAAATTATGGGCTCGATATAAAGTTTTTAGAGCTTTTTATTTAACAGTCCTGTAGATATGGGCAATAAATACTTTATATAAAATTTTGAGTCAAAAATCTTCAGACGAATAGATCCTAGAGAAGGACGAAAAAACAATATGTAAATAACACTTAAAGTGTGTGCAGATAAAAGAACTATGTCGACAAACGTCGTTTTCTTTGAAAAAGAAAACTACCAATGCAACCACCCATGTAGACATAAGTTGTTGTTGCTTGAAAAATGGATTTTTTGTTCGCCAACACTTAGGATGAGAATATAACAACGTATCAAGAATAATAGTGACAAAAAATAACAGAAATAAACACACATGTTTTTATAAGTGGTTAAAACTGAAAAATAATCCAAAATTATTTTGCATTTTTTTCATTAATAACAACGTATATGTGTCGCTATGTGTCGTTTTCTGAGAAAATAATTTGTCAGCGATCAAACGTAGGTTGACATACGTCGTTAGTGCTGCAAATTTTTTTAATAAACATGGTCAATATTTTTTTTAAAAAATTGAACACATGTAAAGAGCGTTAAAAATTAATATATTTGGCATCGTTAACTCAAAACTGACATAAATGGACATATTGGTTATTCCAGAAAACCACAGAATTACTTTCAATATTTTTTGCTACAATCCAACTTAAATAATTTTTGTGGATGGTGCAATGTAAACCTTATGGAGCTCAATATAAAAAAATGCAAGCACATGTCCTTTTACAGATGTAAAAATCTACATACATAGATTAAATTTTCGTCCGCATATATCTTCAGCAATAAACAAAGCTTATGGCGTTCTTGGATTTATGAAGCGATGGAGTAGAGAATTTTCTGATCCATATGTAACCAAACAGCTACATATATACATCAATGGTTCGTCCCATCCTGGAATATGGTCCTATAATATGGGATCCGTGTTACATTAGGGTGGCCCTTCATTATATGGAGGGAAAAAAGTGTTCAAACTCTCGGTCTCACCCCATCGAAATATGCGAATAACAAAAAAACTGAGAATTACAAAGTTTTGGGCCAATCAAAAAACATTTAGTCGTGCCTGAACGCGATTGAAAATTTCAAGTGTGTTTATATGGGTGAAATATGACTTTTTTCAGATTTTACGAAAATTTCGTTCTATAGTTTAATTTTTCCGACAAGTTGTTATATTATTCGGGATCATTAATATAACGATCCTAAATTATTCTTTCAAAAAGCTATAAAACTTCAAAATCTAATAAAACTCGCCAATATATAGCAAATGCCCCAGACCACTTTTGTGCTAAAAAAAACTAGCTCATGAAATTTGATGGCATTTTTTTCAACTTTGAGAAATTGATTAAAGCCATAATTTCTTTTTGGTCTTTATACTTATATGAACTCAGATATGAAGTATTGTTTTTTTCACCACGTTGTTAACCTATTGCGCATTGAGACCGAAAATGGGAAATTTTTTTGATAAAATTTTTAAAACTCCTTTTCCAAGTTTTAAAAAATTTTCTTAAACAAAATTTAAAAAACTGGATCTAAAAATTTAAGATTTTGTTAAATACATGCTAGAGATTAACTGTGTGAATTTTCAAGTAAATCCCTGTGACAGAATTTTTTTGACAAGAATCTTATTTTTGTGGATTTCTATAAAAATGGGACTTTAGTAAAATATTCTGTAAACGTACTCTTTCGAAATACTTTGTATCAAAAATTCATCACTTTTTTACTTTTAAATGTTATATTTTATCTTAATAGCCTAGGGTTTCGGAAAAAAATAATATGACCCCATTAACCCTTTTGTAATTGGGGTCACATATGACCCCAAGCTAATAAAAGACAATTTATTAAAAAAATTCAAATATTTTGTAAGTGCTATTGAATTTTTAGATGCGATGCTTAAAATATAATAGCCAAATGTATAGAACTTCCGCTCCTAAAATTTGGGATAAATCAGAGAACGTAACCCATTATTTGCCAAGGCCAGCTTTGGATTTTAAGATATTTTTTAAATAAAGATCAAAACAAGTTTTTCTATTAAACTTGATGCAACCACTATTTAGAATTGAAGAAAAATAATTCGGTTAATTTTTATTTATTTAACCCTTCAGTGCTCCTGGGATCAAAATAATCCATTGTGATATATCTTTGGTGCAATTATCTGCTTATTGCTCGCGAATATAAATTAAAACAACTTTTAACCAATTTTGTTATAAAATTATTTTATGTGTAAAAACTATCTATATTTTTCTAATTTAAATAAGAAGACCCAAAGCTAATAAAAGCCAATTTATTAAAAAGAATATGAAACATAAAATTAATATAATAATATAAAATTAAAGAAAAGCAATACTTATTGCAAGTCGTAAGTGTTTACAGAAAACAATTTGAATCGCACACTAAATCATCCTTAAATACACCAAAATAAATAGAATTAATTTTATAATTAATTTTATAATAACAAAATATGCAACAAGACGTTGCTTATCCATTGATTCGGGAAAGTATTTTGTCAACATTGATTTAGGGCTACTGACTATAAACATGCGTTTGCATAAGAGTCGCAGAAATTCTTATTAGCTTTAACTAATTAAGCCCATAGGGTAAACTTTTGCTTTCGAATGTCTGAGGATATACGCTACAACAAATACATGCGAATTATACACAAATTTATTTTTGGCTAACTTATAGTGTATATGCAAGCAATAAGGCGTCCAAAAAAATTTACGACAAATTTTAATATACCTCTTCTGTACAAAATAACATATCAGCAGGCAACATATACATGACAATCTCACTCAAATTAAGTTTTGGCCCATTATTCTCGACTTAAACTGACTATTATTTAATTTTCGTTTCTAATGTATACAAAGAATAATGAGTCCAATATGTACAGAACTTTTAAAATAGCTCTTTTCTACATATTAACTTTTACTAGCAGATTCCAGCCCTCGAAACTTGAGTGCAAATTCTAGGAAATTTTATTTTTTCAATAAATAAATCTTTTGGGTCTTTAGTTAATGCTAATCAATTATAGCTAATTCACAAATCAACACATAAAAACAAACTCATTTTTATTACAAACACATTAACAAATTTAATAAACACACACATAGCATTGTAAAATTTTATCTATGTGTTAGTAGCAAATTTAAGTGCAATTTACTCGAAATAATGGAAAAAATTTCAAAATCTGTAAATCTGCAAAACGGCTAAAAAGAAATATCTTTCAAATAATATACGTTTAGTCAAAATTGGGATAAAACGGTAGAACAAAACATCAGTCACAAGAAATCGCCTAGCCTATCAATATTATAGATTTGATATCCCATTTTTTTTTATAATTCCATTGAAGAACAAAACAACTATTTTTGCTTTAAATGACCACCGTGCTTTAAAAAAAATACTTGTCTCTTCTAGGGATTAATTGAAATTTCTCGAGTTTTGGATTTTTACATTAACATTAAAATTTATAAAAGCCAATTGTCATCATTTTACTACATTTGCTTGGCACTTATAACGTTTTCAACTTTATTCACTCTCAGTAATAACTATATGTTCCTTATAACGATTATGGCTTATTGAACAATAATGTCATTTTGTAATTCTCAACCGTTTATGCTAGTGCAAAACCATAATCCTTACAAAAAAAAAAAAAAAAAAAAAAAAATAAAAAAGAAAAAAATTATCAGAAAAATTTACAGACCAAAAAGAACAGAATGAAACACTCGCACATACAATGAATAAAAATCAAGATTTAATTAATGAATATTAAAGGTTTTCAACCCAACGATACACAACATACAATGGTGTAACGCTATTTTAATGGTTATTTGGGTGTGTAAAATAATTGGATACAGCTTTTATGACGACTATAGAAATTATAATTGTAGGATATGATATGGTTATGGATATGGCTACGGACTTATTAAAAGATATTATTATGTTATTTTAATTTAAAGTAAGAGAGAGAGAGAGAGCTAGATATTTAAATTAACGCCCTAACAAACCGCCAACAATTCCACCACCAGGACCACCCCCCAAAAGTCCACCGCCACCAGAACCACCCCCTAAAAGTCCTCCACCACCACCTCCCAGAAGTCCTCCACCGCCACCGCCTCCAACACCGCCCAAAAGACCACCGAGAAGAGGAGTACCATTAAGACTTAACAAACATCTAAAGAGGAATCGAAAAAAACAGTTATTTCGCTTAAAACGAGCTGTCAATATTAAACGACCCACCTTAAATCCAAACGTATGGCATGTTGACAAGCATAAAAACCCAGACACTAAATAATTAAAAAAAAAAACATACAGGCAATATATGTATGTATGTATGAAGAATATAATTTTGCTGGCCTAAACTCGTAAACTCACTCTTAACAACTGTTCTGTAGGCGCAGGGCAGGTACCAGAGCCACTTCCGCTTCCTGTACCAGTGCCAGTACCACTTCCTGTACCACTACCAGTACCACTTCCTGTACCTTTACCCGTATCAGTATCTTGTTTCGGTTTCTTTAATTATTGATTATAAAATTAACAATAAATTTTCACTTATCGATTTATATAACAGATAAAAAACTTACGTTTCTTGCATTTACAGTCATCTAAATAAACGCAAGGCCAATGAAAGTAAAATCAAAATGAAATGTGTTAATATTTATTTAATTAAAATTTTAATTTAAATTTATACGAAAGTATACATGTAAACTTACCAAGCAACAAAACATTGCTAAAATTAATATTATAAAAATTTTATGCATCGTGATCTTGATATCAGTTTTTAGTAAATTGAACTAATTTACACATCCTAAAATGAACAGCTTTATATAGTCATTATTAAAGAGGTCATGATTAATTGCGTTTTTGTTGTAAACAGTTGTTGCTCCAATTCATACATATTGGTTTTTTTTTTAAGAATGTAGAATTGAGGTTAAATATTTAATATCAACAAAATCGGCTTAACCCTATCGAACCGGTTTAAATAAAGAGTAAAAAATAATTTGAATAGAAAATAAAATAAATTTATTATTTCTTTAACTCATAAGAGATCTTTTGTTAAAATGAAAAAAAAAAAACAATTCATTCATGTTGTTTTCGTTTCTGAAAAAAAAAAATGTTACACTTTATAATGTTACATTTTTATAACGTTTGGCTAACCCATTTAAGATGTTGCATTTTTAATGGTCAGAATAAAACATAAAATTACAACTTTGCAACATTTTTTTAATGAACAGCTGATTATGTTGACGTTTTCATTCTTGGACACCAAAAAAGATAAAATATATATAAAAGGACATTGATATTTTCCATATTAATAATTTATTTTAAACACAACAATAAAAATTATACTTTTCCTTATTTTTTTTTTTGTTTCTTTACACAAAAAAATTCACCTTTTTCACATATTTATAGTTCGACATTTTTACAAAAGAACACGTTACCCTTTCGCAAGGTTGAAATTTTTTTTTTAGAAAAGAACACAAAAAGAGGAAAAAAGTGCGACGTGGGAAAAACGTGTAACATTTTTGCCAGAAAAGAAAACGCCATCAGTCTAATATTGAGTGTAACAAAAAAAGTTTACAATAAATTAGATTATTTGGTCATCTATAATATTAATAGGCAAGGCGATTTCTTGTGACCGATGTAAGTATGTCAGATTTAATCCTATTTTGACCAGACATCCCTCATTTGCAAGGTATTTATTTTTAGCTGTCCACCAGATTTACAGATTTTTAAATTTTTTTTTGAGTACCAAGTTGTTACTAACACATACATAAAATTATACAATTTCTTAATGCGTTTGCAAAAAGCCCTATGTTGAATTGAAAATTTTCAAATTTGGACATAAACAAAATAATTTTGGACATAAACCAATAACGGCAATAAAAATTGTTGGATTGTGAATTGGCTAAAATTGATTAGCATACCTTTAGGGTCTTATAAAACAATTCATTAAATAAAAAAATAAAATTTCCTAGAATTTGCACTCGAATTTTGGCCGCTGGGATCAGCTAGTATGTAAAAATTTCTGAATGAAAAATTGCAAAACAGTTTGTGGAGAATAGAATTTTTCACTCAGTGCATAATGCATAGGTACGAGTAAGGGTGTGTACATAGTGGTCAGGGTGACCACATAGTGGCACAGGGTGTAAAAAATACGGGTCACTTATTTTTTCGTGTTCTATAATATATTCAAGTTCCAGCACGATTTGCGGGTGCCCTTAATGAGACCTTTCTTGTACGTGGCTTTATAAGCTATAAATTCATTTCCCTTGCAAACGTGCTTACTGGAAGCTCCATTTTTTACTGGGTTTAAGAACACTTTGTAAATGTTCGATTTTTATGAATTTAATTTTACATTTTTGCCAAATTTTTGTTAACTTAAAACACTTAAAAAATAGTATCACGTATTTACCTGTTGGAAGAAAAACTCAGTCTTCCCTCATACCCTCCATCAGAGCATATTTTAAAACTTTCAAGAAATGACAAACCAGAAAAATAAAAGTAACAATAACAATAACAATAAGTGTACAATTTCTGCAGTATTTCGATTGGTGTAAATTTTCCACTTGAACGCTTGAGGTCGCACACGTACCAACTGTTCCTTATAAATGGAAACTGTAAAATATATACGAGTACTCGCATAACAGAGTTGAACATTGTGTCCAAAGATGTCAGATGAGATGGTATTAAAGAAATTTTACTGCACCAAATACATGGTTGTATTCGTCGGTTCATTTCATTAGTTTTTTTTTCGTCCAAGTTTGTTATATGTATGATTCGTGACTTATTGCGAAAATCATTCATGTGCATGTTTGGCTTAGAATGAGTAATTGCATGCGGTTCGGTGATTATCACAAGGAACAAGTGGTCAACAGTACGTTTTGCATTTGTTCTTTTTCTTTTTTTTTTGTCTTTTTACTTTGCTTTGCTTAGCAAAGAAATTACAGAAAGGGAGAAATATTGCAAAATATTGGTTGGAATAAGAATTTTTTTTTTTTGATTTTCATTTAATATGAGAGAGAGTTTTTAATTTTGTTGTAATTACAAACATTCAAATAATGATTGGACACTTGAAAATAGAATGAAATAAAAATTGACAATTTAGAAATCAAGTCATCCCTATTCTGTGCTAACAGGGGCGCAGTGGATTTCCGAAAATACCTTTACAAGCAAACACTAAATGAAGATGACTCATTTAACTTAGGTAAAAGCATATTTTCTATGTTTATCGTAAGTTCTGGCCCTTTCCCGACATTCTTGGTTCAAAATTTCTAATACCAATACGTACCAAAAAAGCTTATTAATATTTCAAAACAAAGGTTACCTCCTATAAACAAACAAACACACACACATTACCTCTTTATTATGCTAGTATAAATTATTAGTGTAGATTTTTTTATTTCGATTCTTGCTGATATACAATGTTTTTGGTTTTTTTATTCGGTACAACAATTATCAGATTTTTCGGCGTTCCTACTCCGGAGCAAGGTGCATATAGCTGCCCATTAGGTCTGGCAACACTTAACTATTGGCCTTGAACTTAAAATATCATTTGGCAATTTTTATTTTTTAGTGATTTTTGATTTTGCCCATTTTTGATTTTGAAGATTTTTGTTTTTGGGCGATTTTTATTTTCGCGACATTTCGGTTTGGCGATTTTTGATTTTGGCGATATATTTTCCACGACAAATCACATTGATAACTAATGTACCTGTGAAAAGACTGTCGCTTTCGTAGTACTTCATATTTGTTATATAGGAGTTGCCACGCCCACTCATCCCATTCCGCCCAATTTTTATTTTACTACTCACATTAATATCTGATGGACACGTCGAGTCTCTCTCTTTTATAGTACACCAGTTATATGATATTAGATATCTATTTTGAATGGGCGATGCTACGCCCACTGCTTCGATCACTCTCATTTTTTGTTCGACTAATCATACAAAGAACCTATGAGCTCACGCAACGCCACAAAGCTCTCTCTTTTACAGTCTCCAGATATATGACATTATATAGTTACTTTGCATGGGGAGTGCCACGCCCATTGGTGTGAACCCGCCAATTTTTTGTCCGACTACTCATACTAAGATGTGATGTGGTCGTGCAAAATGTCAAACATCCCTTTTTTAGTACACCAGTTATTTGATATCATATATTTACTTTGTACGGGCGGTGCCACGCCCACTGTTCCGATCACGCCCTTTTTTATATAACTAATCACATGACTAATCCGACTAGTCACATTAATAATAGGTAACATCAGACAAATTTGAAAAGTTCTCTCTATCGCAGTACTCGAGATATATAATATTGAATTATTACTTGTATGGGAGGTACCACGCCCACTTATCCGATCCCTCCCATTTCCGGCGTAGCTACTATTATTTACAATAGGTGACCTCACACAAATTTGCAAAGCTCACCTTATCATTGTACTCAATATACATGATATTAAAAATTTACTTTGTGTGGGAGAAATTTCATCTGTAAAAAGGGAGTTTGAAAAAAAAAAGAAAACTTTAGTCGAATTATTTCTCGGAAAGTGAATTTTAGAAAATCGCTAGTAACTTCAACATTCAATACTCATATATCAAAGATGCCGTTCAACGCACAATTAAAATTTGTACCAATAATGTTTCAAGATATTTTATTTGGCAATTTCCGTTATTTTTTTTTTCTCGAAAATCCATCCCCAGTTAAAAAGGTGAACATTACCTTGGCATTTTTCAATTTACAATTTCTGTTTTTTTTTTTTTTTTGAGGGGGGAAAACTCATTTTGCTGGGATTGCTGTGTCACCACCAACCATCTAGTCATGTTCGTTAAACAACATCCAATAAATAGACTCTCTTCAACTGTGTAATAGTTTTTGTGTGGGTGTGTGTTTACGGCCTTTGGCGTAAATAATTGCCTAGTAATTGTTTAAATGAATTTTGTTGTTGAAATTTGAAACATTTTGCAGATGGTGAAGAACAACGTATTAAAAGTGGTCAGTTTTGTAGCCAAATGGCTTAAAATTAAAACAAAGTGATAACAGTTTAAGCAAAAGACCACAATTTAATAGCCGAAAGCAAATAAATGGATGATGTAAATGCAGTTCAAAACGAATTCGAAATGGCCTGTACTAGGTGGCATGTACTTAATTATTAAATAGATGAGGCGTCAGTGAGTGTGTGTCAAATTTCTAAGTGTAAACTGTAATATATTTAGCTAGCTAGTTGAAACGCGCCTAATGCGTCCGCTGCAAGTTTTTTTTTTTTTTGTAACTCATGTTTATTTATTGAATCTTCACATAGGTTTGTGAAGTAACAATAAGTTCAAATCTTCAAATCTTCAAATCTTAAAACTAAAACTTAAATATTTAATCCAGCCAGTGCCAGACAAAATTTCATTTATTCTATATACATATGTAATCTAATGATAAACAAAAAAGAAATAATTGTATCAATCCATTTTTCATCCAATGAGACCAGCAGTCTCCCTCCTTCTTAAGCGTTGGTGAATACGATTGTTGGATTCGGGTGAGTCTCTAGCTTTTCCAAATAGTTTGCACTATATCTACTGATTTCGTACTTTACTAGAGAAACATTTAAGTCTCTGTGCAAATGTGAGTTTCTCACGTACCATGGTGCGCCTGTAATCATTCTCAAAATCTTGTTTTTGCATCTTTGTTTCTTTCTGCATTTGAAGCTGGGGCTGTTCCCCATATCTGTATACCATAGCACCAAATGGGTTTGAAAATCAAGTTATAAATCAAGAGTATACAATCGAGACTTAATTTCGAAAACAATTTCCCGGAAACAATTTCCCGAAAAGAGTTTCCCGAAAACAATTTCCCGAAATGACAATTTCCCGAACACAATTCCCCGAAATGACAATTTCCCGAAATTACAATTTCCCGAACACAATTTCCCGAAATTACAATTTCCCGAAATACAATTTCCCGAACACAATTTCCCGAAACTACAATTTTCCGAAATTAATATTTCTTCAAATAGCTTGTTGATGGCATTTTCGAAACAATACCATCAGAAATTCCGGCCGAAGCGCAAGCAATCAGTTCATGATCACTTGATGAAGTGGTCCGAGCAAGATCTTTCAACTCATTAACGATTTTTTCTTTAGCAGCGAGCGTTATCCGTCGGGAGGTCTGAATACCGAAGTGTTCAAAGTCACAATGAAAAAAATAAGCGTATGACACTCCAATAAATAGGTCCCGATGACGAGGGAGGGTGGAAGAGCAAGGGTGCGGTGCGGGGTGGGGGAATTATTTTTTTCGAGAAGTCGTATACTCGGGAAATTGTTTTTCCGAGAAATCGTATGCAGCAATTTTTTTTTATGGGGGAAATCAAGAATATATGGGAAGTTGTAAACTAAAAATAGGGAAGTTGTAATTTCGGGAAATTGTTTTCGGAAAATTGTAATTTCGGGAAATTATTTCGGGAAATTGTTTTCGGGAATTGGACTAATTGAAATTTTATTTGTATCAATTTAGCGTCTGTATAGCTGTACTTTTTCTCTTCAAAAGCTCTTCTTATGGCACTTACAATTCTGTGAACTTGCTCAGTGGTGCTGTGTTTTCGTCTGAAACCAAATTGATGTGCTGGAATGACATTATTTTGATCTACGGATATTGTAAGTTTGTTTACCAAAATTCTCACGAATAATGTTGACAAGTTGGGCAGTAAGCTTATCGGTCTATACGAAGCGACCTTTGTGTGATCTTTACCTGGTTTAGATGCTATTCGGGGTAACTCCAAAAGCATTTTATTACTGATCCCATCGATCCCCGATGCTTTTTGGGGGTTTAAATCAACGAAGGGACACTGCTCTATGCTGTGAAGTAACAGGTGGCGACTCATCAATAGAACTAGGGGTTATATTTGAAGTAAAAACTTTTTTTAGATGTTCCACAAACAGATCTCCCTTCTCTTTGTCATTCCTAGCCCATCCTCCACTTTCCTTTCTTAGAGGAGGCTTACATAGAGCAGGTCTTTTAAGATTTTTTGTAGCACGCCACAAAGAGTAATCAGTTTTTTCTGTTGGATCCAGTTATTCAAGATAACTATTCAAATTAGCATTTATTTGTGTTTCAAGCAGTTTCCGTAGGATTTTCGTGCATTCTTTCAACTGTTGCTTAAGTTGAGGAGATCTGTGCAGTTGCCACTCTCTTCGAATTTTTCTTTTTCACCTAATAGCCTTCCAACATCTACAGAAGTAGTTCTATATGGCCTGGTGTGACGAGGAGGTTTAGTAGCAAGTTGAGCAGCTAGTTTGAGATTTTGTTCGAAGTTTACAATCGAGAGGTCAATATTATCTGGTGTTCTTAGCGGAAAGCTTTCTGTGCAATGGGTACTAAGAAATTTTTTGTATTTTAGCCAATCAATATTGCTTGAAAGCGTTAAATCACCGGATGGGGGCACAATTTTTTGGCGGTTCGAAATAGTAACAGTAACGGGTGTGTGGTCAGACGAGAGTTCCAATGAAGTTTCTACATGCTCAAGTTCTTTTGCGATGTTCTTCGTTAATCCGAAATCGATCAAATCGGGTATTTTTTGCCCATCTGTTGGCCAGTACGTTGGTTCTCCGCTTGAGACCACATTCATACCTATATTAGAAATTGTGTTGAACAAAACACGACCCTTCAGGGAAATAAGCCGTGACCCCCAGAATGTATGATTGGCATTAAAATCGCCAGCAACTATAAAACGAGGGCCTAGTGATTTAAAAAAACTTGTATAGTGATTTTCTGATATAGAAAACCTTGGGGGAGAATATATTGATGAAATCACTAGGCTGTTTCCAAGTTCTTCAAAGCATATAGTATTTAGTAGCTTGAAAGTAGTTTTCACAATGATCACACATTAAATTATGTTTTAATCTGGATTTAATTAGGATAGCTGAGCCACCACATGCTCTACCTCTTGGATCCTTAGTATCATACAAAGTGTATCCGCGCAGCGAAAAGAGACTCCTACGAGTCAAGTGAGTTTCAGAGACAAGCAAAATATCAATTTGATTGTCTCTAAGAAAATGATCAAGTTCGTCTTTATGTTAGCTTAAACCGTTTGCGTTCCAGAAACATATTCTCAAGCAGTTCATGGTTTACTTAGCATAGCATATTTTTTTTAAGAAACGACAGTTTTTGCTAAACTTAAATTTATTACAAAAAATAATTTTTTGCAATTAAATAAAATTAACCCAATTTAGTACGGCTGAGTTTTTGTGATACAAGTGATTTCATGTTCCCTTTCTGATCCGGCAACTCTAAAATAATGGCGTAATGACTGTAGGATGCCAATAATTTTGCTCTAATTTCTTTGATTATTCCTTTAACTAATGCAAAAAGTTCCAGCTGCCCGTCCTTGCGCCATTTTTTGCTAGAAGTAAAATTTTGAAAAAAGACATGGTTCCAGAAATGTGTTGCATGCATTATTGCACAATTTATGACATATGACCGTGAAAACCCATTCTTCAGGTGCAGATACAATTTATGACATATAACCGTGAAAATCCATTCTTATTGTTATTCCCCAAGTACGGATACGGAAACTCAAACGGTGGAAAGATGTGTTGAAAATGATGAGGCTATAACTCGAATCAGAGGAATAAATAATCAAATCGTTATTGGGAACGATCTTGAATGTTTTTAACTGCAAGGAAAATGTTGATTCTGAAAAATATGGAGAATATGCTTCGAAAACTGCATCACTTTGAGCAGAATTATATCCACAGAAAAAGTTGACCCCGACAGTTCATAAAATATTGTCGCATGGAGAGCTAATTGGAGAGCTTTCTGAAGAAGCATCAAAGGTGAGACAAAATGAGGAGCTCTGTGAACTTGGCACCCGACTTGAAAATCGGGATTTTTTTTGCGATTCTTACAGAATTTTGTATGTAGTTGATTGTAGCAATAAATATTTTGTTTGTAGTTGCTAAAAAAAAGTTATAGGACTTTGAAAAACCCATCCCCGGGATTTGAAAGCACTCAAATCTAATGGTTGATTCTTGTAGAGAATCGTTTGTAGTTGATTGTAGTGAAGGAATTTCCGTTTGTAGTAGCAAGGAAAAAAAAAGTTATAGCCGATATATTTTTTTTTTTTTTCAAAATTGTGTTCGTGTTCTATAATAATTTGTAGTTGGTTGTAGTTGTAGTTGGTTTGTAGTTTCGCAAAATCTAAGCTGAAGTCAGAATACATCGAGGTCTAGCTCGGAAGTCATTTGTAGTTCATTGTAGTGAACGCTAATTCATTTGTAGTTCCTCGAAAAGCAACGAGTCGTCAGAATACATTGAGATCTAGCTCGTTTGTAGTTCCTCAAAAAGCAACCGGAAATCAGAATACATCGAGATCTAGCTCAGAAATCGTTTGTAGTTGATTGTAGTGACGATTTGTGGAAACTTTCCCGAAAACAATTTCCCGAGAACAATTTCCGAAAACAATTTCCCAAAATTACAATTTCCCGAAAACAATTTCCCGAAATTACAATTCCACGAAAACAATTTCCGGAAATTACAATTTCCGGAAAAAACAAATCCCCGAAAAAATTCGGGAAATTACAATTTCCCGAATACAATTTCCCGAAATTACAATTTCCCGAAAAGTGGCAACGCACAACTGACACATGCACACAGGATCACGGTTAGATTGCCACTGTTGTTACATCTCGAATTTTTTTCGGGGAATTGTTTTTTCGGGAAATTGTAATTTCCGGAAATTGTTTTCGGGAAATTGCAATTTCGGGAAATTGTTGTCGGGAAATTGTTTTCGGGAAATTTTCCGCAAATCGTCACTACAATCAACTACAAACGATTTCTGAGCTAGATCTCGATGTATTCTGATTTCAGGTTGCTTTTTGAGGAACTACAAACAAATTAGCGACCACTACATTCAACTACAAACTATTTCCGAGCGAGATCTCGATGTATTCTGACTTCTGTTTAGATTTCGCGAAACTACAAAAAAATATATCGGCTATAACTTTTTTTTCTTGCTACTACAAACGGAAATTCCTTCACTACAATCAACTACAAACGATTCTCTATAAGAATCAACTATTAGATTTGAGTGCCTTCAAATCCGGGGGATGGGTTTTTCTCAAAGTCCTATAACTTTTTTTTTAAGCAACTGCAAACGAAATATTTATTCCCACAATCAACTACATACAAGATTCTGTAAGAATCGCAAAGAAAAATCCCGATTTTCAAAAGTCGGGTGCCAAGTTCACAGAGCTTAAATGAGGACTTGTTCAACATATTAGCAGCATCTTCCAATCCACTTATTTAAGAGTCACGAAAAAAGTTAGAAAATAATTATAGTTCAGAAATTATTAGTCTTTTAGATATACATACCTTCTTTAACGGATTGTGAGCAATATTTTACAAAAAATTTAAAAATAAATAAAAAAAAAATTTTTTTTCTAATCTCTTCTGGAATAATTATAAATCATAAAAGCCTTTAAAAAGAAACATAAAAAATCACAAATTGTAAAAAATAATTTATTTTATTTCCCATAAAATCGATTTTTCCACAAATTTCAAGTTTGCTAACCCATAAGTAGGCACCTAAAAGGCGTAGAACACTTTTTGAACACTCATTTCATAGATTGATCAATTATCTATCATATGCCTTTAAAATTTTTTGATTTTCTTATTTGGTGCGAAAGTTATGATTTTTGCTATGAAAAAACTCAAATGGAGCCACTGTGCAACGCTTAGTTCTGGAGATATAAGAGATTTTATGTTGCCCTACAATTTTTTTTTTGCTCTGGAAACTTTATATATGTTTACCACCCGATTCATGTTTTATCGCAGCTAGGGGCCACAGTTACAACTATTTGGCTTTCCGACGTTTAGTTTTCGAGATATAAGCGTTTTATATTCCTCCCCAGAATTTAAAACTTATTGATCTGGGAACCCTAAAAATAGTTATATGGCGTGTTGAGTGCAGTGTGCAAAACGTCAATCATTTTGCCCTACGATACTTATTTTTTAAGATATAAGCAATTTTAAGATCCCTCTAAATTGTTTGTGTTTTGAACCATCAACTCTAAATAAATTTACCGCCCAATTCAAATGTGTTATCCCAGTTCAGGGACAGAATTATAACCATTTTGCTTTACAACATTTAGTTTTCGAGATATAACCGATTTTATGATTCCCACCAAAATTTTACTTATTTATTTTTTGTTTTATTTTTATTTTTGACCAACAGTCAGGGGATGCCCCCTACAGATGCAGTGCATTGTGTTGATCTCAGGAAAATAGGTTATGGGAAGGAGGAAAGAGGGAGTATTGTGTGTGGATATTTGACTTAAATGTTATTCGATTATAACTGTCAGGAAAGACCTCTGCGGGGAGTTTATTCCACATACGGCTAGTTCGACTGATAAACGAATTCTCTCTGTAATGCGTTGTGTAGTCAATTGGACAGTAGGCAACAAACGGGAAGCGGGTAGAGCGAACTTAAATTCGGGCACTTGGAATAAGCTCGCTAATCTCAAAAGAACATTTACCATGGTAGTATCTGTAGATTAGTGCTACACAGCCCACAGTTCGATGATTTTCCAATGAGTCAATAGAGCTGGATTCCCTACTGCTATTAAAATGCTTCAACGCCCTCCTTTGCACACGGTCCAGTAGCTCCAAAATAGACTTTGAACCTTCTGCCCATATATGGGAGTTGTATTCCATTTTCGGTCGGATGTAAGTGGTTAAGATTTTAAGGACATCAAAAGGAGTGAAGTAATTTTTGCACCGTTTTAGAAAACCAAGACGCTTCAATGCTTCTTTCGACACTTGAAAAACATGCTCGTTCCAACGAACATCACATTGAACTCTCATGCCCAGAACATAAAGAGTATCCTATTCCTCAATACCTATACCACCCATATATACAGATGACATTGTTGAATCCATGGCCCTATGGGTCCACAGACACCATTGGGTCTTCAGCGCATCCAACCCTATTCGCTTTACCCCACTCGCTGATTGTTAACAGGTCTTGATTGAGTGTGTCTTTCATGGTCCGCCTTGTGTCCCCAACCTGCAGAAGGTAAATTAATGACAAATGCTGATGTCATCTGCGAAAGAGTATAGAGAGTTGAAAGTTTGGCCAAGGAGGTCGTTCAGAAAGATAAGGAAACGAGAAGGAGAAAGAACAGAACATTGGGGTACCCCTGAATTAAGCTGAAACTCATTGGATGAGACCCCATCAAAAACAACACGTATTGAGCGGTCTCTGAGAAAACTTGATATAAATCGAGAGAAGTCAGTACCGACCCAAATCTCTGGCAACACTAAAAAATAGTTACTACCCAATTTAAGTGGGGTTTTCAGGCTAGGGAAGAAAATTACAACCATTTTGCTTTACGGCGTTTAGTGTTTGAGATATATGGTACTTTATGTTTGCCACTAAAACTTTATGCTTGTTGATCTGGCAACCCCGAAAATAGGTACCACACAATTCATATTGGATGGCGTAGCTGGGTTTCAAAATTTCGAGATGAAGACGTATGATTCATAATAAATCATACGTGTACGTTTATGTAGAGCGTTACACAGATGTCGAACTAGCGAATAAAGGAGTCAGTCAGAAGCGTTACTTTATAACAGGATAGGTTTCTGTTTGTGGATCCTCTCCGTAATTTAAGCGCCCCAGTAGGTGAGTATGTAGCGTGCTTGTCTATCATGCGGGGGTCGTGGGTTCGATTCCCACCAGAAGCTTTGGTGTGTCGCTGCAAAAAAAAAAAAAAAAAACTAGCCAAAATTAGAATCTGCAGGCAAGCCACTCGGCTTCGCGGACCTAGGCTAAAAAAAAAAAAAAAAAAAAAAATTAAGCGTATTATAGGAAGTTCGACTAGAACGATAAAAACTGCTGTTGTTACCATTCAAATGTCAAATCAAATATACTCCTCATTTCATTGTAGAGCATAATAAAATATTGTACAATCATCCTTGGAGAGCTTTTATCAACTATAATTAGGTTAAAGCAACAATGTTATATTTTTGTGCAAGTTTATTCTCAGATATTGTTAATGTTAATTTCTTTTGTTTGTAACTTTGTGTTTGGTCGATTTAGATCAAAAACACACACAAAAACACACTCATTGAATTTTACCTTCACAATCTCCTCCTTGTGGCCTAAACAACAATGTCTTCATTCTATCGAAAACAAACAAGCAAGCAAACAAACGACCATGTATACATTAATTACTAATTGCTTGAAAAATCTGTAATACACTCGCCACAAAAAAAAAAAAAGAAAAAATCAAATGGCAGAAGAATAAATAAATCTTACATTTTACATATTAAATATCTCCCTCTTGTCTTCTTTTTACTCTCCGACTGATGATGAAAATGATGAATTACTTAAATCTTTGTTGCAAAAAAAAAAAAAAGAAAAAAATCCAAAAAAATATACAACCCCAGTTTTACTTAAATAGTTAGATGGCCTACTATTATCATTATTTGTTGTAATTTCAGTTTTAGTGTTTCATCATTAAATGCGCCAAATACAACAACAGCATCACATTGTTCTCCTTATGTTCGCAGCTAAAAATTACATTTTTATGATGAACGTTTTAATTGCGGGGTATTTGTGTAATTGCTTTTGAGGATCTCTAAATGCTTTCAAATGTGTTTTCACTTCTTCATCTATTTTTTCTCAGCTCAGCAGACACATGCTTCTAATTATGAATAGGCCTTACAAAGTATAACCGAAAATAAAGTTATAATTTCGAAATTAATGGAGAACAATTGCAGAAGACTCAAGATGCTCAAAACAATTAAGTGTTTCAAATAAAAACTAATAAGTTTAGAAGCATTGCTTTTTTTTGATACTAAAACAAGACATTAATGAATAGATCTCTGCTATAAAATTAAGTTTGTTACTTTTTTTTTTGGGGGGCAGTAATTTCATCAAACTGCTGCAATAAAAATTTTCATTAGAAAGAAAATCAAAAAAAAAAAAAAATTTGTCCGTTTAAAATACATATTTTTTTAAAAATAATTACTTAAGAAACACTTAGGTGCCGTTAAGAAACACTTAGATAACTTTAGATTTCTTAAGTTAAAAAAAAAACAAAATTCTATGCAAGTATTAACGTTTCATTTTACTTAAAATATGTCAGTTTGTCATTCCATTTGTAAGGCATCGAAATATTTATTTGCTACCCCAGAAAGTATATGTATATACTTGAACCTAATAACGACTCGAGTCGATATAGCGATGTCCGCCTGTCCGTCTGTCTGCTGATATCACGCCCATTCACAAAATAAACCATTTGCCTGGAAAAAATTAGGACAATATAGTTTGTCACTATTTTGAGAGGGTTGGTACTGTATTTGGGGTCCATTGGCCCAATAGTAGAGGTACTAAGTACGAGAATATAAAGATACTCTGATAAAATTTCATATCAGAGGGGAGATGTCATGTGAGGGGAGATGTGTAAACATCTAGTAATTAAAAATTTTTTTATGGCACTTTTTCAAAATCAAAACAGAAAGCGTCATCTATGTATCACTTATAGCAAACAACTGCAGGGGCTCTGATAATATAAAAATATTTATTATTACTAGCAGATTCCAGCCCTCAAAATTCGAGTTCAAATTCTAGGACACTTTATTTTTTCATTAAATAAATACCCTAAAGGCATGCGAATCACTTATTGCCAGTTCGCAAATCAACACCAAAAACAAACTCATTTTTATTACAAACACATTAACAAATTTAATAAACTCACACATAGCATTGCATAATTTTATGTATGTGTTAGTAGCAACTTTAAATGCAATTTACTCAAAATAAAGGAAAAAATTTAAAAATCTTTAAATCTGCAAAACGGCTAAAAAGAAATACCTTTCAAATAATATATTGGTCATAATCGAGATAAAACGGTAAAACAAAACATCGGTCACAAGAAATCGCCTAGCCTATTAATATTATAGATTTATTATTTCAACCGGTTAATTTTTAATTTTTCGTTTTTTATTTTTAATTTTTAATTTTTAATTTTTAATTTTTAATTTTTAATTTTTAATTTTTAATTTTTAATTTTTAATTTTTAATTTTTAATTTTTAATTTTTAATTTTTAATTTTTAATTTTTAATTTTTAATTTTTAATTTTTAATTTTTAATTTTTAATTTTTAATTTTTAATTTTTAATTTTTAATTTTTAATTTTTAATTTTTAATTTTTAATTTTTAATTTTTAATTTTTAATTTTTAATTTTTAATTTTTAATTTTTAATTTTTAATTTTTAATTTTTAATTTTTAATTTTTAATTTTTAATTTTTAATTTTTAATTTTTAATTTTTAATTTTTAATTTTTAATTTTTAATTTTTAATTTTTAATTTTTAATTTTTAATTTTTAATTTTTAATTTTTAATTTTTAATTTTTAATTTTTAATTTTTAATTTTTAATTTTTAATTTTTAATTTTTAATTTTTAATTTTTAATTTTTAATTTTTAATTTTTAATTTTTAATTTTTAATTTTTAATTTTTAATTTTTAATTTTTAATTTTTAATTTTTAATTTTTAATTTTTAATTTTTAATTTTTAATTTTTAATTTTTAATTTTTAATTTTTAATTTTTAATTTTTAATTTTTAATTTTTAATTTTTAATTTTTAATTTTTAATTTTTAATTTTTAATTTTTAATTTTTAATTTTTAATTTTTAATTTTTAATTTTTAATTTTTAATTTTTAATTTTTAATTTTTAATTTTTAATTTTTAATTTTTAATTTTTAATTTTTAATTTTTAATTTTTAATTTTTAATTTTTAATTTTTAATTTTTAATTTTTAATTTTTAATTTTTAATTTTTAATTTTTAATCTTTAATTTTAAATTTTTAATTTTTAATTTTTAATTTTTAATTTTTAATTTTTAATTTTTAATTTTTAATTTTTAATTTTTAATTTTTAATTTTTAATTTTTAATTTTTAATTTTTAATTTTTAATTTTTAATTTTTAATTTTTAATTTTTAATTTTTAATTTTTAATTTTTAATTTTTAATTTTTAATTTTAATTTTTAATTTTTAATTTTTAATTTTTAATTTTGAATTTTGAATTTTGAATTTTGAATTTTTAATTTTTAATTTTTAAATTTTAATTTTTAATTTTTAATTATTCATTTTTAATTTTTAATTTTTAATTTTTAATTTTTAATTTTTAATTTTTAATTTTTAATTTTTAATTTTTAATTTTTAATTTTTAATTTTTAATTTTTAATTTTTAATTTTTAATTTTTAATTTTTAATTTTTAATTTTTAATTTTTAATTTTTAATTTTTAATTTTTAATTTTTAATTTTTAATTTTTAATTTTTAATTTTTAATTTTTAATTTTTAATTTTTAATTTTTAATTTTTAATTTTTAATTTTTAATTTTTAATTTTTAATTTTTAATTTTTAATTTTTAATTTTTAATTTTTAATTTTTAATTTTTAATTTTTAATTTTTGATTTTTGATTTTTAATTTTTAATTTTTAATTTTTAATTTTTAATTTTTAATTTTTAATTTTTAATTTTTAATTTTTAATTTTTAATTTTTAATTTTTAATTTTTAATTTTTAATTTTTAATTTTTAATTTTTAATTTTTAATTTTTAATTTTTAATTTTTAATTTTTAATTTTTAATTTTTGATTTTTAATTTTTAATTTTTAATTTTTAATTTTTAATTTTTAATTTTTAATTTTTAATTTTTAATTTTTAATTTTTAATTTTTAATTTTTAATTTTTAATTTTTAATTTTTAATTTTCAATTTTTAATTTTTAATTTTTAATTTTTAATTTTTAATTTTTAATTTTTAATTTTTAATTTTTAATTTTTAATTTTTAATTTTTAATTTTTAATTTTTAATTTTTAATTTTTAATTTTTAATTTTTAATTTTTAATTTTTAATTTTTAATTTTTAATTTTTAATTTTTAATTTTTAATTTTTAATTTTTAATTTTTAATTTTTAATTTTTAATTTTTAATTTTTAATTTTTAATTTTTAATTTTTAATTTTTAATTTTTAATTTTTAATTTTTAATTTTTAATTTTTAATTTTTAATTTTTAATTTTTAATTTTTAATTTTTAATTTTTAATTTTTAATTTTTAATTTTTAATTTTTAATTTTTAATTTTTAATTTTTAATTTTTAATTTTTAATTTTTAATTTTTAATTTTTAATTTTTAATTTTTAATTTTTAATTTTTAATTTTTAATTTTTAATTTTTAATTTTTAATTTTTAATTTTTAATTTTTAATTTTTAATTTTTAATTTCTAATTTTTAATTTTTAATTTTTAATTTTTAATTTTTAATTTTTAATTTTTAATTTTTAATTTTTAATTTTTAATTTTTAATTTTTAATTTTTAATTTTTAATTTTTAATTTTTAATTTTTAATTTTTAATTTTTAATTTTTAATTTTTAATTTTTAATTTTTAATTTTTAATTTTTAATTTTTAATTTTTAATTTTTAATTTTTAATTTTTAATTTTTAATTTTTAATTTTTAATTTTTAATTTTTAATTTTTAATTTTTAATTTTTAATTTTTAATTTTTAATTTTTAATTTTTAATTTTTAATTTTTAATTTTTAATTTTTAATTTTTAATTTTTAATTTTTAATTTTTAATTTTTAATTTTTAATTTTTAATTTTTAATTTTTAATTTTTAATTTTTAATTTTTAATTTTTAATTTTTAATTTTTAATTTTTAATTTTTAATTTTTAATTTTTAATTTTTAATTTTTAATTTTTAATTTTTAATTTTTAATTTTTAATTTTTAATTTTTAATTTTTAATTTTTAATTTTTAATTTTTAATTTTTAATTTTTAATTTTTAATTTTTAATTTTTAATTTTTAATTTTTAATTTTTAATTTTTAATTTTTAATTTTTAATTTTTAATTTTTAATTTTTAATTTTTAATTTTTAATTTTTAATTTTTAATTTTTAATTTTTAATTTTTAATTTTTAATTTTTAATTTTTAATTTTTGGTTTTTTATTTTTAATTTTTAATTTTTAATTTTTAATTTTTAATTTTTAATTTTTAATTTTTAATTTTTAATTTTTAATTTTTAATTTTTAATTTTTAATTTTTAATTTTTAATTTTTAATTTTTAATTTTTAATTTTTAATTTTTAATTTTTAATTTTTAATTTTTAATTTTTAATTTTTAATTTTTAATTTTTAATTTTTAATTTTTAATTTTTAATTTTTAATTTTTAATTTTTAATTTTTAATTTTTAATTTTTAATTTTTAATTTTTAATTTTTAATTTTTAATTTTTAATTTTTAATTTTTAATTTTTAATTTTTAATTTTGTATGTTTCATTTTTCATTTTTTATTTTTTATTTTTAATTTACCATGTTTTATTTTTCATTTTTTATTGTTCATTTTTAATTTTTTTTTTATTTTTCATGTTTTTTTTAAATTTTTTATTTTCAAACAGGTTATTACATATCATAATTTTTTCACCAATACAATCATAAGTCATACCGATTTTGTCTTACGTCTTACATGTTACACTGTTTTTGTGATTTTATTGTGAAATAGAAATTTACCCCCTGCATGTATAGATGTTTACACATCAAAAACTAAAAATAGTGAAAAATGTTTATGCGCAACATTAGGGTTGGTCAAATTCTGTGAATGTAAAAAAAATATTAAAAAATCTTGTTGCAAAAATGAAGTCTATGGAAAGTTCTAAGAAACGTTTACCAACAAACCAAAGATCTGGAATGAATACATATTCTGAGTCAATCTACATGAAGATTACATAGATAAAAAAACGAATAATAATACTTTTCTTGAATACCTAAAAAAAAAATATTTTACACCGGTAAATGTAAATGGACTGAATCCACGGCTAGCTTAGATCCTTCATATTGGCCTGGTTCAGCGCATATGAAAGTGAAATCTGAAATAGAGCTTGTAAAACCACTTACGCGACAGCCAACTTTGCTGAAAAGAGGAGTTTATGTACGATACATAAAATATGATTTACGAAAGATACGAAAGTTCTTAGCGAGTTGTCTTGTGTTTGGCTAAAGCTTTACTTAAAGACTGTGGCTTTAAAAATGAAAATGGCGAACAACTTTTTATGGATAAATTTAAAGTAGCTCGTGAAAAACTCAAAAGCATGGAGTCCGTCCGTAGAATGCAGTGTAATGATTCAGCTTCGTTGGTATTTTTTTTTGATGACAGCAAAAGTAAACGACTAACAAAGGAAGAAATAAGTTAGAAATACCATCCGAAAATTTGAGAATAATCTCACCAGAAAGCAGATTGTTGAGTCATATTAAAATTGACACTGAAGATGCCAATACAAAACAAAATAAATTATGCTATCTCTATTTTGCAACATGGTGAGAGTCCTAGTTCACTGCAAACAGTTTTCCACGCCTGATACAACTTTCATAATGACATCAAAAGTCTTTTTCAAGACACGAAGCGAGTTTGTCACAAAAACCGATCTTTGCGGCCTTTGATCTCTGATATCTCATGACGCCGACTTGAGATTATATGAGAATTTTAAAACAACTTATAGAACGTCAAAACAAGCATGTATACAAAATTCCAGCTTCTTAACTCTCATTCCGAGGTTAAACCGTTATTTGATTGTACTAATACAGTTTGTAGAAGAATATGAGCAGAACATCTTTATGTCGATTGATGCAGAGCAGGAAAATTTTTCATTGAGTTTTCCATAGGTTACGTTTTCGCTATACTATTTTTGAGGAAAAAATTTAACCTACCCTAATATGCATATATTTATGTATGTATGTATGTAGTAGTAAAGCATACATATGTTTGTTTGCTTGTTGTTTTTGTTATTTTTTTGTACATGTGAGCGAATGGTTTATTGATAAGAGTAAGAGATAATAATGTAATTGTATTTATTTACATCTATGCTGATTGTATTTAGTAATTAAAAAAAAGAAACACGAAAATACGTCAAATTTTTGTCAATTATCTTTTTAGTTTTAAATATCTAGCGACTATATGTGCAATCAAGCCTTTTTTTTTATCTCTTAGTGTTGAAAACCTTGGTTATGATATTCAACACCCTTACTTGTTTGAAATAAATTACCTAAGAAATACTTACGTAAGTAATCAAAAAAAAAAAAAAAAAAATAATAGTAATAATTAAATGTGATGTCTTAACATTTCATTTCACTTTAAATTTTAGTTTCATTTAATTTCGCTTCTTTTGACTACTAAACTTGAGGTACTCGTATCTGTTTCTAGTAATTAGTTTATGCTAGTTTAACAATCGATTGAAAACTTAGGTAAATTTACGTTTCGCGAAGTTGGTTTTTGAATGTGCCAAAACTTAGTTAAGTTAAGAGAATATTTAAAATCGATATATGTATTATTATTTAATTTTATTTTTAATGACTTAAAGAAATATTCATTTAGTTACCAAAGAAAGTCTTAGGTAAACTTATATATTTAGAATAAAAATATGTACATATTATTTATAACAAGGAATTTTTTATTCAATTGAACAAAAATACTTTTATCATGTATTTTATGCACATAATTATATCTACAGATACATTTTTTAAATTTTAAATTATTTTAATTTTTATACCCTATTCCACACTGTGTCCAGGGCATAATGAGTTTGTGTTGACGTTTGTAACTAACAAAACTATTTGACTTAGACCCAACTTTTATTATAGCGGTCGACTGAGAGTCATTTTCCATGTTGATTTAGCGAACACTCCATGTCGTGGTATGTATGTCGGATTCCTACCGATTAAAACCACCTCCCTTTTCTACTCTCAATAGTTGTGCACAACCTTAATAGTTTTCCTCAGATCTTAACATTGCCTCTGCTCCAATTGTATGCTCACGTTGTGGAATCTCGGGCATATAAACATTATATGTTTCACGTTCTCTAACTCCTCTGGACATCCATGGTACATAGGAGAATCATCTTGTCCAAATCGGTTTATATAGCTTCTGTAAGAACTGTGATCGCTTAAGGATTGCGTAAGATGGTAGTTCACCTCTATTCATTCATATCGGGTATAATTTGGAATGTCCAATGACCATTTAAATACTGTTCCCATCTAGTCTGCCATTGAAGCATTGTTGTTTCGCTTGCCACCCTATGTATTTCCGACTTTGGCACATATGTATTATTAATAATAATAATAATATAACCTCGCCCGTCGTCTTTCGATTACGAGCCGCCTCTATACTGGGCATAGGTTGTCTACAAGATTACTCCATCTATCTCTTCGTTCAGCAACTTCTTTGAGTTCCCCAATGTTGTTGTATCGTCGTCCAGGATCGTCTGCTTCAAGACAATTTTGTTCAAGCCTGTTTATTTCACCCAATGTTGATCTTCGCCAGGTGGTTCTTGGTCTTTCTACTCTTCTACTTCCTTGGGGGTTGTATACCAAAGCTTGGTGACATACTTCGTCCGATGGCTTACGAAGTGTATGTCCTATCCATCCAAACTTCCTCCGCCGAACTTCCACAGTTATGTCGTACATATCCGTCCTCGCCCAGAGTTCTTCTTTTGTTATTCTATTGGGCCAGAACGCCCTAAGGATCCTGCGAAGACATCTATTGACAAAAGCGCACAGTTTGTTTTGTATTGACTCCGTTACAAACCATGTTTCACATCCGTAGAGCAGGACAGAAAGGACACAAGCTTTATACAAACGGATTTTCGTGCTGAGGCTGTAGTCTTTTGAGCTCCATACCTTGCGAAGTTGAGTGTATGAGCCCAGCGCCTTCTTTATTCGATTTTGCACATCTTTTAGGGTACCACCATTTTCAGATAATATACTTCCAAGGTAAGTAAACTCCTCAACACGTTGAATTTGATGCTCCAAGAAGTTTAGTTGCTCTGTTGACGTTGTGTTTTTCCGCATTTCTTTGGTTTTTCCTACATTTATCTTAAGCCCAACTTTGGAGGATTCAAGTTCCAGGTCTTTAAGTTTGCTTTGCATATCAATAAACCTGTGGGAGAGCTCACATTTGTCGTCAGCATAATCTAGGCCCTCCAGTCGAGAACCAGGTTCTAAAGGATTCCACACAATGCCACGCGCTTTGTTCTCATTCGCACGATTAGTTACTGCATCTATAACGATCAGGAACAGCCTTGTCTAACCCCAGAAATTGTCTGAAAAGGCTCGGACATCTTTCCTTCATGTAGAACCGTGCATTTAAAATTCTCATAACTGTTTTTGATTATAGAAATGATTTTTGTTAGAAACACCTATGTTCTCCAATTCAGCCCAAATGCACTCTCTGTGGATGGAGTCAAATGCTTTTTCGTAGTCCACAAAAAGAAGGTACAGGGATGACCGCATTTCAACAGATTGCTCTATAATGATTCGAAGCGTATTTATCTGATCAACGCACGATCTGCCACTTCTGAAACCTGCTTGCTCTTTTCGCAACAGTACGTCTACTTGATGAATCATTCGTTCCAGAATTATTTTCATGAAGATTTTCATCACCGTGCAGAGAATCGTAATACCACGCCAATTGTTGCAATCCGTTGCATCACCTTTATTTCGCAGTTTTACAATTATGCCACTTGTCAAGTCAGACGGAAACGTTTCAGAATTCCATATTTGTACGAAGAGTGGTTGTAATATGTTTGCAAATAGTTCGGTGTCAGTTTTAAGAACTTCAGCTGTTATGTTATCTATTCCTGCTGCTTTGCCATTTTTTAGAGTTCTAATGGCGTCAATCACTTCATCCCTTGAAGGAGGATCCGTTCTAATGGGCAGAGTGGTACCGTTATTGTTTCTTGTAACGGTCACATTTTCGTTTTGAATATTTAAAACATTCATGAAGTGTTCTCTCCAACGCTTCAACTGTTCATCGACGTTGGTTATTATCATATCATATCGCGTATTTCTTTCTTTTTATCTTCTCGGACCGACCGTTTCACCTGTTTGTCTAGCAGTCGATATTGATTTTGTGCTTCCATTCTTTTAGTTATATCGTTGATGGAATTAATTTTATCTTTTTGACTTGCACGTTGATCAATCAAATCCCATGTTTGCGGAGATATAAAGACTTTGTTATTTCTTGCCTTGTTTCCAACCTTTGAAACACAGGCATCGATTATAGCGGCTTTAATATCCTTCCACTTTTCATTCACATTTTCTTCCGACGTTGATGGTTCGATTACGTTATTCCGCACTTCCTCTAGGAAGGCTTCTCGATGTCGCTGGGACTCTAGTCTTTCGATGTTGTATTTGGTTCGAGTCTGGCCTTGGGTTGACTTCACATTTTTTAATTTAAAAACAATCCTTCCAGATAATAAGTGGTGATCTGTTCCAATAACCGCTCCTCTCTGGTTCCGGACATCACACAAAGAGTTACTCCATTTGGCGCTAACACAAATATGATCTATTTGGTTTTGCGTGATGTTGTCTGGTGACATCCATATAATTTTATGCACGCGTTTGTGTGGAAATAGGGTGCCACCAATTTTCATTTCGTTTATTCCACACAACTCAACCAGCCGTTCTCCATTATCATTCATTTCGCCAATGCCATGCTTTCTCATAATATGTTGCAATTCCGCGTTGTCCGAGCCAACTTTAGCATTGAAATCACACATTAGGATTTTCAAATCATTTTTATCAATACTCGCTAAAGTTTCGTTGAGGGCATCATAAAAAGCATCCTTTGTTTCTTCTTGGGCATCCTCGGTAGAGGCGTAGCATTGTATAACTGTGAGATTTTTTGGTGACCTTTAAATCTTATTAACATCAAGCGCTCATTTACAAATTCGTAGTCCAATACGGCATTTCGAAATTTATTGTTTACTAACATTCCGACTCCGTATTGATGGATATCTTCTTCGTTGGGCAATCCTGACCAGAAGAAAGTATGTCTTTTGGAGGTTGTCATCCGACCGTATTGGTTCCATCTGACTTCACTCATGCCCAAGAACGCCAGTCTATAATTTTCCAAAATTTTACCGGCCTGCGCCAACTTGCTCACTTGGTTTAACGTCCTTACATTCCATGTTCCAAATCGTAGTCCTTTTTCAAAGCATATAGTCGTCAACGAATTTCCAGATCGTAGATTTCTTGTAGTTGTACTGAGAATGATTTTTAATTTCAGATGCATCAGGTTATCAGCCTAACACGACATATGTATTATTCCTTTTCGAAATATAAAGTCTCTGAGTTTCGTTTGTCAGTAAATCAATCGGAATAACTCACGCTATTACACATACCGCGTCCTCTGATGAAGTTTGATATGCACAACATATACGAAGTGCGCTCAGCCGATATACTAACGACATCAGTTTTCGAGAGCGGACACTTATCTTCAAAACACCGTTCTCACTGTTATAGCATAACGATCTTTTTCAGAAATAACTAGAAATTATCCTCACTAGGTATCGTGGCAGACCTAGCCCATCCAAGTGTTTATTGTGTGGTTTCAATTTACAAAATTAAGCGCATTTTTTATGCCCATAATTATTGCATGGTTTTATTTTGGCAGCCTTAGCTCTTGGCTCCCTCTGTTTGTCTGTCTGTCTATCCGTCTGTGTGTCATGTAAACCTTGTAATCAAACTACTGGTCGCAAATATGCATATATTTTAATTAAATTTGGTATGTAAGGTTCTAGATTATCATACTTATAAATCTGGGTCTAATTTGGTTTGCATGTGTTTATTGCACCCATTAATCGATACCACAAAAATAAGCTCTGTAGGACCATTCTTATTCATAGCCTCCATTAAAGCTGCTTCCCGATCTTCACTTAAATCTATCAGAAAACAAAAATATTGCACGAATTTTTCTCAAATTTGTTTTGTATACGTTTTTGAAAAAATAAGAGAGTTTCCCATAGAAATATACATCCGATATGAACTTTTTCATATCTGCAGGCAAAAAATTTATAACAATTTCACTCAAATTTAATTTATGCTTATTTCCTATCTCCAATTAGTTGGACCTAGGACCCTTACTCTAATCTCATGGTAGAGGGTATCGTATAATCGATCTAGACCGACTTTAATTTTCTTGTTATTGTTATGTAATTCTGTTATATATCATTCCCCCCGTTTCAATAGCAACCCTTAAGCCGATTCACTATTTTTAATAATAGGATTATTTTTACTTAAAATTATTTCTTAGTTCATACCCAATCCTATGCAAACATTCTTAAATAATTTTTTAAGTTCCAAATTCCTTGTATATTTTTTTTAACAAAGATTTTCCTTAAGTGACCTAACAGTTAATTCTTGTTTTTTTCTTTGTATAAAAATTAATATTTATGTCAAAACAGAAGCTTTAAAAAACCCCTAAAACATGTTTATGCATATTTTCTAATATTTTATTTTACCTTGATAAAGGATAGAGTTTCAAAGCTGCAACCAAAAATTATTCATATTTTTTTTTATTTCGAATTTTATTTACCTTTTTTACGCTTAATTGTTTTCTTTTTTTATTAGCTTGATAGATTCACTTTTGTTGTTGGCACTTGTTGTTGTTGTTGTTTGTAATAAACCATGAAATGGAAAACTCCTTTGGTGAAAGTTTGTTTTCTTCTACGATTATTTTTCGTTTTATATTTTTTGTTATGAACAGAAAAAAAAATTTAATCAATTAAAAAGTTTTCCATAAAGAATTTTCACTTTATTTACGTGAAAACGTGCGTGCTTGCTACCTAACATCCGCATTAAACATCATGAATCGCAAAAATTGAATTTGTTATTCTTAGTTTATATTTTGCTGGCACTTTTCAAAACACCCCAACTCACTTTGCTTTATTGTTGTTAGTTTGTTTTCCACAGCTAAAGGTAAAAATCAAAGAATTATATTTGCATAATTTTTTTTTTGTATTATTGCTGTGATGGTTGTTGGTGTAGAGCTGTGAATGTATGCTCTCTTGAAATTAATTTTAGAAGATATAAATGTTAAAACAATTTCGAAAGTACTGGGGCTGCAGACAGCATAACTTTCACAGTTCTATCAGAGATGTTCATTCGTCCATTTAATAGTTTCTGTTTAATAATGCTTACCTTGTAATCAAAACTAAAGGTCGCATATATATCTACAATATTAATGGGTAAGGTGATTTCTTGTGATCGATGATTTGTTCAACAGTTTTCTCCCGATTTCGATAAAAAGTATCTTATTTGAAAGGTATTTCTTTTTAGCTGTCCACCAGACTTACAGATTTTTAGAATTAATAATTTTGTTGAAGTTATGCTCATTTAAAGTTGCTACGAACACATACATAAAATTATACAATAATATGTGTGTGTTTATTAAATTTGTTAGTGTGTTTGCAAAAAAAAAAAATGAGTTTGTTTTCTTCATTCACAATAATAATTGTGTTGAATTGAAAAAATATTTTTGACATAGCATACCTTTAGGGTCAATAATTTATTAAATGAGGAAACAAAATTTCCTAGAACTTGCACTCGAATTTCGAGGGCTGGAATCTGCTAGTAGTTATTAACAGGTCTGAGACTTTCATGCAAATGCATGTTTGTAATCAATAGCCCAACATAAATTTTGACCAAATCGAATCAAACGACTTGCAATCAGGGACCGTAACAGTGTGGAGAGTATACAAATTTATATATAGGAAATATTCAAAACTTTTAAATATTTTTCATATCTTGTCATATATATTTTATACGTATCGTTACGTTTCGTTTTATAGTATCAGCACATGACTTCATTATCATGGTTCCCCTATTAATTAGATACTAGCAGATTCCAGCCCTCGAAATTCGAGTGCAAATTCTAGGAAATTTTATTTTTTCATTAAATAAAGACCCTAAAGGTATGCTAATCAATTAAAGCCAATTCACAAATCAACAAAAAAAACTAATTTTTATTACACATTAACAAATTTTATTAACACACAAATAGCATTGTATAATTTTATATTTGTGTTAGTAGCAACTTTAGATGCACTTTACTCAAAATAAAGGAAAAAATTTATAAATCTGTAAATCTGCAAAACGGCTAAAAAGAAATACCTTTCAAATAATTTACGTTTGGTCAAAATCGGGATAAAACGGTGGAACAAAACATTATTCACAAGAAATCGCGTAGCCCATAAATTTGGTTCAATCAAATCATATTTAGATAGTGTGCCCATATAATAACCACATCCGATGTGATCTTTAACATATCTGCGGGCAACAAACACGCAACATTCTCACACAGATTTGGTTAATTCTTATTTTATTTATCGTCATTCACTTTTGTTCCCTTCTGACCATTTCTGTGCTTGAAAACTTGGCCTAAAGTCATGATGACTGGTATCGCATGGTCTGCTAGTCTACTTAATTTCTCATAAATTCTCAGTGTAAGAGTTACATTTTCTGAGATAAAAATATAATATTCCTTGAGCAAAAAAGAAGTAAGAAAATTATAGTTACTCTAGATCGACTATACGATACCCTATACTATGCATTTAAAGACGGGGTCTCAGGTCCAACTAATTGGATACATAAAGTAAGCATAAATCAAATTTGGGTGGCATTGTTATTATTATTTTTTTGCCTGCAGATATGTAAAAGTTCACATCAGCTACAATTTATATCTACATGGGGACTAGGTCAAAAAATTGACCGATCCTTACTTTTTATACAAACCAAATAAGAGAAAAATCTGTACAATAGTTAGGGTTTTTTTGATAGATTTACTTAAAAATCGGGGAGCTGCTTTACATGGGGGCTATGACTAAGAATGGTTCTACAGAGTTTATTTATGGAATACTTATAAATGGGTATCATAAAAACAAACAAACCAAATTTGACATCGATCTGTATGATAATTTGGGTGTCATGGCAATTTAGGTCGATCTCATAAATTTCAATATGGCCGATCAGAGCATATACATATATGAAATTTCGCTAATATATGTTCATATATCCAACCTGTAGTTTGATTACAAGATTTACATGGATACACAGACGGACGGACGGCCAGACATTGATAAATCGTTTGGGGTCGTTAATGACTTCTCTCGACTTATACCAAGTTTTCTCAGAGACTGAATAATACGTGTTGTTATTGATGGGGTCTCATCTCATGAGTTTCAGCTTAATTCAGGGGTATCCCAAAGACCCGTTCTTTCTCCTTCTCCTTATCTTTCTGAACGACCTTCTTGGTCAAACTTTTAACTCTATATACTCTTTCGCAGATGACAGCAACATTTATCATTAATTTTCCTTTAATTGTAGGCCAAGCCTCTCGGGGTTTGGGGGCAAAAGGCGGACAATGAATGACACACTCAATCAAAACCTGTTAATAATCTCCGAGTGGGGTAAAGTGAATAGGGTTGGTTGCAACAATGTCATCTGTATATATGGGTGGTATAGGTATTGAGGAATCCGATACTCTTGATGTTCTAGGCATGAGAATTCAATGTGATATTCGTTGGAACTAGCATGTTTTTCAAGTGTCGAAAGAAGCATTTAAGTGTCTTGGTTTTCTAAAACGGTGCAAAAATTACTTCACTCCCTCTGATCTCCTTAAAATCTATACCACTTACATCCGACCGAAAATGGAGTACAACTCCCATATATGGGCAGGAGCTTCAAAGTCTATTTTGGAGCTACTGGACCGTGCTAGAAGGAGGGGTTGACGCTCATCAATGGCAGAAGTCTCTTGTGTTTAACGTGAGTACCCGTCTCGTTGACATAACCTCACGGTGCTCTGAACAGTGGATCGGAATATGTGCCGACCACCGCCCCATTGTGTAGTGAACTACACTCCGGTACCAATTCAAGATTTGTGCATTTGCTCATCAATGACTGTAGGGTATCCAACTCTATCGACTCATTGGAACATCGTCGGAATGTGGGTTGTGTAGCACTCTTCTATAGATACTTCTGAGATTAGCGAACTTATTCTAAGCGCCCGAGTTTCGGTTCGCTCTATCCGCTTCTATAATAGATAACATCCTTTTGTAGTCTATTGTCCAATTGACCGCACAACGCATTACATATAGAATTCTTTTCTCAGTCGAACTAGCCGTATGTAGAATAAACTCTCCGCACAGGTCTTTCCTGACAGTTAAAATTTAAGTCAAATATCCACAAACACTACTCCCTCTTTCCTCCTTCCCATAACCTATTTTCCTGAGATCAAAACAATGCACTGCATCTGTAGGGGTCATTCCCTGAGTGTTGGTCAATAATTAAAAAAAAAGATATTTTTGGTGGTTACAAACATCAACATCAGTATCACAAACTCATTATACCCAGATCACATAGATTTAGTCATATCCAAAAGAGAACAGATGGATGTATTTAACGATGTTAGGGAACACGTCGAACACTGGTCACAACCTATGTGAAACTCCCAAAATTATGGATGCCATAGTGTCCCTGAAAAATAACAAAGCTCATGGATCGGATAATTTGTCTCCTGAGCTATTAACAGTATTACCCGAAATAATCTCCGAGTGGGGACGTAAGTTTATTTACCACGTTATAAAAATCTTTGGGTAACAAACTCACTGACTTAAAGGAAGTACTAGTTATTAATAATAGCAGATTCCAGCACTCGAAATTCGAGTGCATATTCTAGGAAATTAAATTTTTTCATTTAATAAAGACCCTAAAGATATGCTTCACAATTCAACTCATTTAAAAGGAAGAAAACAAACTCAACACATTAACACAAACACATTAACAAATTTAATGTATAATTTTATGTATGTGTTAGTAGCAACTTTAAACGATCATAGCTCCAAAAAAATATTCCAGACGATTAAAATCTGTAAATTTGGGTAACAGCTAAAAAGAAATACCTTTCAAATGATAAATTTTTTGTCAAAATCGGGGTAAAACTGTGAAACTTACATCGGTCACAAAAAATCGCCTTGCCTATTAATATTATAGATACCAAAAAAGGACACCTGTAACAATGAAAAAATTGGTGTGGCATAAACTTTATCAATATCGCAAACAAGATAATCTCTCAAGTCATCAGTAAAAGGCTATCATTCGCATTCGATCCGTTTTTCCGCAATGAGCAGGTTGGCTTCCGTTCCCACATGTTGACCATGCCAACAGTTTACGGATCATAATTGAGCAATCTGTTGAGCGCAGGACGCCGCTCTACTTGATATTAATCGATTTTGAGAAAGCATTCGATACGCTTTCGCATTCAGTCATATGGAGTACGCTAGCATGCAAAGGCACCCCAACAAAATTATTGATATTGTTAAAACTCTATATCACAACGTAGACTGTCGAATTCTTCATGATGGCTGTATTAGTGACTTATGCAAGTGAGACAAGGCTGTCTTCTATCGCCCCTAGGCAACATAAAGAGAAGACCCTCGTGTGAACAGAAAGGAATAGCTTGGGGATTCAACAGAAGGCTAGAAGATCTCGATCATGCCGACGGCAGGCTAAGATCAATGCAGTACAAACTGAAGCAGCTCAGGCTGGTCTAAAAATAAATATTGCCAAAACTAAAGCGATGAGAATCAATGCTTCTAAAAACAGAACATTCGCAATAGATGAGACTAAAGCAGGTGGTTCTGCAGTCGACGTAAGGACACCTGTAACAATGAAAAAATTGGTGTGGCATAAACTTTATCAATATCGCAAACAAGATAATCTCTCAAGTCATCAGTAAAAGGCTATCATTCGCATTCGATCCGTTTTTCCGCAATGAGCAGGAACGATCAGCACAAATTTCGAAAAGAACCAAGCTAAACATATGTAACTCCTGCATAACAGCATCTCTTCTCTATGGATGTGAATCGTGGAATGCAGCGCAGAAGGATGTTAACTCGCTACAGGTTTTCATAAATCACTGCCTGCGAAGAATTTTAAAAATATTCTGTTCAGTTACGGTATCCCATGGAGGGGTATGGGTCCAAACCTCCCAAATCCCCGTGCACGCCGAGCTCCGAAAAAGAAAAATGCGCTGGCTAGGGCATACTTTACGAAAGCCCGCAAGAGCTGGAACGAGATAAAAACAATCGCATCGGACAAATCAGAATGGAATAAAGGGTGTGAAGTTAAATATCGAAATAAGTATCTGTTAAGAATTTTAACAGAGAATGTTAATGTTAACATTTTCTGTTAAGTACTTCACTTAAGCAAACGAAATTTTTTATTCAAGTAAAAAACAATTATCTAAATATTTTCATAATTAAATTTAGACTATAAACATGTATCTGACCAATAATAAATTTTTTTTGTTATTATTTTTTAATTTCACATAAAAAATAACGTATATTCGCATATAACAGCATATAATGTTAAAGTAGCCAAAACGGTTATTTCTAGCCGACCTGCATAAGGTGCGTCTATATCAGGTGAAAGCCCCACCCGAGTAGATTCTAATGGCATACCAACTATTTTCAATTTTTTCTCAGGAAAAAAGTTACAAAGGATCAAAATATAAAAAAAACAGATTTTTCTTAGCTGTTAACATTAACATTCTCTGTTAAAATTCTTAACAGATATTTATTTCGATATTTAACTTCACACCCTTAATTTCTTATGGGCCTATGCTCGTTGTAGGAACTACGGGAACTTATATAGATATTCATAGGGTATACAAATTATTTCAAATATTTCAAAATCCCGAGTCAATCCATATTTAAAAATATTCTAAGATTATGAGAAACTTTGTTTCTGTTCGAGAAAATAAATATTGTAACAAACAAAGCATTTTCTGAAAGTCTAGTTCCCAAAGACCAAAGTTTTATACCTGAAGCAGGAGGTGAAGTTTCTGGGCATAATACTAGACAGCAAGTTGACATGGAAGGCACACGTCAACCATATTACAGAGAAAGCCAAGCGTGCTACAATGATATGTAGAAGGGTAGCGGGTAGAACCTGGGTATGTAAGCCCAGCATCCTATACTGGATGTACTCCATGATGGTCCGTCCAATCGTGACCTATGGAGCTATTGCGTGGGCCAAAAGGACAGAGCTAAAATCAACTCAAATGGAGTTAAGTAGAATACAAAGACTAGCGTGTATTGGGATAACGGGTGCAATGAGGACGTGCCCAACGGCATCACTTGAAGTACTCTTGGATCAAAGCCCACTACATATAGTGATGCAAAAGAAAGCCCTGGCAACGGCAATCAGGATAAAGGGGGATAAACCTATAACCAGGCCTTATGAAGGGCAATGGAACCGAATAAGTCAGGTTAAAGATTACTTCCTCCTAGATCGTCCAATGGACAGGACGGAGAAGAAATACGATTTCAAGAAAAACTTTGTTACAAAACTTAGTAATAAAAAGGAATGGAGTAGTTTGAGTACAGCATTTTCTCTAAAGGAGGATACGATCAAAAGGTACACGGATGGGTCAAAGACCGGAAATAGAACAAAGGCGGGAGTCTTTGGGCCTAGAACCAAATACTACGAATCAACGGGAATACACACGAGTATTTTCCAGGCGGAAATTTATGCCATCGATAAGTGTGCACAGATTAACTTAAATAGGAAGTACAAAAGACAGGACATAACCATATTATCAGATAGTCAAGCTGCTATTCGAGCACTAGGCTCCTATGTAGTAAACTCTAAGTTAGTATAGGACTGTCTGCAAATACAATAAGGTCAGCCTTTGTTGGGTCCCGGGACATATTGGGATTCGCGGAAATGAGCAAGCGGATTAGCTTGCCAGAAAGGGAGCTTCCACAAAGCTAACGGGGCTGGAACCGTTTTGTGGTGTAGGAAAAGGAGTATGGGAAGGCGTACTCAAAGAATGTGATAACCATATCAGACAGGAGCTTTTCTCGAGCCACCTAGGCTTAAGGCAATCAAAACTCTTGTTAGGTAACAACAACGGTAATAGATTTGAGTCATGTATCGGACTATCAAAGAACGGACTGAGAATATTAACCGATATTCTAACTGGTCACTGTAGGCTCAGGGAGCATCTGAGTAGGTTAGGAATTGAAGCGAACCCCATTTGCAGATTCTGCGATGAGAAGGCAGAATCAGCGGAGCACATACTGGGGGATTGTGGATCTTTAATGCATAAGAAGAAAAAGCACCTGGGTTCTTTCAAAATACCAGGGAGCGAAATAAAATCACTGGAACCAACCAACATCCTCGAATTTCTGAGGGCTTCAGGATTGGGTGAGATTTTATAGGGACAAACTATTAGCAGAGGGCAGTACAATAGATCATTTGGTAGCAGTACTTTCGTCACCTCTTTTATACAATACAATACAATACAATAAATTTTCTGTTCGGTCCCATAGATTTGTATTTGCATATTTTTACATATTTTGTTATAAGTTCACATTTTTGCATATATTGATATAAATGCATATTTTTGCGTATATTATAAATGTTTAATTTTGCATATTTTATTTTTTTTTGCATATTTTGTGATGTTTTAGTAAATGAACAGACTTGGTTAATAAGATCAAAATTGCTTTATTTCATTTAAGTGTAGCTTATACTTACTTGCTATTCACATTAATTATATCTGCAGCCTTGTTAAGCTCTCATCAGTTTTGATTTGAGACTTTTCAAAAACTTATGTATAAGGGTATCATATAGTCAGTATAGGCGGACAAAAACCTTTTTAAACTCTTTCTTTGAACTCATACCCTCTGTCTGTCGTGGGGCTACCCCATTCCCCCTTATTCAATTGATCTGAAACTTGGCCCATAGTCTTGTTGTGACTACAGATTACTTTTGGGGTAGTCACGCACAGTCACGAGTAGTCATGCAGAGATTTAAAATCTGAAACTTGGTCGATATACTTGCTGTAAAGAAAGACTAACTTCAACATATGTACACAGTCACAGTCACGCATAGTCACACACAGTCACGGAGTGATTTAAAACCCATTGCCCCTTATCCGATCGCCCCGGTAGGTGAGTAGGTAGCGTACTCGCCTATCATGCGGGGGTCGTGGGTTCGATTCCCACCAGAGGCTTTGGTCTGTCGCTGCAAAAAAAAAAAAAAAAAATCTGAAACTTGGTCGACAGACTTGCTGTGAAAAAAGATTAACTTTGACGTAGTCACGCACACTCACGCATAGTTATGCAAAGTCACGGAGTGATTTAAACCAAATTTCCCAAAGATTAATTTTAAAATAGTAACGCAAAGTCACGCATAGTCACGCACAGTCACGGAGTGATTTAAACCCCATTCCCCTCATCCAATCAATCCTTAACTTGGTACATAGACTTGTTGTGATTAAAGATTCATTTTAAAATAGTCACGCAAAGTCACGCACAGTCACGGAGAGATTCAAAACTCATATGCATAATGAAAGAAAGAGTTTTAATAAAAACTTTGTTTTTATGGGTTAGATTATTTTCCTATGGCCTTTCTAGGCATAACAACATATAACAATCTAGAAAGCTTTTTAAAGCTATAAGGTGAGCTGTTATGGCAGGACGAAATGTGGAAATAACTATTATCTAATATCTTATCTAATAACCTTATAATGCATTACTAGCAGATTCCAGTACTCGAAATTGGAGTGCAATTTCTAGGCAGCTTTATTTTTCAACCTAGCCAATTCACAAACCACCACTTTTATGGTTTAGTATTCTTGTGTATGAAGATAACAAACTCTTTAACAAACACATTAAGAAATTAATAAAACACACATAGCATATTTATAATTTTATGTATGCATTAGTAGCAACTTTAAATGCAATTTACTCAAAATAAAGGAAAAAAATTTAAAAATCTGTAAGTCTGCAAAACGGCTAAAAAGAAATACCTTTCAAATAATGTACGTTTGGTCAAAATCGGGATAAAACGGTAGAACAAAACTTCGGTCACAAGAAATCGCCTAGCCTATTAATGTTATAGATTAACAAATTTAAATACAATATGTAATCAGATGCGAAGATTACGAATTCTCAAAATATAACTTTGTGGGTTTAGAGAAACAAAACAATTGTTTTCTCTCAAGAATTAATTCTTTTAAAGCTTTGGTTGTTATTTCTTTTTAGCTTTTAATAAAGGTTTGACTTAATATACGTGTTAATTTTACGCTTTTCACCTATTAAGTCAGCTAAAAAAACAAACACACACACACAGACACACAGCAATAAGTCAAATATAAATTACTTTCATTCTTATTCAAGTTATAAAAATAAATTTATTTTAATTGTTTAGCAACATTTATATAAACACCTGTTTTTTTTTTTTTGATTCTCTTATTATTTATTTAGTTGATATGACTCAAATCAAATTTCTACACTTTTGTGTTTTTTTTTTCTATGGAAATTCTTTTGTAATTGTTTAATGTTCTGCTTCATCATCAGCAAATATTTTGAGATCATCATTATTGAGTTCAGCAATATCTGAAACTGTGATCTCTTCTACCTTGGCTGATACATCTTTAATACTTTCGTCTCCATGTTCAGCTTGATTTGTAGATTTGTTAATTTCTTCTTTAACTTCTTCTTTTTCTTCAGCTTTATCGCTTACAGTTTCCTCTTTTTTAGCGTTATTTGAAAGTAAAACTTCTTCAGATTCTTTGGCCTTGGGTAAAGAGTTAAAATGTTAAACATTATTATTACTATTAATATTATTATATGTATTACCTCTAATTGAAGTTTGCTATATTGCCCTTCTTCATGAAAAGCTTCCACCAATGAGGGATGAATTTCACTTAATGGTGTGTTGCCTTCTCGTATGTAAACTGGCACGTGTCCAGCTCTGGGAGCAAGTTCTTGATAAGGAGCAGCTGGAAATAGAAATTTGAATATTTAATTTTTTTTTTTCAAAAATTTCCTAAAGTAAACAATTTTTTTTGAAAAACGTTATGAATTCAAAGATAAAACAAGCCGGCTTAACTTAGTCATTTCTTTGTTACTTTATATTATACTAGCAGAGCCCAGCCCTTGAAATTCAAGCGCAAATTCTAGGAAAATTTATTGTGTCATTTATAATAAATAATTTTATAAGAGCCTAAAAGTATGTTAATAAATTGTTTCCAATTCAAAATTCAACACTTTTTAAATAAAATTCATTAAATTTCATTATAAATATTTGTTGAACACACAGAAGATATATAAATGGGTTTGTTAATAAATAAATTTATAAGACCCTAAAGGTATGTTAATAAATTTTTTCCAATTCGAAGTCCAACACTTTTTAAATAACATTGATTATAGAGGGAAGCATATACACTCCGTTTCATTTGAATAGCACAGACCAATTTTTTGTTTCTATTTGATTATCTACCAATATTCATTATTGTTGTACTATTTTGTCCGTCTTCCCTTTTATATTTTTTGCGACAAAATTGAAGCTCGGAGAATTTACCGTTACATTTTTCTATTCATTTCATTTTCGTTTGCTTCAAATTCCAATGCATTTTCTGTTTCACTTGAATGGCACATTTGCATTTAGGTTTGATTTACGTCATGCAGATCATCGGCAAGATAAAGTAAACCATTATTTTGAATATTCAAAATATATTTTAATAATATTTAATAATAATGGGTCGTGGTACAGCCTTAATGAACGAGGAACAAATTAAAATAAAAACTTATCAGGAATGTGATAATAAAAAAAAAAAATTGGAAGAAGTAGAAAAGTCGTATATAATTTTGTTCAGAACAGCTCAAATAATGGAAAAAATATGAAAGGTCGTGTAAATAGTGTACTTTCCAAAGCAGATAAGCGATCTATACTGCGCCAGGCTTCCAATTCGCATGACTCTGTTGACCAAATAAGAGCAAAAGCTGGAGTTAACTCAAGTAAACTACTGTGTGGTGGGTGATTTCTAAAGCTAAACATCTGAAGCACCTAAAATTGGAGAAAAAGCCACCACCTACCCCTCTACGTAAAGAAGCTTGGCTTAGTTTCTGTAGAAACTACATGTCATGGAAGACAGAGTGGCTGCGTGTTGTATTCTCTGATGAGAAAAAAAATTTAATTTCGAGTGCCCTGACGGGTATAACTATTAGTTCCATGATTTAAGAAAGGAGACCCATCAATTGGAGCGTCTACACAGCAGAGTCGGCTGGGTTATGGTCTGGGAAGCCATAGCATTTTGGTACATGCGAGCTTCAATTTTTAACTCCCAAGATGAACGCGCAATCGTACAAAGGATGCTTTTCCCCCACTAGAAAGTCTTTTTGGGATTTTGTCATGGACTTTCCAACACAACAATGCCCCAATTCATACAGCCCATGTTGTCAAATCATGGATAGAGTTAAAAAATATCAATCACTTAAACTGGCCTCCATACTGGCCGGACCTTAACATTATAGAAAATGTTTGGGGGTGGTTGGCCAGAAAAGTTTATGAGTCTGGGAGACAGTTTCTTCAATTTCCCTTGACTATAGGAAAAAGCTTTATGATTCGTTACCAAATAGGATTTATGAAGTTATTCTAAACAAAGGAGGTTCTACATTAGAGGTTATTAAATTAGATTTATAAAATAATAATTTATATATTTGTAAAAAAATATCAAATTGGGGTGGACATTTTTTTTTCTATTTTTCCTACGACAATGTATAAATTTTTCACGCCAATTTTACAGAACTGTTTAGCCAATTTAAAAACTTTTAAGGAAAGGTTTGTAGAGGGTTTAATTATCTTCAATTTGTGGGAATATTTATGAAGATCGGTCGAGGGACACCCAAGATATACCCAATTTTGTAGGTGCACCTCCAAAAATGTGAAAATAAAATTTCAAAAATTTTTATCTCAAAAACTGGTCCATAGAAAAATTTTTAAAATTCATATTCGTGTTAAGGAGGTCAAAAGTGATTCCAGATCTCAAAGGCAAAATATTATTGAAAATTTGTTGGCTGGTGTAATTAATCCAAAACAAGTTGTTTTAAACTAATTAAATAATATTTAATATAGTTTAAAACAAAGTGTGCTATTCAAATGAAACCAAAATGTACGCGCTATTTTTAGGTTATTTAATTTTTAAGCAATGTAACTTGAAAAATATTCAAGAAATTTTGGTTTTGTTTACTGCTAATATAAACTATATACTTTAACTATAAATTCAAGGCAAGAATTATTCTTTACTTTCATTTGTTTAAAAGCCATCGTGGAATGAAATGCACCTGGCCAAGTGTGCTATTCAAGTGAAACGCAGTGTATTTCTAAAATTATTAACTAATCTGTACCTTTTAATCAGACTAGTTTCTGACATTTCAGCCTTAATAAGTGATTTTATTAAAAGGTACAGTTAGTTATTAATTTTAGAAATCGCACCTGTACCTCTAAAGTGAGTTAACTCAAAATTTAAAAATTTTCAGTAGAGGCAAAAAACGGTTTTTTTAAATATTTACTTTAAAATTTATTTATTTTATTTTATTTATCAGAATATTACACTTACAATTTAATTATTAGTATAATGTAATGCGAAAAGCTGTAACTTTGAAATTTCTTTATATGTGGACAGTTCGAAAATAGATGATTAATGCTGATCGGGTTAAATCCGCAGAAGTGGCATTGTTTTTTTAAGTTGTTAAAAATAAGGTGTGAGTGGGAGATTAAGGTGTGTCCGATTCTTAGGCGTATTATTTATATTTGGTCTTTTCTTATAAGAATATTGTCGTTGGTGGTTTGGAATATGTTACAGGCGTTGAGTTTTTTAGGATTATTCCTTTTATACCAGTCATTGGTTAAGTTCCAATTGTCAATTTTGCATGCTCGAAATTTAGATCTTATACATTTTGAGATATCATGGGTTGATAAGTTTGCTGTAGGTGTAAGAGGTGCGGATAATGCCGCTTTAGCAAATTTATCCACATCTTCGTTACCTTTTATTCCTGAGTGGCCCGGTATCCAAATCAGTTTAATGTCAGGTTGTCGCTCAATCATTATTTGTCGGATAATGCTAGGATATAACTCTTCATTGTTTAAATTATGGATTGCTTCTATAGCCGAAAGAGAGTCAGTACAAATTGCATATTTACCACTTAAGTATCTTATGTGTTTGATGGTTTCGTATATAGCAATAATTTCTGCAGAGAAATTCGTGGTATATTCTGGAAGAATAGAATCTATCAAAATTTTTCCGTTATTTACAACGTCGTAGCTAACACTATTTTGGGCTCTAGAATCATCCGTATAAAAGAAATTGTGATCACTTAAATCTTGTTAGAGTTTACCGAATATCTGCTAGATAGGCCACAAAGTGAAAGAGTAGCAGTGCTTCCAAAAAACTAATGGGGCGTAGGGCGTTAAATATTTGGTATCAAAATGTTAGGGAATTGAATACAAAATTAGTTTTAGTTAGTACATACAGGAAAAGTGTTGGATGTGGATATGATGTTTTAGCGTTTACAGAATCATGGCTTAAATCTGGGGTTAATGATTCTGAAGTTTTTTGTAATGAGTATCAAGTTTACAGGAAGGATCGTTCAGTTAATGATGGTGGTGGTGTTTTAATAGCTGTACATTGTTCAATTTCATCTGAGTGTATAAATTTTGATTTCTCCAGTGAGTTTGATATTGAATTTTTATGTGTTCACTTGACATCATTGAAAAATCATGTATATGTCACTTGTTCTTATATCCCTCCGAAGTCAGATACAAAAATTTATCTTGATCATATTAAATTGATAGGTGATGTAGTTGGTAAGCTGGGTGCAATGGATACTATTTTAGTGTTAGGAGATTTTAATTTACCGGATATTTCGTGGGATTTTTGCCCAGATACCAGATTACCGTTTTCACTCTCAGAACGTATGAGGGTTTTCTTTGATAATGTTTTTGAATTTTATCTTCTTCAGTTCAATAATGTCTATAATTCAAGTCACAGACTACTTGATATTGTTTTTTTTTCAAATACAACTAATATTTCACTCAATAGATCTTTTCCTTTTGTTTGTCCGGAGGATAAGTATCATCCGACTCTTGATATTTGCCTTGAAGGCATTATTTCAGACTCAGTTGCTATACCAGAAATTAAAAAAAGTTTTAATTTTTGCCGAACGAATTTTCATATATTAAAGAACAGACTATCTAATTCGATATGGCCGGCTAACAATGGTGATCTTGGCGATTTGACAAGCATTTTTTACAACATTATTAAATCTTATTTTCTCGTATCGGTTCCTTTAGTAGTTATAAAGGATTCTGACTTAGGTCCTCGATGGTTTACAAAGGAGTTAAAGGAGCTTAGAAATGAAATTCGTAGACTGTTTAAAAAATACAAGAAGAAGGGTTGTTTAATTAGCTACATGTGTTACTCAATCGTAACACATAAATATAACGTTATGAATCGTAAGTGTTATTCTGAGTATTTGAGTAAAATCAAACAGGAATTCAGGGTAAATCCTAAAAGTTTTTACGATTTGTTAACTCAAAGAGGAAAGTTAGAGGGTTCCCTACGTCGATGAAATTAAATGATACGGAATCGTCGAATCTTGTCGAAATTGCGAATTTATTTGCAAATTTTTTCCAGAGCATATATTTTGCCAATAGGCGTTTTAGTTCAGGCTATCCTTATAATATAAAAACCTTTAACGTTTTTTCTGACATAGTCATAACGGAGAGTGAAGTTTTACAGAGTTTAAAATCTTTGAAATTCCCTCATGTTCCTGGTCCTGATGGTATTCCATCATCTATTCTTAGAAAATGCGCTAATGAGCTATACATTCCACTCACTAAATTGTTTAATTCTTCTATCTCTTCTGGATATTTTCCAACTTATTGGAAGGGAGTTTTATTATACCTCTTCATAAAAATGGTAATAGGCGTTGTATTGATAACTACAGAGGCATTGCTAAGCTGAGTGCTATACCTAAATTGTTTGAGAAGATTGTTACTGGCAGATTGAAACATATGGTGGGTAACTTAATATCTCCCTACCAGCATGGTTTTGTTAAGGGTAGGTCAACAGTGACGAACTTACTTGAGCTGTCTACCCACATATGTAGAGCTTTTTCATATAATTTTCAGACAGATGTTATTTATACTGATTTTAGTAAAGCCTTTGATGCTGTTCATCATGAACTTTTATTATTTAAACTTGATTCCTTGGGCTTCCCACCTAGGTTGTTCAAGTGGGTATCGTCTTACTTGAGATGTAGATCTCAGAAAGTTGTTTTTAGAAATTGTTCTTCATTTTCTATTTCTGTCACTTCAGGTGTTCCGCAAGGTAGCCACTTGGGTCCAGTTCTTTTTGTATTATACCTTAATGACCTTCCTTCCGTTGTTCGTTTTTCTAAAGTATTAATGTATGCAGATGATGTAAAACTCTTTTTGTCATTTGAAAATATTGATATTTTGAAATTATTGCAGGAAGATTTGGTAGGACTGACAGATTGGTGTAATGTAAATAATATGTCCTTAAATTTCAGGAAATGTAAAAAGTTATCCTTTACTAAAGCAGCGTTGATTCCTACAAAATCTCTGATGATCCTTATGTTACTAAACGTTTATTTACTAGCCTCGTTAGGCCTACCCTTGAGTATGCATCTGTTGTGTGGTCACCTAATTATTCTCGTTATAGTGATAGTATCGAATCAGTTCAGAAACAATTCCTTTTATTTGCTTTGCGTGGCCTAGGTTGGAGTAATAACACTGATTTGCCACAATATGAGCACAGATTGAAACTTATAGATCTTCCTACACTTCAAACTAGAAGAATGATGTTAAATATTACATTTATGGTAAAATTAATTAATGGTGAAATAAATTCATGCTTTCTTCTTAACGAAATAAATTTTAACGTTCCTAATCGGGTCACAAGGTATTATATACCATTGGAAATACCGTTTTGTAGATCTAACTATGAACTTTTTAATCCAATACGTGTCCTGTGTAAATTGTATAATGATTATTATGATCTGTTTTCATTTTCTGACCCAATTCATAAAATTAAAAAATCTCTCTTGCGTAATATTTGATTATTGGTTGTCAACTACAACTACAATATCTGTAGCGTGATGTCAGAATCTTCTTTTGTGTTAACCCTACTGTCAATTTTAATTATGTTCCTGATCACATTTATTTGTGTTCCTGATGCCCTCATGTTCCTAATCAATTTATCTGTGTTCCTGATATTCGGATGTCCTGATGTTCCAGATTAATTTCATTATGTTCCAGATATTCCTGATCACAACTCCACTTTGCTGGCTATTATAAGTAATTTGTTGATTGTTTTGTGTTTATTCCACCTCTTTTATCTCTGTGTCTACCTGTATATGTAATCTATCTGTGTTGTAATGTGTCCGTTTTGTAATATGACCGTGTGGCTATGTGTTTCTTGTAATGTCAACTTTAATTTCGTCCCAGATATCCTAATGTTCCTTATCAATTTCATGTTCCTGATGTCGTGATGTTCCAGATCAATCTAATGATGTTTCTGATGATATTTCGTCTTGATATTCCTGTGCAATATAATTATGTTCTTGATGTTCCAGATCTATATAATTATGTTATTGATGTTCTGAAGTCCTAATTTAATTATGTTCCTGGTGTCCTGATGTTTCAGATCATGTTAATTATGTTCCTGATGTTTTGATGTTCCTGATGTTCTGACGCCCGGATGTTGCTGTTCATTATTTCTACCTCTGCTCTGTCTATTTCAAAATTATTTGTTTGTGTCTACCATTATATGTAAAGTATCCATGTTGTAATGTGTCCTTGCTTTTATGCGTTTTTTCTTTTTTTTTTTTTGTTATGTCTTCTTGGTATATGATCCGTGTTTATTCTACTTTTAAGTCATTACAATTTTGAACTTATGTTTGTAGTATTTTTTATTAATAATTTTAGTCCTTTCAATTAAAATTACCATTTGTAATACTATTATTATTAATATTATTATTATATTATAATTATATTATTATTATTTAAATGATCGTGTAAGTGCACAAGTTTGGAATGTCTGATATAATAGCATTAAAGTTTATACTTTGATTTTTTGTGTTCTTAAGTTTTTTATTTATTTAATTATAACGTAGTCATCCGCATAATATTCCTTATGTAGGGATATTATTTGGGAAAGTTTGTTGTAGGCTATGGGGGATGCCGTTTTATAAAGGTAGTATTTTCGAATAGTAGGAATTGTTTCTTACCATGCTTTTTCTGTTGGTTAAGTAATTTTTTTATGTAATTATACATTTTAGGACCTATTTGCCATTCTTCGAGCTGGTTTAAAATGGTATGTAAACCGATTTTGTCAAATCCTTTTGCAAAATCTAGTGAGATTAGTGATAAGTGATTTTTGTTCCTTAGAGTTTGATTTATTTTAAAGTCCAAGTAAAGTAATGGATCTGAAATTGATTTCCCCTTTATGAAACCATATTGGTGTTTGTTCATAAGCTTGTTTGTGGTAAGAAACCATCAAAGTCTGTTGGCTATGATTTTGTCCAAAACTTTGGAACAACAGAGATTAAGTGAAATAGGACGATAAGACGAAACGATAGTTTTGTCTGCACTCGGCTTTAAAATTTAAAAACAGTTGTTTCATTGTAAAAAATGGCGAATAATAAGTATACAACAGTAGTAGTTGTTTTTGCGATTTTTTCAGTGACCATCAAAAATAACAAGTTTTTGGGTGCAACTCAAAATATGTCTTTTTAGTGGATTCTAAAGAAGCTGCTCTTATAACACAAAGAGGTTACAACTGTATTTTTTTTTTTTTTGCGAAAGACTAGAAAAACCGATGTAAGATTTTTACAGTGAATAGATATGAGCACTGTGCATCGTTTTCTTGCAAAAAATGAAAATCGAAAAATTTTGAGTTGACTCACTTTAGAGGTACAGGTGCGAAATATATGCTTTCTTCTTCTCTACCGCACCATTGAAACAAAATCAAAATTTACATATTAATTACAGTATTAATTGCAATATGTCTGAAAAATGACGTCAAATCAAAGAAAAAATTCACAAAATTTCATTATAAATATTTGTTGAACACACAGAAGATATATAAATGGGTTTGTTAATAAATTATTTTAAAGAAGCATAAATGTATGCTAATTAATTTTAGCTAATTTACATTACAGGGCTTTTGATATTTATAATAACACCGTATAGTATGTGTTTTATGTATGTCTTAGTAGCAAATTTAAATGAGCGGTACTACAAAAAAATGTTCCAAATCTGTAAATCTGGTGGACAGCTAAAAAAATACCTTTCAAATGAGGTATGTTTGGTTAAAATCGGAAATTAACTACAATTTTTATATCGGTCACAAGAAATCGCCTTGCCTACTAATATTATAGATTTTCCAATTAGAAATTTCCTAAACACGTCCCCAGTACCTATAATGTAACATGTCAGAGTTAGATCGGCTGCCATTTATAAAACTTATGACACCTTCTAACTTTTTATAACATTTGTAGAAAAGTGAACTCCATAACTCAATAGGTTATCAGTGGTTATGACCTTTTAACATGTCTTTATATCACTCTCAAATCATTAACAAGTCTTAGGTTTATCGTCAGCAGACTGGGAACTATGAAAGGATTGACAAAAGTACTGGCATAATGGGCTCTAGCCTTATTTTATGTGCTTAAAAAATTACTTCTGGCATTGTATTGGAGACACAAATTAGAGCTAAGCTATTCTAGATCCTTATAATGTCTATAATGGCTTAGTCAGAAATCCGAAACTTGACTTATATTAGCTACTAACTCGAATACTAATAGACATAAATTTTTTGCATATATATTTTTGCTATAACAAACGAATTACTTTCAAGCTAAATATCTTCATATGTTAGTAACAGCAACACCTTAAAATAATTCGGTTGTAGAATTTTAATTATGTACGGAGTTTTTTAGATTCACAAAATACGCATAGTTGGCGCACTGTGGTTCAAGAATTGAATTTATTGGCCAAAACCAAAATTTTTTGTTGTCGCCGATTTCTAAAATTTTATCGCCATTTAATTGAAAGAAATTGAATCAAAATTATATAAATGGTGGCATGCTAATGAATAGAAACTTTTCATAAAATTTATGAAAAAATAAAATTTTTAAATTCGGTCAAAAATAAGTTATCACCCTTGACAAATTATCACCGGTATTGGGCTGCACCGTTTTTTTTTTTTTGTGAAGTTGGTAGAATTATATTCTTTGAAAAAGCCATATTTGACCATTTATTGGTTGTGATTTATAAAATATTTGTTAAAGCAATATATTTTTCTCAAATTTAAATTTGGAATTGGAATCAAAAGGGATCAATGTATCTAAACCCCTTAGGGAAAGGTGAAAGTGTCTTCTTTAACAATATATATAATATTATACCAATCTGTAAAAATTAATCTATAATATTAATAGGAAAGGCAAATTCTTGTGACCGATATAACTTTATCAATTTTAAACCGATTTCAACTAAACATATCTTATTTTAAAGGTATTTCTTTTTAGCTGTCCACCAAGTTTACAGGTTTACATCATCTGGAACATTTTTTTTGGGTAAAATTCATTTAAAGTTGCTACTAACACATACATAAAATTATACAATGCTGTGTGTTTTTATAAAATTTGTTAATGTGTTTGTAAAAATTGTATATGAAAAGTCCTGTGTGGAATTGAAAAATAATTTTGGACATAAACCAATAACGACAATAACAAAAATAATGCAATTGAATTTTTTTACAATAATTGCATATCACATGTCCTGTGTTAAATTGTGAACTGCCTAAAATTAGCATACCCTTAGGTAAAAAATAAGTGACCTTATCAAATATGGCAAAGATCGGTCCATTTTTCGACCTAGTCTCCATATATATTATTACAGCATACGATATGAACTTTTTCATATCAGAAGGCAAAAAAAAAGTAAATAACAATGCCACTCAAAATTGAGGAGGTTAGGAACAAAAGGCGTCATTTACACTTTTCTGTTTTCTGTTTTGAGAAAATAAATATTTACCTAGATCTAGCCAATTATTTTGTATTTTTATACCCTATACCACTATGTGGTTTGGGTATAATGACTTTGTGCTGCTGTTTGTAACAACCAAAAATATTTGACCTAGACCCATCTTTACTTATACCGATCGAATCAGAATCACTTTCTGAGTTGATTTAACAATGTCCGTCCGTCCGTCCGTCTGTGTGTCCATGTAAACCTTGTAATCAAACTACAGGTCGCAAATATGAATATATTTTGATGAAATTTGGTGTATAAGCTTTTATCGGCCATGGGTGAACGCTATTGAAATTGGTGAGAATCGGTCCATGTTCAGACCTAGCCCCCATACAAATTACCCATATGAAATCGACATAAATTGCCATAAGATCCAAATTGTCATATAGATCTTACTCAAATTGGGTTTGTATGCGTTCATTACATCCATTAATGAGTAGTGCAAAAATGATCCCTTTGACCCCATACAGAGCTGCTTCCCGATCTTCACTTAAATCTATTAAAAAACAAAAATATTGCACTGATTCTTTTCAAATTTTGTTTGTATATATTTTTGCAAAATACAAGAGACTTTACCAAACATGATCAGGATCGGTCCATTTTTGGACCTAGTCCCTAAATAGATATAGCATCCGATATGAACTTTTTTATATCTGCAGCCAAAAAAATTTATAAAAATCCCACTCAAATTTGGTTTTTGGTTATTTTCTATGTCCAGTTAGTTGTGCCTAAGAGATAGGGTTTCTAAACGCATGGTATAGGGTATCGTACTTGTTGTTAATTATTTATGTGTCAGTTAGTAACTAGATTTTAATGCATATAAAAGTATTTATATAGATGTTTCAATAAAGCCAATATTTAATAAAGTTTTTATCAAATGACACCTTTCAATCCCACACTAAGCAAATGTTACCATTTGATTCATTAGAGTTTTAAAATGTCACCTATTGAATATCACTGAATAAGAAATGTTACCTTATTAAACAAATAGATTTAAGTTATATAGTTGACCTTTGTTGTCGTTGTGTTGTGTAATTGTTGGAGAAGTACACTAAAATACCTAAACAATCATTCATGGACATCTTGACTTTCTGTATAAGAGATACACGATATTTTAAATATGACGACAGAATATATGAACAACGTAAGGGAATGCCTATGGGATCACCTGCCTCACCTGTAATAGCAGACATCGTAATGGAGGAACTACTGAATTTTTCGATAGATATAATGAAAATAAAACCAAGAAAATTTACAAAATATGTTGATGATTTGTTTGGAATATTAAAAATTGACGAAGTAGATAGCACCTTAAAAGTTTTAAACTCTTTTAACAGACAAATACAATTTACGATTGAAAAGGAAAGTGGCAACAAACTATCATATTTAGATGCGATAGTTATTAGACAAGGAAACTTGCTTAAATTATATTGGTACCAAAAACAAACATCATCTGGAAGACTGATTAATTTTTATTCAAAACACCCCAGAAGAATCATTATTAACACCGCGACGAATTTTGTAAGAAGAGTTTGGGAATAAGTGACGATGAATTTCACCATAAAAACAAATTAAAAATTATAGATATACTTAGGAAGAATGAGTTCCCCAATAAAACCATTGACGACTTATTGGAACACGTCACATCGAAAAACTATAATTACACAAAAAAACAAACATCACCAAAAATTTACAAATCTATAGCTTATGTACCCGGACTATCCGAAAGATTCAAAAATTCTGACACATATAGCAAAGAAAAGTACCAATTATCGCTGAAAACTCATAATACGGTAAACACATTATTTAGCAAAACAAAAACGAAGATAGAAAACGAGGAAAAATCAAATTTAATCTACGAGCTTAGCTGCAACGGTGACGGTACCAACGTATGCGACAAAGTATATGTTGGGACAACAAAAACTAAACTTAAGACTAGAATTTCTTCACACAAATCGGATCACAAAGCACTCGACAAGCCAATAGAACAAAAAACTGCCTTAGCGGCCCACTCTACTAAAACTGGACATATACCAAATTTCAAAGAAGTAAGAGTGTTACAAGAAGAGAATAATTACTCCAAGAGATACATGTTAGAAATGTTACATATAATTGACGTACCATCGCATAAGAGATTAAATTACAAAACTGATACGGATAGATGTGCACAAATATACAGACACACAATAGATAAATACAAACGATCAAAACAGAGATTAGTTGGTAATGAACTTGCAAAAGGAGAAGTTTTTCAACTCAACGCAACCACCTAATTAAAATTTAAAAATGTAATTATTATTGTTATTATAAAAATATTTATTATTGTTATTTTATATGTGTCTTTGTCAGTTCCCAGAAGATGATCTGCGAAGCATATCGAAATATCGGAAGAATAAAACCAAACAATTACACAACACAACAAATAGATTTATTTATTTAAAATATGCCCTTTAAACATGTAATTCTCCACAATCAGGTTCTAGACAGTCACAGGCAGTATTTTCATTATCTTCATTTTCACTGATATTGTTTTCTTATAAAATGTCACAATACCATTTCACGGACGGTCCATTTTTCCAACCTCCTCCAAACTGTTTTACCAGTGAACTTTCAACATCCTTTTTCTTTGCGCCTTTTATGAAATGGCCTAATCAAGTTGGTATTGCGCTTTAATAAGTTTTTGCCCTTTTCTTCTTCAACGCTCTGACTACTGCTTTAATTTTTTACTAACTGTTTTTTGACGTGTAAATATCTATGCGCTCAGGGGAGTAAAATCCAATTTCACAATAGAATCACAAAAATAGCGTAAAGAAGAATCGGTGTGAGGTATATATAAGTGTGTTGGTGTTTTTAATTTTAAAACTTCAAGTATATATTTGCTATTGACCGCTAGGTGTGCTGTGAGTTTAACATGTTCACAAGCTTACAGAGTTGTTTTTTTTAAGTATTCAAGTATATATATGCTATTGACAGAACTAGTTTAAGAACATTTAAATTTTTATTAACAAACCAAAAACTTAACTTAACGCTCAAGGGGGTAAAAATCTATTTGATAATTTTGGAAACACATTTGGTATTTTCTGTAATACATTTGTTAATTTCTGAAACTCAATTGATATTTTCTGAAAATCAATTGATGTTTTCTGAAATACAATTAATACTTTCTGAAAATCAATTAATACTTTCTGCAATACAATTGGAAAAGGTGTAGATGCTTACACATCTCCCCTGTGATCGGACTCACATTGATTTTTTTTTTTTGAAATATTAATCTACGCTTTTAAGATCAAAGTATTTCCAATCTTTACCTAAAAAGGGTACGGTGCTGTGCTGGGATATTACTTCTTGATATTTTTCTTTAGTAGTAATCACTGTAATTTTTCTGAGGTCCTTTTCTACCCTACCAAATACGCAATCAGCGGATAAGAAACTGTGACCACGCACAGGAAACTTTATTATGATTTCTTTCAAAAATGCAAGGGACTCTTTTGTTGACCAAAACATAAGAGTGTCAATAATAAAAGAATTTTTATTTTGTCCCCCACATCCGTCGCAAAACATGCGTATACATTGAATGTCGTTTAAAGATCCGTTCTCTTTAAGAGTGTTCAAATGATTGAATAAGGTAGAACCTATTTCTGTTGCGCCCCTACCTGCCATATCTTCGGTCCATATCGCGATCCTTGATTAATACTCGCCATATTCACTGCTTCTTCATCCATTTTTAAGAAAGCGTTATCAAAGATTCAAAGTGAGAAAATACTGCGAAGTCACAACGCATAATTAATTTTTTGGCGCAGGAGAATACAATTCAATGTTTCGCCAATTTTGACATCCAAACCACAGAATATGAAACTACAAGCAGAACAGAAAAAGAAACAAGTCTATGGATTTAGTGTTGCCACAATGTCCTATCGATTCGATTGTCGATTTAATCAATACACAATCGAAAAATTCTAAATCAATCCATTTTATCAGCAAATGTACCCATTTTGATACGACTTTAGCAAAGTCGGACGTATTTACTAAGAAAATGACACTTTTTGATATTGTGTTTGAGTTAAAACGACACCTTTTGTACCGAAAGCAGCTATTGACGTGAATTTTTCTATGAAATTAGTCTTCTTTTGAAATTGATAATAGCATAAATAGATAGAATTCAGTGTTTATAGTCAGATAGTAAAAAAACGAGATTGAAGCTGAATGCGTAAATGTCACCTTTTGTTCCTAACCTCCTCAATTGGTTTATCCTTATTTTCTATATCTATACATATCGTATATTTGGTCTAGATCGACTATTATTTTCTTACTTGCCTTAATATTAATAGGCGAGGCGATTTCTTGTGACCGATGTAAGTTTCACAGTTTTACAGTTTTTTTGACAAAAAATTTATCATTTGAAAGGTATTTCTTTTTAACTGTTATCCAGATTTACAGATTTTCATCGTCTGGAATATTTTTTTGGAGTTATGATCGTTTAAAGTTGCTACTAACACATACATTAAATTAAGTGTTAAGTAAGTGTTTATTAAATTAGTGTGTTTGTGTTAATGTGTTGAGTTTGTTTTCTTCATTTTAAATGAGTTGAATTGTGAAGCATACCTTTAGGGTCTTTATTAAATGAAAAAAAAAAAAAAAAATTTCCTAGAATTTGCACTCGAATTTCGAGTGCTGGAATCTGCTAGTATTAATAAGTACGTATCATCTGCTTGAATCTACTAGATATTTTGTTAATTTAACCAAAACTTATCAAACCACCCTCGTTTGGGATTAATTTATTATTAATCACTACAGTTCCTTGTTCACAACTATCCAATCAACCAACTTTCTTTCTATCAAACAGTACTTTAATTATTACAAAGAAACTTTCCCTATTAAATACGAGAGCATAACATTGTTGATGCTGCTAATGTGGTTGTTGTTTAATCTAAAATATAAATTGGTATGCCATAAATCCTTTACGTTTCAATTACGAAATATTTTATGAATTAATATGTTGTATAGTATAGTAAAATATCGCCTTGTCTCGCCTCTTTCACATATGTCGTAATGTTCAATTGTATCGTATTTGTTGGCTTGTATAAATATGTACGTAATTCCTTGTTTATTCAATATACATATGAACATGTTTGCTATTGTTAAATATATTTATTATTTATTTATATACGTATGTATGTATGTATGAATGTCTCAACCTTAAGGCCATTAATTTATTGTTTCTTTTCTCGTATGCATATTATTTTGTTGTTTTTCGCTCGTTGTTACTGTTTGATTGCATAAAAGAACAAGTGTATTTTCAAGTAAGTTGAATCAAAATATCGTAATTATTATTTGTTCAACATTTCGTTTGTTAAATTCCCGTTGTATGTTTGTGTGTATGAGTGTTTATATGAATGAGGGTGCGGATGGAAATATTAAAAACACAGAACTCTTTAGTAGAGGTTTGTGGAAATTATTATTATTATTATTATTATTATTATTATTATTTATTTATTTCATCTTTAGGGCTAAATTTTAAGTGAGAGCACTAGCTGCATAGGCCATCAGCTCCCTTGTGGAAATTACTGCAAGTTGTTCATGATAATGTCATAATATAATACAGTTATATCTTGTAATTTTTATTTCTTAACTTATTTTTTATTTTTTAATCACTCAATCATAGAGTCAATTTCCGCATTGTAAATTTATAAAAAAAAAAACATTATTTCGTTAATTCTTTCCACTCTATTGTTTGAGCTTTTGTAAACACACACATTTAAGCTTACATGCGAAATTTTTATTATTCGCATTGTATTCGTATTTGTCCGTCTCTAACAACCCTGAATGATGTCATTAATAATTAATAAATCAATCAGACTTCATTGGATAAATATATACAAATACGAACTACTTACTTACAGCCAGAAGAAGTAAAATTAACAATATTTGTTTAAGATATATATTTTTTTTCGCATCTTCTTCTGTTTGGCATATAAATATTTATTTCGTTGTTAAATGATTACAAGCCAAGAATAATGAAATTATTGGCAAATGTTTAAGGGCTTCAGACATAATAATAAAAAAAAAAATAAAAATAATAAATATTCTAGCATTGAGTGGTTAGTATTTTAATTAGAAGTATTGGAAATATTATATCTTGATTCAGCATTCGTTTAAACTATCATTTCAGAAGTAAATATGTCCGTCATTTTGTTTTACCAAACTTTAGGTCGCAAATGAAACGGTATATAAAGGGTCCACCAAATAACTTTTTTTTTTTGAAAATGCTTTAAAAAATCTACTGAATATTATCTCAAATTTCTTTTTTTATTTGAAAGTACAATCCTTCCGGTTAATAATGGAAAATAATTTCATTCAAATGGCTGCCTCGGCTGGCCATACAGTAGCCTACACGATCGGTCCAATTTTAAAGCACTTTATCGATTGTGTGCAGCTGTATTTTACCAATGGCTTCACGAATATTGTCCTTTAAAGCGTCAATTGTCTCTGGCTTGTTGGCGTTACACTTATCTTTGAGGGCACCCCACAAATAATAGTTCAACGGTGTCAAATCGCAGCTCCGAGGTGGCCAAACGACAATAGCTCTGCGGCTGATAATGCGATCTTCAAAAACAGGGCGCAAAACATCGAGTGTAGCTTCGGCTGTGTGGCACGTAGTGCCGTCCTGTTGAAACCAAATGTTGCCAATATCCTCCTCTTCAATTTTTGTGAACAAAAATTCGTTCAACATGGCCCGATAACGATCGCCGTTGACTGTAACGGCCACTCTTTGCTCATTTTCGAAGAAAAATTATGCCTCTGGACCAAAATCCGCACCAAACAGTGACTCGTTTTGGGTGTATCGGCTTTTCAATTTATGCGTGCGGGTTTTCTGTGTCCCAAATGCGACAATTTTGCTTGTTTACATACCCACCAAGATCAAAATGAGCTTCATCTGAAAAGATTATTTTTTTTTGGCAAAATCGGCATCTTCTGTAAGTCGATCGCAGGCCCACTTAGCGAAGCGAAAACGCATTGGATGGTCAGATGGCTTCAACTCCTGAACCAATTGGACTTTGTATGGCGTCATACCAAGGTCTTTATGCAAAATTCGTTCCAATGATGCGTCCGAAATGTTCAATTCTTGAGAACGACGGTGAATAACAGCAATATTCTCGGGTGTACGCACTGTTTTTGGCTTTTCACGCTTTGGTTTATCGATGAGGATGCCAGTTTCTTTCACTTTTTTTCACAAGATAACGAACATACGGAGCTGACGGTGCTTCTCTTCTTCCAAAATCCGTACGCAATTTTCGCACACATTCTGCAACATTACCATGATTTTGAAAGTAATGTCGCAATATTTCCCAGCGTTGTTCAAACGTATACACAACCATATTCGTTCAGCGGAAGAATAAAACTAATTATCTGTCAAATCAGACATGAGCTAAGTGTAACCATTCACGAAATAAGCACTAGTTGAAAAAAAAAAAAAACGTTAGATGGCGGACCCTTTATATATATGACATTATATATATATATTATATATATATATAATATATGTAATATACATATATAAGGAATAGCGACATTTTTGACTCTGTTTCATAAGGATTAAGTTTATAATTTCTAAAATTTTTAAATTTTGAGTTAAAAAATTGGATTAGTATGTAATTTTTATAATTAAAAAAAATACTCGTTCTATTTTGTAAAACCAAAAGTTCAATATCGTGACATTTAGATTGATATATTTGAAAATCTATATATATAAAATTCATTTTCTATTTGTTTGTTTGTTTGACCGCTATACAAAGTTTTATTTTTCAACGGATTTTTCTGAAATTTGGTACACACGATCTCCGCACTCCGGGAAAGGTCACCATATGATTCTTACCGTCCACGTCTACTTTTACGCCCACTTTTTGTATACAATTCATTTTCTGTTTTTTTGGTATATTTGTTCGCTATACAAATTTTTATTTTCTCTGAAATTTGGTACGCACGATCTCTCTACTCCAGGGAATGTCGCCAGTTTGTAATCAAACTACAGGTCGGAACTATGAATATGTTGATGAAATTTGGTATATAAGCTTTCATCAGCTATTGGATGAACGCTATTGAAATTGGTGAAATTAGGTCCATGTTCAGACCTAGCCCCCATATAAATGAACTCTATGAAACCGACATGAAGTGCCATAAGATCCAAATTATAATATAGATCTCAGTCAAATTGGGTTTGTATGTGTTTATTAAATCCATTAATCAGTAGTCCAAAATAATCCCTATAGGACAATTCTTAGTCATAGGTCCCATATAAGCCGCTTCCCGATCTTCACTTAAATCTATCAAAAAACAAAAATATTGCACAGATTTTTCTCAAATTTGGTTTGTATATATTTTTTCAAAATATAAGTGACTTTACCAAATATGGTCAAGATAGGTCCATTTTTCGACCTAGTTCCCATATAAATATAGCACCCGATATGAACTTTTTCATATTTGCAGCAAAAAAATTAATAACAATGTCAGTCAAATTTGGTTTAGCTTATTTTTTATATCGAATTAGTTGGAGCGAAAGATAGGGTCTCTCAACCATGGTATAGGGTATCATATGGTCGGTCTAGACCGACTATAATTTTCTTACTTATTTTTTGGTACATTTGCTCTCTACACAATTTTTTTTAAACGGATTTCTCTGAAATTTGCTACGCACGATCTCTGTACTCCAGGGAGGTCGCCATATGATTCTTGCCGGCCACGCCTACTTTTACGCCCACTTTTTATACAAAATTCATTTTCTGTTTTTTTTTGTATATTTGTTCACTATAGAAATCTATATTTTTCAAGGGATGTCTCTGAAATTTGGTACACATGATCTCTATACTCCAGCGAAGGTCGCATTTTATATCTTGCTACGCTTACCTTTACGCCCATATTTTTATAGAATTCATTTTTTGTTTTTTGGTATATTTGTTCTTTATAGTAATTTTTATCTTTCAAGGGCTTTCTCCGAAATTTAGTACATGTTCCAGGGAAGGTCGCCATATGATTTTTACCGACCACGCCTACTTTAACGCCCACTTTTAATATAAAATTAATTTTTTGTTGTGTGGTATATTTCTTCCCTATACAAATTTGTATTTTTCAACGTATTTCTCTGAAATTTGGTTTACACGGGAATAACTTCACTGTGAACAAATTCCCCAAATTTAAAAAAAAGGTCCCCAAAAGAAATTAACAAATTCCCCATTTTTTTAAAAACGAAATAAAAAATTAACTTACTCCCCAAATTCATTCTTAAATTTTTTATATTTTTATTTAAGGAATTTTGTTAAATATTTATTTTAGTGAAAATTTGCATACTGCTCTAAATATATGTCCTACAATAAACGCGCGGAAGTTACGCGCACGCGGAACACAGCTCAGCTAGAATAACGCAATGATCTGAAAAATATATTTTGGCGATTAAAATAAGTTAACGAGAACTGCGTGGCAGCACGGGTGTAGCCGCCAAACGCGAGGTGCGGCGAGCGGACGCAGACGCGACGCGCTCTCGGAACACAGCTCAGCTATAATATCGGAATGATCTGAAAAATATATTTTGGCGATTAAAAAAAGTTGACAACAACTGCGCGGCAGCACGGGTGTGGCTGCCAAACGCGCGGACGCTGACGCGATTCGCTCGCGGAACACAGCTCAGTGAAAAGTCTTATGATAAATTTTATCTACGTATGTGAAATAATTACCTGTTGATCAAAATAGGCCACACATATACTATAAGCAGTTAAACGTCGCATTAGTTTTTCATTTTTGAAACTTCTATGAATTTGACTTCTCTGCTCAATGATGATCACTTATTGAATGAAGTAATTCAATTTTTAAAAGTTCTGATTCCTTTAATTTGCAAACCATTCCGTTGTATCTGTGGTTTTCTGGAATAACCGCGTATGTCCATTTTTGTCAGTTTTGAGTCAACGATGCCAAATATATAAATTTTTAACGCTTTTTACATGTGTTAAATTAAAAAAAAAAAAATATTGACCATTTCTGAGTTTTTTCTTTAAATAACTTAAATGTTTATTAAATTAATTTGCACCACTAACGACGTATGTCAACCTATGTTTGATCGCTGACAAATTATTTTCTCAGAAAACGACACATAGCGACATGCGTTGTTATTAATGGAAAAAATGCAAAATTATTTTGAATTATTTTTCAGTTTATAACCACTTATAAAAACTTGTGTGTTTATTTCTGTTATTTTTTGTCACTATTATTCTTGATACGTTGTTATATTCTCATCCTAAGTCCCGTCAACGGTTTGTTGACGAACAAAAAAATCCATTTTTCAAGCAACAACAACTTATGTCTACATGGGTGGTTGCATTGGTAGTTTTCTTTTTCAAAGAAAACGACGTTTGTCGACATAAGTTGTTTTATCTGCACACACTTTAAGTGTTATTTACATATTGTTTTTTTCGTCCTTCTCTAGGATCTATTCCTCTGAAGATTTTTGACTCAAAATTTTATATAAAGTATTTATTGCCCATATCTACAGGACTGTTAAATAAAAAGCTCTAAAAACTTTATATCGAGCCCATAATAACGTTTTTTGGCTCCTCTGAACATTTCATGACATACGCGGTTATTCTAGAAAACCACAGATATATGATGTTTATAAATAAACTTAAAACGGTTTCGCAGATTATTTTTGAAGCATTTTTGCTGTTATAAAAAACTTCTAAATTAAAAAATCAAAAAATTTTGAATTGAAATAAAAAACGAATTTACTGCCCAAACAAATTTTTGGGGAGAAAGTTCATTTTATTGGGGAATTTGTTCATTGGGGACCAAGTATTCAGCGCCTGGTAAGCATAGTGAACCTTTTTTCAAGTCAAAGGCCTTTTTATCCCGGGCAAAACCGGGTAAAAGCAGCTATTTAGTATATATTTTTTTAAATCCGATTGCTTTATAGCCTGAATTTTTAGTGTGAGATCTCAGTAGGATTGAGAATTATGGCGAAAAGTATTTGGAAATTTAAATTAAAAAAAAAAAAGTTTGACCGATGAACTCATTTTATTAGGAGAGAAGGATCTCTATTACAAAAGAGAATCAAAATAAAAACATTATCAAAATAAAGATTATTTTTAACAATTAATTGGTACTGCTAATGATTTTATGAAAATCACATTAACAACCCTCGTATTTCAGAACAAAATTAGATAATGATTTCCAGTTTTATTAATAGCTTTTATTAAATAATAGTTTAAAATAATTACTATTAAACTATTCTTACTATTAAACTATTCTTAATAAACTCTTATTGTAAACTAGTCAATCGTGTTTGTTAAAGCCTCATCGGGTTGAGTGACAATGGTTTATAGTTTTGCTGACACAATGTATTAACGGAAGCTGTAGTAGTGTTCATAAACCAGTTTTTGCTTAAAATCATTGACCACTTAATTTATAACTAACTATAAGTCTAAGTAAACAAATGAACTTAAATTTGAATAATTGTTTTGGGTTTTAACGTTGTTGTTAAATCTGTTAAGGTCAAAGGAAAGTGTTGTTTTTTCTTAAGTTAATTTCACTTGACTTACCAATTGCCACAACACAACATAACGATAAGATCACTAATAAATTGGCTAACTTCAGCATTTTCTATATTTTTTAATTTGTAATTTTTCGTTTTTATTTTTTGTTTAAATTGAAATCTCGTTTGTGGTTCTTATTTGGCCAACTATTATTTGTAAACTGAAGTTTATCGATGTTGTAGAATGATTCTTATATGAATCAGTAGAAATGTTAACAAAGAATAATTGATGCTGTTTATTTTTAGCCACATCATATTGAGCAACTAAGTAAATCGATGACTTACGAGCTTGTTAATTTACTCTTCTTAAAACTTATTCTCCCTTTTTAAGCTAATTAATAATTTTTTTTCAAATATATTTTATCATTCCGTTTGTAACGCATTGAAAAAAAAAAAAAATGGAAACATCATTAGTTCCATTTTTGTTCTGTAATAAATAGCCTAGGAATTGTATAATTTTTACATAAATTAATTCCATAGGAAAGTGTTCGACATGTGGATTAATAGAACATTGTAGTCTAATTAGTGTTATTACAGTTTTTGTACTGGTGTGGTATTTGATAGCATTTTTTTATATTTCGACACCATCTTTCCATGGGGTTGTTAATGACTAGTTGTCAGATATGAGTTACAATTATCTTTGAAAACTATTGAAGTAAATGTGCCGTTATTATCGGCCTTGGAACACCAAACCGTGGAATTGACCTTCAAAACTATAGTTAAACTTTGTAGAGTTTCAACAACATTATATTTCATTTGTATTTTTATTAAGTGTTCAAACCGAACACTTTTTGCTATAACAATTTTTTAAAAAAATGGACAAGAAAAATAATAGTTTTTTTAAAGTTATTTCTATTTGCAAATAGTTGAAAACTTAATAAATATACTGATATGCAAACACTCAAATTGATGTATTACAAAAAATGCAGAACAGGATTTAAAGTGTTCTTTATTGTTTTTATTTTTGTGGAATTAAATGATTTTAAATTCAAAGTTAGAAATAAAACAAATGTGAAAAGTAGAGTAACTAAAAATCCCCTTTCAATTTTCTTTGTCGATTTGGAACCTAACAGTAACAATAAATATAAAGGGTTTTTCAATAAGAGCGCTACAAAAGTTTTTTTAAATAAAACAGAAACGGTTTTGGATATCAATGAAATTCTTTATTCCTGTGACAGTACGTTCGATGCCATTATGTATGGAAATCGATCTCTTTTGCATGGCCACCACGGGCACGCTTGCAGAAGTCCAGACGCTGAACCCAATTTTCGACGGTTTTCAAGCATAAATCGGCCGATACTGCTGCAATTTCACGTTCGATATTCGTACGAAGTTCATCAATCGTCGCGGCTTATTGGCATACACCATAGACTTGACGTTGCCCCACAGGAAATAGTCCAACGGCGTCAAATCGCACGACCGAGGCGGCCAATCGACTGGATCATTTCGTGAGATAACACGTTATCCAAACTTGGTTTCCAATAAATTGATTCTGACATTCGCTGTGTGGATTGTGGCGCCGTCCTGTTGGAGCCACATGTCCTCCAAGTCCATATCATCCAATTGGGGCCAAAAATATTCAGTTATCATTGAACGGTAGCGATTCCCATTCACAGTAACGTGCCGGTCTTGATCATCACGGAAGAAGTACGGCCCAATGACGCCGCCGGCCCATAAACCGCACCAAACAGTAATTTTTTCGGGATGCAATGATGACTCATGGAATACGTGTGGATTGCTATCTGATCAATAACGCATATTTTGTGTATATATATAAAAATGAATCGTGGTTTGTTCGTCCGCTTAAAACTTGAAAACTAAAGGACCGAAATGGATAATTTCTTCTGCGACTTTGTTTGTAACTGCCACGCGAAGGTTTAGGAAAAAAGAAAAGTACAAAAAGTATCAACAGATGGCGCTGTACGGGGTTATTCCATTTTAACATCATATATATTGAGTACTATGAAAGAGAGAGCTTTGTAAATTTGTGTGAGGCCATCTATTATTAATATAGATAGTCATACCGAAAATAATCGGTATCGGATAAGTGGGCGTGGTACCTCCCATACAAAATTAATTTTTAACATCATATATCTTGAGTACTGTTTCAGGGATAGCTTTGCAACTTTATGTGAGGTCATCTATTATTGCTGTGAGATGCTGTGGGTAGCCGTTGTACAAATAAGCGTTATCGAAACAGTGGGCGTGGCACCTACAAAAAAATCAATCACTCAATATCAGACTCAATATCATGAAAGGGAGAGCTTTGATACTTTACTTGACGTCATTTGTTATTAGTGTAAGTACACCTGACGAAAATAGGCTGGATCGGATAAGTGGGCGGGTTACATCCCCTACAAAGTACTAATTAAATATTATGTACATATACCGAGCATAATGATAGGGAGAGCCTTGCAAGTTTGTGTGAGTTCATCTATTATTTCTGTGATTAGCCATGGCGAAAATGGGCGGGATTGGATAAGTGGGTGGGGTTACTTCCATAAAAGTAATTATTGAACTTTAATATATTGGATCGTTTTGAAGGAAAATGTTTAAGAGAAATGGCAATTTCAGCAGCATAACAAAAATTGAAACTTCCGCAATTTTCATTCAAGTTAATTGCTACTGCGGTAGTATAAGATGAAGGAGTAATTTATCAAAAGACTTTTTAATCTACTTCATTTGCCAGGTCTTCCATCACATAATTTAATAGCAAAGTTGGATCTTAAAATAATATACTTAAATTTAAGCTCACATAAGCGCTTTAATTTCAAAAAATTGGTCTATTATTGAATAACTGTTTCTTTAAAAATATACATATATTCTTTTTGACTTTCGCATAATTTTTTCATTTTTATTACGATGCCAAGAAGAGTTTATGGTAACATTGGCCGGCGTTCTTAGAATGCAATGCAGCACCGAAATGTCGAAATACGTTGAACGGAAGAGGAACGTGTTATTGGAAGGGAATCAGTTCGACCAGAATGGTTGGAAATCATGCGCGACAGTCAGAAGAGATCAACGAAGCACACAATGAGCAACAATGATTGAGAAGAAGAGAAGTTCGTGCTCGGCAAAGTGATGAAGCCAGATCACAATGTTCGATTTTTGAACGACAACGTTGGCTACAACAAATTATTCAGGTGAACATTGAGCATGCACTCTTTCGATATGAGCCCAACATTCAATACAATTCGCACACATTAGTTCAATTCGGCCAGATGTCTGTCGTTCGTGAGCATTGCAATGCAGTTAAATTTGAGAAAGAACCGCCTGGATTGTGTTGCGTGGGCGGAAAGGTGAAATTACCAAATTGCTTCCACCACCGGAGCCATTATGAACGCTGCTTTACGGTGAATCTCCTAATTCTAATTAAAGTTGGATCTGTCATCATTATGCCCCGACACTATGCAATGGAACCCGACCGATTGTGACGAAATTAATGAGTATGTGATAGTGGCAAGGTTTTTGAACGGGCGGTTCAAGGGAGATGCTTAATTCCGCGAATTCCCTAGACTTCAACCGATTTGACGTTCCAGTCCAAAGGTGTTCAGTTCCCATTGAAACTTGCATTTGCGATGACAATAAACAAATCACAAGGGCAGTCCCTAAAAGTGTGCGGCATAAATCTGAAAATGTCATGCTTTTCACACGGCCAGCTATATGTTGCATGCTCCCGAGTTGGGAAACCATCCTCACTATTCACTTATGCTCCGGAGCAGAAAATAAAAAAAATTATATCGTGCAGCTTTAAATTGATTACAATTATTGTTCTATTCCTTTTTAAATTAATACTTGATTTTATATTATTTTCGCCATATATTGGACGGGACGAAGACCGTCGGTTCAGCTATCCGTATAATTATAAAATATTGAATTCAACTGAATTCGAAAAGTGTTGTATTCAATTTATATTATTGCATTATCTGTTAACGGTCGATAATTTTCGATAAAAAAAATTTCAAAATTATTCCAGTCAAAAAACCTCTTTTGGACAAAGCGAAGTTTGCCGGGTCAGCTAGTATGAATATAAAAACAAAGCTACTGCCGATTTTATTGAAACAATAAATAACTCCAAATATGACGAACACCTTTTATGGAAGTCTACCAAATATTTAAAAAGGCCAGTGAAGCGAAATCTGCTTATCAAAAGTGCGATAAAAGTACATCAGAAGCATTTGCTGACCACTTGAAAAATACATTCCAACAACATAATCTAAATAGTATTGAAGAAAACGATGAAATACTCAGGTTTTTAGATGCACCATGTCAAATGGACTTACCGATATTGCACTTCTCACCGAATGAAGTACAATCAGAAATTAAAAAGTTGAATAAAAAGAAATCACCTGGATATGATTTAATTACTACTAAAGTCGTAAGCAAATTGCCTCGGAAAGCTATAATATTTTTAACTATAATTTACAATTCATTACATTTTCCATTACAGTGGAAATGTGCGGAAATAATCATGATTTTGAAACCAAGCAAACCCGAGAAGATAGTCTCATCATACAGACCAATAAGTTTATTTATAAAACGTTTATTGCCTGTATTAGATAAACTAAACATCATTCCAGACCATCAGTTCGGGTTTCAACATAAACATGCTACGCCCGAACAATGCCATCGTATTGTTAATATTGTAACCGATAGTCTTGAGAACAAACGGTTCTGTTCTGCAATTTTCCTCGATATCCAATAGGCGTTCGACAAAGTATGGCATGAAGGATTACTCCTTAAGATTAAGAAAGTCTTACCGGCCCCATTCTACTTTAAAAGCCATCTTTCACAAAGATATTTTTATGTGAATGTTAATGATGAACGATCGAATATATTTGTAAACAAACAATGCTTATTTATAGTGCCAGCTGATAAATATGTACTATTGTGAATAATCCAATTGAGTGAGATTCACAATAGCGCTATTCTATCGAATGTGAGCCATAATACCAAATGAAAATTCATTCGATTAGTTAATTCGACCACAATCGAAAATCGAAAGTTGCTCATAATAGGCACCTAATCCTGGCTAGAAAACTATTTTTTAATTTTTATTGTAGTTTCTGATGAATCTCTCCAGCTCTGGAATACACTTTTCATTATAACTGTTTGCTAATCCTACCTTGAAAAATATTGTTTTACTTGATGACACCACGCTCACTAAACGCCAATCACAATAAAATCTTTCCAGGAAGTTTGGTCTTACTTATATACTTGGATGTTTTGGGTGCTTCATATACAAAAGACTCAAAGTAATACTTTTCTTGCCAATCTTTGCCTTCCACTGCGAAGTATGACTCATCATCCATCACACATTTGTACTCAGTGGTTGCAGAGAAGTAATTTTGAGAAAGGAGACGTAGTTTGGATTTCATAAATTTTTCTTTTCTCTCAGTTGTTGCTGGTGCCGGTTTTTTTCTTCCGAACTCCATTAGATCAGGGGTCGGTCGAATCGTCGCATTCTTATCGATCGAAATTATTTTTTTATTTTCCAAAATAAAATACTAATAGGAATTTTACTCTGTCATAGCTAACGAGTTATGGTCCATAGGTAATTGTTAATTGTCTTCTTGAAATAATAAATCAAAATATGGAATTTCGATTGATTTTACTCGATATCGAATGCGACGATTTGCCCCCAAATATTTTAACAGCCTACGGTTTCAGCTTTCAATTTACGGCGAACCAGGTTTTCTTTCTACACTTTTATTAATCTTTATCAAGTTTACTGTGTTGTAAATGAAAGATTTTTTTAAATCCCATATCTTTGAAATGATTAACAATGTCAATATTTTTCTTGGACGGATTTTCTTTATAAAATTTGCAAATCATTTTACGTAACCCTACCAAATATGGTAAGGATCACTCAAATTTGGTTTATGCTTTTTTTCTATACAGAAGTAGTTGGGTCTAAGAGATAGGGTATCGTGTAGTCGGTCTAGACCGACTATAATTTTCTTACTTGTTTTTAAATCCCATATCCTTGAAATGATTAATAATATATATCTTTTTCTTGGACGGATTTTCTTTGCAAAACTTGCAAATCATTTTACGTGAATCTAATCTTATGCCGTCTTCTTTTCTGACAAAAAATGTCGCCCTTTTTTGCCCTTTTTTCGAATAGTGTATTTTTTATATATTCTGAATTAAGAGCAACCTTATCATATACATCAATCGAAAGGTCTCAAAGTCGAGCCCTCGTAAATCAGAAAAAATTCCAGCCATTGACTTCTTTCAGGTCATAGTGTTAGAATATTTCCCCATTGTTCCCCTTTTTTGAATATTTTCACCCTATGACTTCCAAGAGGATAATAATACAATTTTTTTTGCATTTATGAACACAACACTTTGAGACCTTTCGATTGATATATAATATAAGGTTGCTCTCAATTCAGAATATATAAAAAATTACACTTTTCTAAAAAAGGGCACAAAAAGGGCGACATTTTGTGTCAGAAAAGAAAACGGCATTAGTGTTCTATGTTGCACATTTAATTTCGTAATAAATAAGTTGTAATCATCGTTATATTTTTTAAAAAGCAACAGTTTACTCCATTCCGTATTTGTTAAACTCTTTCTTATAACTCATACTCTCTGTCTGTCTGTCTGTCTGCCATGGGTGGACCCCATTCCCCCTTATTCAATTGATCTGAAACTTGGCCCATAGTCTTGTCGTGACTACAGATTAATTCTGGGGTAGTCACGCACACTCACGGAGTGATATAAATGTCACTTCCCCTCATCCGATCGATCTCAAGCTTGGTCCGTACACCTGCTGTGAAAAAAAGATTAACTTTGACTTAGTCACGTACAGTCACGCATGGTCACGCACAGTCACGGAGTGATCTAAATGTCATTTACCATCATCCGACCGATCTGAAACTTGGTCGATATACTTCGACATAGTCACGCGCAGTCACGCACAGTCACGGAGATATTAAAACCCCACTTCCCCTCATCCGATGGATCTGAAACTTTGTCCATCGACTTGTTGTGGCCAAAGATTAATTTTAAGATAGTCACACGCAGTCACGCACAGTCACGGAGATATTCAAAACTCATATGCATAAGGAAAGAAAGGGTTTTAATAAAAACTTTGTTTTTATGGGTTAGATTAATATGTATTTCCATATTTTATTGTATTTGTACTTTTTTGTAAGGAATGTGGTTGCGTAATACTGGACACATCAATATGGCCCTAGCATAGTCGAATAGGTCATACAAATCGGTAATATTAATAGTCTGGACGATTTCTTGCTACCGATGTTTTGTTCTATCGTTTTATCCTGATTTTGACCAAAAGTATATTATTTCATTTTAGCTGTTCACCAGGGGCCAAATCACCGCATTCGTTATCGAAATTTTTCGATCGAAATAATTTTTTTATTTCCCAAAATAAAATGTTAAGAATAATTTTTCTTTCTTACAGTTGAAGAATTATGGCCTCTGGTTAAGAAGAAAAGCGAATCGTGATTTACAGATTTTTAATTTTTTTCTCTTTATTTTGAGTAAATTGCATTTAAAGTTGCTACTAACACATACATAAATTTATGCATATGCTATGTGTGTTTTATTAAATTTGTTAAAAAGTTTGTTATCTTCATTCACAATAATAATAAATAAAAGTGTTGGTTTGCGAATTGGCTAAGTTGAAAAATAAAGTTGCCTAGAAATTGCACTCGAATTTCGAGCACTGGAATCTGCTAGTTATAATTATCATTTATCATATTATTCTTTTGCTCTTGTTACAAAAATTAGTAAGGAAACAAAAATGTTTGTAATATAATATAAAATTTTTATTGACTTATGCAAAATTTTACTAAATTATCAATGCCAAAACCTGGCTATAATTCATATATAAAATTTGAAGGCATTTGGAAGGTAGCTGGGAAAGATTTCCAAAAAATTGTGGCGTGTATTTTTTTAGTGAGTCTAAAAATACTTTTATTAATTATGTAATACGACCTCCACTACTTGGTGGAAGATACGACATTTAGTTATAAACTTAATTTGCATTGATATTATTGTATTAAATAAAATAGCCTATCGTCAGAAAAAATTAATCTTAAAAGTATTAATTTCTACTAGCAGATTCCAGCACTCGAAATTCGGCTGCAATTTCTAGTCAACTTTATTTTTCAACTTAGCCAATTCGCAAACCAACACATTTATGGTTTATTATTATTGCGAATGAAGAAAACAAACTCATTAACAAACACATTAACAAATTTAATAAACACACACATAGCATATGTCTAATTCTATGTATGTGTTAGTAGCAACTTTAAATGCAATTTACTCAAAATAATGAAAAAAAAAAATTAAAAAATCTGTAAATCTGCAAAAAAAAAAAAAAAGAAATACCTTTCAAATAATATACGTTTGGACAAAATCGGGATAAAATGGTATTCCAAAACATAGATGCTGTTGACAAGACAATTGGCCACAATTGGCCATTACTTGTATTTTGCTTTACGAAAGAGAAAATTTCATAAAATGGTTTGCATTAACTATTACCATATCATCCGTATAATTATACCCTATACCACTATGGGATAATGACTGTGCTATCAAAAATATTTAACCTAGACCCATCTTTATTAGACCGATCGACTCAGAATCACTTTCTGAGTCGATTTAGCGATGTCCGTCCGTCCGTCCGTCTGTGTGTGCATGTAAACCTTGTAATCAAACTACAGGTCGCAAATATAAAACTATATTTTGATTAAATTTGGTATGTAAGCTTCTATCGGCCATAGGATGCATCCATGTTCAGACCTAGTCCCCATACAAATGACCCCTATTGCCATAAGATCCAAATTATCATATAGATCTCAGTCAAATTGGGTTTTTATGTGTTTATTATATCCATTAATCAGTAGTCCAAAAATAATCCCTATAGGACAATTCTTATTCATAGGCCCCATATAGAGCTGCTTCCCAATCTTCACTAAAATCTATAAAAAAAAATTGCACAGATTTTTCTATAATTTGCTATTTATATATTTTGTAAAAAGTCATAGTTCGGATCGGTAATAGTTTTTCTTATCCTCACAGTCTGTATAATGGAATACCGCAATGTACCCTATTGTCTGTTTTACCGTTTCTAATAGCGTACAATAAACTTAGTGATATTATCCTTTCTCATAAAAATCTAAAATTCTGATTTTAATATAATAATTAGATCCAGAGGGGCAAAAAATCCTAAAATTAATCGTAATAGTCTAGTTAATGATATGCTTAATTGGTGCAATTATTCTGGCGCTGTACTTTCACGGTCCAAGTGTAAATATATCCACATTTGTAGAAAACAAAATTGTAAATGTACACTTACCACTAACCATATACAAGTCACTGAAACAGATAATCTTAAAATTCTAGAAATTATTTTTAACAAAATTAAATGCCTTTCCAACGTTTTACTGTAAAATATTACGTTTTACTGTATAATATTACGTTTAACTGTAAAATTTTACGATTTACTGTAAAATTTTAAATTTAAATTAATGGAAAGAAACAGTCTTTTTGATGTGTAAACATCTATACGCGGAGGGGGGTAAATTTCAAAAACAGCGTAAGCGTAACATGTGAGTCGTAAGATAAAATGTGATTGTATTGGTGAAAAAATTATGATTTTATGATAACCTGTTTGAAAATTAAAAATAAAAAATAAAAAATGAAAAACGAAAGATGAAAGATGAAAATTGAAAAGTGAAAAATGATAAAAAAAATGAAAATTGAAAATGAAAAAGTGGAGGGTATCAAAGATTCGGCCCAGCCGAATTTAACACTCTTACTTGTTATACCCTATACCACTATGTGGTTTGGGTATAATGACTTTGTGCTGCTGTTTGTAACAACCAAAAATATTTGACCTACACCCATCTTTAATTATACCGATCGAATCAGAATCACTATCTGATTCGATTTAACGATGTCCGTCCGTCCGTCTGTCCGTCCGTCCGTCTATGTGTCCATGTAAAGTTTGTAATCAAACTGCAGGTCGCAAATATGAATATATTTTGATGAAATTTGGTATTTGATATTTTATCGGCCATGGGATGAACGCTATTGAAATTGGTGAGAATCGGTCCTTGTTTAGACCTAGCCCCCATACAAATGACCCCTATGAAATCGACATATATTGCCATAAGATCCAAATTATCATACAAATCTTAGTCAAATTGGGTTTGTATGTGTTTATTACATCCATTAATCAGTAGTCCAAAAATGATCCCTATTGGACAACTCTTAGTTATAGGCCCAATATAGAGCTGCTTCCCGATCTTCACTTAAATCTATCAAAAAACAAAAATATTGCACTGATTCTTCTCAAATTTTGTTTGTATATATTTTTGCAAAATACAAGAGACTTCACCAAACATGGTCAGGATCGGTCCATTTTTGGGCCTAGTCCCCATATATAGATAGCATTCGATATGGACTTTTTCATATCTGCAGCCGAAAAAATTAATAAAAATCCCACTCAAATTTGGTTTATGCTTATTTTCTATATCCAGTTAGTTGGGCCTGAGAGATAGGGTCTCAAAACGCATGGTATAAGGTATCGTATAGTCGGTCTAGACCGACTATAATTTTCTTACTTGTTTTTAAATGGGTTTATAAACAAACTTTTTATCGATGTAATATCTTTCTATTAAGCAAAAAAAAAATATATATATTTTGGGAATTTTGTAATACTTTTAGAGGATAACGAAGATATTTAAGAGCCTGTTGTAATGCCTTAAGGTAACGTTTAATTTAAATCTTTTAAGTGGTCGTATTTCTATACTTACCTTTGTCATTGTTGCCCTTCGATATTGTTATATGACACAATGATTTTGTTGTTGATTTTAATTTTTTTTTATTTTGTTTTATTAATAATATTCTTTTCATTGCTGTTTCAAGGCTCTAAAAATAGTTTACATGGTTCCACTAAAAATGTAGATATATAATATAAGTTCATGTAATTTATTATAAGAATTTCATATAATTATTTATTATAATAAATACTATATTTCATAATTTTATTACTTATTCATTTGGTTTTGTTGTGTTTAATTTTAATATAACTTTTTTGTTGTTGTTGTTGTTGTCTTTAGCTGGTTTTTGTTGTTGTAATATATAATAATAATATGGTTTTCATTTATCATTGTCAATTATATATTTGTGTATAAGTGTGTGTGTGTGTGTTTGTGTGTGTGTGTGTGTTAGTGTAATTGCAAATGTACATTCACGAATTTTGGTATGTTTTTCGTATTTTTATGTCATTTTAATATTTCCATTGTTTTTTGAATTGGTAGAAATAAATGTACCTTCATTTGTGTATGTGTGTGTGTGTGATTTTAGTATTTTATAAATATTTTTATTTTTTGTGGTATGTTTATTATGTTTATTGTATTGATTTGCTTGTTGGGGTATGTACTTAAGTATATATAAGTATTCTGTATGTGTATTTATGTATTCGTACGTTTGTATTTGTGTCCTAATGGTTAAATGGTCAGTTTGTGATATTGTGTTGTTGGGTTCTGTATGTGTGTTGTATTCATTAGATAAATTATTAATTGTTAGAATGAGAAAATTATGTTTTGTCTGTCCTTTGTTTATGTTTAATATTTAATGTATGAGTTTTTACTGCTGCTGCTGCTGCTGGTGTTGTTGTTGTTGTTGCATTTGTGTCTGCCATTTGAATTTATTGAATTAAAATTTAAATTGCAAAAATGGGGATTTATTAAAATATTAGTACAAAATGAATATTATTATCATTTTTTTTCTTTATTATTGTAATCTCTATTGGCATTTTAATTGTTAAAGATATTTAGTTAGATTAAAGTTTTAAAGTCAATTAATTACAATAATTATTGTTTTAAGGTTTTATACAGAGTTCAGAAAAAAAACACACTGAATAAAAAACTCGTACATATGTATATGTAAACAAACATAGGTCAGACCAACAAACACATATTTTTATTTTCATATCAGTTATGAGTGTTTCTAAATTTTGTATGGTGCCGAACACATTCATGACTGTGTTTCATTTTAATATTTCGAACATTTTTCTATCACGTATTTTTCGTTTCGAACACACATAAACCACACAAATTCGTGTGTAGCTTTATTTAAGGTTCGTGTTCTGGCACGTGTACAGCGAAAAAAACAGTTATATTTTAAGTTCGTGTTCTGACTCGTGTACAGCGAAAAAACAGAACATGAACAATAAACAGGTTCGAGTTCAGTTATATTTTATGTTCGTGTTCTAGCTCATGTACTGCGAAGAAATAGAACACGAATCATTAACAGGTTCGAGTTTAGTTATATTTTAAGTTCGTGTTCTGGCTCGTGTACTTTCGCAAAATTAAAACATCAATTCGCGATCTGATATACCCCGATAAAAACGACGACAATTGTTTCAACCGAATTTATTGGACCCTTTTTTATGACTTTCGTTGAAATTGTTTACAATTGTCAAATATTTTCAAATTTTATTAACCCTTTTTTATGATTTACGTTGAAAATGTTTAAAATTGTTTTTATTGACTGGTTTTCATTTAAATAAAAGATGGTAATAAGAAACTTAAGACAGAAAGACTATTCAGCATTATAAAAGTTACACTTGTTGGTTGTTAGGTTCTTTTACATTACCCACCAACCAATTAGTGTCAATAGAATTAATTGTGAAATTATATTGACCATTTTTTATGATGTACTAAACAATTGTTTGCTTTTTCATCTTTATATTTTAAGTTCGTAACAAACGACTTAGAACAAAAACACAATTTACACTTGTGTAACTTCCTTCAGAAAAGAATTTTATGAAACCTATTACAAAAAAATTTACAATCCTTTTCTAAAATTATATACTGTTTTTATTGTTTCGGTTTTTGCGATGTTTTGCATACATTAGCACAAATCTTCCTCTGTTATTTTGCCATCCAATTAGTGTCAATAGAAATAATATTTAGAAACCTTTTTTTAAGTTAAGGCTTCATGGGGTTTTTCAAATTTCATTGTTCCTTTGCTCTTTTCTCGTAATTTTCATTTCATTTCGTAGACGAAAAACCAAATTTTGCGGCATAAAAGACACACTTGTTGGTTGTTAGGATCTTTTGCAAACATTTTTTTTTATTGTAACAAATAACTTTAGACACAAACACAATTTTGCATCACAAAAAACACTTGCTGGTTGTTAGGATGTTTTGCATCCATCAACACAATCACCCACCCTTAATTTGCGGACCAATTAGTGTCAATGCACAAAAACGAACTTAAAATATAACTGAATTCGAACCTGTTTATTGATCATGTTCTGTTTATTCGCTGTACACGAGCCAGAACATGAACTTAAAATATAACTGAACTCGAACCTGTTTATTGTTCATGTTCTGTTTATTCGCTGTACACGAGCCAGAACACGAACTTAAAATATAACTGAACACGGACCTGTTTTTTGTTTATTTTCTGTTTTTTTCGCAGTACACGAGCCAGAACACGAATTTAAAATATAACTGAACTCGAACCTGTTTATTGTTCATGTTCTATTTATTCGCTGTACACGAGCCAGAACACGAACTTAAAATATAACTGAACTCGAACCTGTTTATTGTTCATGTTCTGTTTATTCGCTGTACACGAGCCAGAACACGAACTTAAAATATAACTGAACTCGAACCTGTTTATTGTTCATGTTCTGTTTATTGGCTGTACACGAGCCAGAACACGAACTTAAAATATAACCCGTTTTTTGTTCATGTTCTGTTTTTTCGCAGTACACGAGCCAGAACACGAACTTAAAATATAACTGAACTCGAACCTGTTTTTTGTTCATCTTCTGTTTTTTCGCAGTACACGAGCCCGAACACGAACTTAAAATATAACTGAACTCGAACCTGTTTATTGTTCATGTTCTGTTTATTCGCTGTACACGAGCCAGAATACGAACTTAAAATATAACTGAAATCGAACCTGTTTTTTGTTCATGTTCTGTTTTTTCGCAGTACACGAATCTGTGTGGTATATGCGAGTTCGAAACAAAAAATACGTGAAAGAAAAATGTTCGTGTAGATAACGAAATATTAAAACGAAACACAGTCATGATGCGTTCGACACCGTACAAAATTTAGAAACGCACATAATTGATATGAAAATAAAAATATGTGTGGCTGCCTTAGAACCGAATATTGTGCGTTTCATGTGTGTATTTTCTGAACCTTGGTTTTACATAGAAATAAATGCTGAAAGGGAGTAGATAAAAATTACACAACAGTGTCCTAAAGATTTTTTTAAATACTGTATAGCTTACGTGACCAACTGGTTTTTGTACAACAGCGGAATTCCAATGATTAATTAGGGAAATTTTGAAAGAATCTGCCACGTTTTTAAACACGTGCTCATTTATAATATAGAAGTAATGGAATGTAGGTTGAAAAATATGTTATATTTTTAGGAATATTTTTCGTATCCAAAATTCATTCCGGTAAAGCATTATATCGTAAAAAAAAATTATAATATAATTTCAAGAAATCGAGCCCTAACCGCAGAAAAAACCTTAAACAACAATAATATCGATTTTCGTTTCTCGATGAAAATCGATTAAGAAACATAATTCCCATCTTACTTGCAAAAATTTTACAGCTGACAAATGTAGAGTTACGAAGAAGAAGTCAAAACAAAAATAACTCCAGTGACATCTACTTTTTGTTTACAAATTTCGTGACCGCGTGCTGTCGCTTAAGTTAAATTTTCATTTAGTTTGATAAATATCCCACTCGCATCCCACTAAGCGACCAAAAAGGTCTTAAAGGAAAAATCCTAAGCTTTCTTATGAGCAAAAAAAAAAAATGCCCTTCTTGAAAAAAAGGCAAAAAATGCTTTGATTTGGCAAAAAAAAAAGTCTAAAAAAAATTTTTTTTTAAAGTATTTTTTTCCGGTATATTGAAGAAATAGCTATCTAAACTATGTGGGAGAAAATTTTCTAGAAAATTTTCTAAGAACAGTAGGTAATAAGTTACATGGATGAGAAAAAACACCTGTTTGGCCAAAATGTCAAATTTTGACCCCTCTAACTCAGAGAATTCTTGACCGATCTTGTTGAAAAAATATGTCTAAACTATTATCCAATAGGACTAACCCTGGTGCAAATTCTGATCAAAAGACATCGGTTTCAAAAGTTGGGTCACTTGACATGAAACCCCTAAATGTTGAAAGAAAACCTGGTTCACAAAGTTCGACATAAATTGAAAGCAAACCTTTGGCTATAGTGGAAAATCATACCATGAGTTGGGAAGAAGATTTGAAGGCCCAAAAAGCAGGCAAAAAATACAATCCATAGATATTGAAAAAAAAAAGAAAAAAAAATTATCCAGCTACCATTGAGAAACAGAAAAAGTGATTAAATTCAGGTAGCGTAAATTTTCCCAAAACTACTTTTCCGCTTTCGCTACTTCTCAGATGAAGCAATTTATGACAGTGAAACTTTATTTGAAGTCTTCTAGATAAGAAGCTGCCGAAAAATCTTAACTTATTAATAAGACGAAGTTCCCAGAAAAGTTAAAATTTTGGTTGATCAAAAGTGAACGTGGTATGAAAGAATCAGTCCATTTCAAATGTTCAGCGCTGTCAAGGCGCAAATTTGTAATGAACAATATATTCCAGTAATTGATAGAAAAATACCATCGACAAAACAAAATAATTTTTTGGATTCGATTTAGCGTTATGTTAACTGCGCAATAAAAAAAAATATAAAAAAATATCTGTAAACCATTCTGACAAAGGAACTTTATTGGTCCATGGCAAAAGTTCCGTAAAAAGTTCGGATAGCCAACCGATAAAGCTTTATTTTCTTTATCTATGATATTAATAGGCAAGGCGATTTCTTGTGACCGATGTAACTTTGTCAGTTTTAACCCGACTTATACCAAACATACCTCATTTGAGAGTTATTTCTTTTTAGCTGTCCACCAGATTTACAGATTTTTATATTTAAAAATTTTATTTGGAGTGAAATAATTTAAAGTTGCTACTAACACATACATAAATCATACAATGCTGTGTGTGTGTTTATTAAATTTGTTAATGTGTTTGCAAAAAAGGGATATACGAAAAGCCCTGTGTTGAATTGAAAAATAATTTTGGACATCAACCAGTAACGACAGTAACGCAATCGATATTTAAAAAGTGTTGAATTGTGAATTGGCTAAAATTGATTAGAAAATAATTTATTAAATGGAAAAATAAAATCTCCTAGACATTGCACTCTAATTTCGAGGGCTGGAATCTGCTAATTATAAATAGCTACAAATCCTTCTTTTTTATTACTTTTTTAGTTTGTTACTTTTTATAGCCGATGCCACTATGTGGTCAAATAATAACTTTGTGCTGGTGTTTCTAACTACCAAAATATTTCACCTAGACCCTTGTTTTATTATATCGATCAATTCGGAATCATTTTTTGAGTCGATTTAGCGATGTCCGTTCGTCTGTGCGTTCTTGTAATAGAACTACAGGCCGCAAAATCGGTGAAAATCATTGAATATTGGGACCAAGTCCCCATGCAAATGACCCCTATGAGATCGACTTAAATTGCCATAATATATAAACTAATATCTCGGTAGAATTTGGTTTGTATATGTACATTAAGGAGGCCCTTCATTGTATGGAGGGGAAAAAAAAAGTGTTCAAACTCTCGGTCTCAAAAAAAAACTGAGAAATAGAAAGTTTAGGGCCAATCAAAAAACATTTAGTTGTGCCTCAAATTTCAACTGTATTTATATGGGGGAAATATGACGTTTTTTTAGATTATACAAAAATTTCGTTCTATAATTTAATTTTTCCGACAAGTTTTTATATAATTCGGGATCAGTATTAAATTATTTTTTCAAAAAGCTATAAAATTTCAAAAGCGAATAAAACCTCGCCAAGAAATAGCAAATGCCCCAGACCACTTTTGTGTTAAAAAAAACTAGCTCATGAAATTTGATGGCATTTTTTTCAGCTTTGAGAAATTGATTAAAGCCATAATTTCTTTTTTGGTCTCTATACTTATAAGTACTCAGATATGAAGTATTGTTTTATTACCACGTTGCTAACCTATTGCGCATTGAGACCGAAAATGGGAATTTTTTTTGATAAAATTTTGAAAACTCCTTTTTCAAGTTTTAAAAAATTTTCTTAAACAAAATTTAAAAAACTGGATCTAAAACTCTAAGATTTTGTTAAATACATGCTAGAGATTAACTGTGTGAATTTTGAAGTAAATCCCTGTGACAGAATTTTTTTGACAAGAATCTTATTTTTGCGGATGTTTATAAAATGGGACTTTTGTAAAATATTCTGTAAATGTACTCTTTCTAAATACTTTGTATGAAAAATTCATCACTTTTCTACTTTTAAATGTTATATTTTATTTTAATCGCCTAGGGTTTCGGAAAAAAATAATATGACCCCATTAACCCTTTTGTAATTGGGGTCACATATAACCCCAAGCTAATAAAAGACAATTTATTCAAAAAATTCAAATATTTTTTAAGTGTTGTTGCATTTTTAGATGCAATGCTTAAAATATAATAACCAAATGTGTAGAACTTCCATTAGTAAAATTTGGGATAAATCCGAGAACGGTAACGCATTAGTTGCCAAGGCCAGCTTTGGATTTTAAGATATTTTTAAATAAAAATGACAGAAATGGAGTTTTTCTGTTAAACTCGATGAAAACACTAAAATCCTTGCCAAAAAATTCTGGCATAGGAATTTACCTAAAAATTCACACAGTTAATCTCTAACATACATTTAACAAGACCCTTAGGAGCTAGATCAATTTTTTTAAATTTTGTTTCAGAAAATTTTTTAAAACTAGAAAAAGAAGTTTTCAAAATTTTATCAAAAAAAATTCCCATTTTCGGTCTTTAAATTCCGTAAATTCCGATACTTTGCCTTGAGCTTCTGTGGGCTAACCATTGTGCGATTTTCCCTTAAGAACTTTTTTCCACAGCTGATTCGCAACGTTACGATTGAGCCGTAGCAATTCAGGCCTAGTTAGCCACACATAACCGTAATCAAACGTTTCAGCTGTTTTTTTTTTACATGAAAAGCGTTTAGAGCAGTTACCGGACCGAACTGTCACGTAACTGGAACATCCCGACCTGTTGAAAATAAATTTTCGCTACGTTTGTACGTGGCTTTTGTGAACAGCTGATAAAGTTTGGTTAATTTTACACAGCAACATGCTGGTTCGTTTTTTACGTTCTATATTTGCACTCAATGCCAACGTTGCATTTACGGTACGGTTACATTTTAACAACATGCAACTAACTAGGCCTTTAGTTTTTAGTAACGTAACGTAAAGTTTAAACTAATTAGAGAAAATTTGAATTTTAAAATTATAAAAAGAACAGATTTGAAAAAGTGCTCGAGAAGATGTTAAAAATTTTAATTTTCGAATCAAATTCGATATTAATGCAAAAATATTTAATTTTATCACAGTTTTGTTAATTTTAAAATATTTAAAATTTTTTCTTTATTGCAATTTAAATTAAAATTTATTTTTTAAATTCAAACAATGTTTCGTGTTTCGTATTATAGATATTTTTCTATAAAATAAATGTTTACGTATTTTTGTTTTAAATGTATTTTGCATTTGATTTTGATTTAATTTGATCGTAATTTCAATAAATTGTTAGTTTTCAAAATAATAATTAATTTAAAGAGTTTAATTGTTAAGATATTTATTATAATTTATTTATAATTTATTTGTTTTTCTGTTTATTACGGCTTGAACTTTCTAATTGTTGTTTTACTTCAACTGTACTGTGAAAATCGTTGTGAATTACTAAATTATTTTTTTTTGATAATTTTTTGGAATTTTGTTGTTGTTTTTTTGTTTTTTAAATGTATAATATTATGCAATATATTTATTTTTATTATCTTTAAGTGTATAATTTTTTACGATTTTTTTTATTTATTTAAAAGCCATAAGCTTGTGTACAACTACTTTTATTTTTATTTTTATTAAATTTTTTTTTTAAAATATGAAATATTATGCCAGTATATAAGTTGGGTTTCTGTGTTTTTATTTATTAATATTCTAATAATATATTTTCTTTTAATAACTTATTTAAGTCTTTTGCTGTTTTTTTAATAATAATTTTTTTCTTTCTTTTTATTTTTTGGTTTTTTAATATAATAAAATATGTTTTTTTTTTGTTTTTGTTTTGTTATGTTTATGTATATAATAATATATTATTATATATGTTATGTATAATATAATATTTATGTATATATTTTTATTTTGGTAATAAAAAAATTGTTTTTGTTTGGTGTCTTTTCTTTTTTTTTATTTGTTTTTTATTATTACTAAAAACTACATGTATTTAAAAATTGTTTAATTATTTTCTACTGACTAGATTTCGTTTTTTATTTAATGGTTTTTTTTTGTATGTTCTGATTGGTTAATATATTATTATTATTTTTTGTTTTTTGTTTGTTTTTATGTTAAATAGTTAAACTGACTAGAGCAAGTATTTGAGTATTTAAAAATAAAGAAAATTTTCTTTTAAATAAAATTTTTTTTAATAAAATTTATTTTATATTAAGATAAAAACTCATCTTAGAATTTTGGGATAAAAAAAAAAATTATGCTGGAATATTGTATTTGTTTTCAATGTATTCCATACCTGATTCTATATGACATGGTCGTAGTTGTTTTATATAGTAGAAGTTAAAATAAACTTTAATTGCAAGTTCTATCTCCGTTTAAGTTTTCTTTGTAAAAGAGAATGGTATAAATGAGTTTTCATCAGAAACTTGTGTATTTGTAATCACAAGTAACTTTTCATTGAGCGCTTTTTTGCCAGAGCTCTAAAAATTCAACAGAGTCCAATAAAGTGCCAATTTTTGCCTATTAATACCCCCTATACCACTATGTAGTCAGGGCATAGAGACACATCTTTTATTATACCAATCGACTTAAAATCATTTTTTGACTCGATTTAGCGACGTCCATCCGTCCGTCTGTACGTCCATGTAAAACTTGCAATCAAACTACAGGTCGCAAATGTGAACTTATTTTAATGAAATTTGAAATGAATTTGAAATTTTAATGAAATTCTATCGGCCATAGTACGAACGCTATTGTATTTGTGAAAATCGGTTGATGTTCAGACGTAGTCCCCATACAAATGACCTCTATGAGATCGACTTTAATTGTCATAAGATTCAAATTATCATATATATCATAGTCAAATTGGGTCTGTGTATGTTTATTACATGCATTTATTAGTAGTCGAAAAATAAGCCCCATAGGACAATTCTTTCCTACCCCCATATGAAGCTAATTCTCGATCTTTACTTAAATCTCTAAAAAAAATAAAAATGTTTTTACAAAAAATAAGTAACCTTACCAAATATGTACAGGATCAGTCCATTTTTCGATCTTGTCCCCATATAAATATAGCATCCGATATGAAATTTTTCATATCCGAAGGCAAAAATAATTAATAACAATGCCATTCAGTCATGGCCAAACTTTTCAACTGACGGATCATTACCTAATTAGAAAATTACTCGGGGGCCAAAAAAATTTTTTTCTGAAAAACTGAAATAAAATTAATTTTAATTTTTAGTAACTAAACAGTCAAATTAAATTAGAAAATCTTTATTTAATGTGATAAAAATAGTTGTTTACAATTAGTGTTAATTTTTTCAATGTCTGGATCAAAATTGCTTGTTGAAATTCTTAGTATTGCATACAAATGTTCATCACTTATGCTAGATCGCGATGGACTTTTATTTTGGTTCGTTTGTTCGCAAATGTATGTTGATACAAATATAACCAAAATTTTTTTTGCCTGCTTTCGAATATCAAAGTATTTTGCTTTATTTAGAATACGATAAAAATTTAGTAAGTTGTCCGTTTGATGATTAAATAATTCTTGCATAAATGCATAACTTGTAAATCAATAGTTGCAGCTGAATATCACTTGAAGCACTCTCGACATTAGTAGCAAATGAATTGCGAATAATCATTTTCAATTATACGAAAACAATCAAATCTTCGATTAAATTCATTTGTTAAGGCAGGTACATTTTTAGGAAAAAGCTTTATCTTGAGAGATATCCTGAAGTCACATTAACAAGATTTTCCCATTTAATAATATATTTCAAAAGCCATTTTTCAACTTCGTTAAAAAGTTCTGCACCGGTGGTTCTATTTTTCATTGCAGCCATGGATAACAGCTCTTGTGTAATTTCAAAGTCCTCATTAATTGACCGAACAAAAATCAGTAGTTGTTCAGTATATTTTATATCGCAGCTCTCGTCTAAAGCTATAGTACAGTATGGTCTATTTGTATTTTCTAATTTTTCTGACAGCTGCTCATTTAGCTATTTTCTTTTAGTTCCTAATTTTTATACTCTTTTTGTTCCAAGTTATTGCTAACATTAGCGAGTTTAAATGTTTTTTCTATAAGTTGTACTAGAAGTTTTGGAAAAAAAAAATAATTTTTTTTCTGTTCTGTAAAATAAAAACATCAAATTTAGAATTTTTATTAACTAAGCCCATATAAACTATGTTTTTTTATTATACACAGCGGGCCATAAACAGCCCGCGGGCCGTAGTTTGGCCATGGCTGGTCTAGACCGACTATAATATTTTTTATAGTTTTTTCTTTTTTAAATTTCGTGTTAATAATTAATCACAATGTCTTTATAAATTCAGGATATCTCCAATGAAAAAATAAACAAATAAAATATGACGCAAAATTTCGGATTTAATGAGATCACATGGCCCGATTTTTATGCGCGCCAAACCTGTATGCAAAAGGTATATACATAGGTTTGTCATTCTGTTTGTAATAATTTGAAGAACACTTGCACCTCATAAAATGTATATGTATATCACATTAATAGGCTAGACGATTTCTTGTGACCGATGTTTCGTTCTACCGATTTATCCCGATTTTGACCAAACGTATATTATTTGAAAGGTATTTCTTTTTAGGCGTTTGGCAGATTTGCAGATTTAAATTTTTTTTTTTCATATTAAGTAAATTGAATTTAAAGGTTCTACTAATACATACATAAAATTAAAATTCATTCACAATAACAATAATCTTCATTCACAATAATGGTTTGTGAATTGGCTAAGTTAAAAAATAAAGCTGTCTAGAAATTGCAATCGAATTTCGAGCGCTGAAATCTGTTAGTATGTTATTAATCCTTATAACAAGCAGAGTTGAAATAGCAATGTCCGCCTGTCCGTCTTCAGAAATCACAATCATGCCTCGAATAGCTCAGCCACGTTGCTCATTTTTATTAAAAATGCTTCACCGACATCCTGAGCAGACTTCTGTTTAAAATCAATAAAATTGCTTAAATAGCTCCTGGAATTTCAATGAAAATGTCAAACAACACTTGAAAAAACATTATTTTTATATGATGTTCTTGTCATTTTTGTTATTGTAAGTTTTGTAATTTGTGTGTCTTAGCTGTATTTGTTGTTGTTGTTGTATAGGTCGTTATGATTTTAGCATTTGCTTAATGAGTGTTAATGTATCGTTATTGTCACACTCTTTTTAACATTATCCCAAAATAAATACAGAAATCGTCAATTTGAAAGAAAAATAATAACAAAGGAGAGGTTATATACAAGTTTGTCATTCTATTTGCCAAAAAAATAACCAGGCCCCATAATATATATATATACTTCTGATCCCTACAACAAGCGGTGCTGACATAGCAATGTCTGTCTGTCCGTCCGTGTAAATCACGAGCACACCGTTAATAGATCAGCTGGATTGCTTATTTTTAGTGAATATGTTTCACCGACATCGTTAGCAGGCTTCTGTTTAAAATCAATGCAATTGGTTCAAAACAGTCTGAGCGTTCAATTAAAATGTAAAAAAACTTTTAAAAAATTTTTTCTGTGGAAATCACGATCACGTCCTCAATAGGTCAACTGGGTTGCTCTGTTTGAGTGAAGATGATTCGTTGACATCCTGAGCAGGCTTCTGTTCAAAATAATAAATATCGGTTCAAAATATCTTGAGATTTCAATGAAAATGTAAAAAAAAACTCTTAAAAAAATAATTTGTTTCTAGGTTGTTTTTGTAATTATTGTTATTCTAAACTTTGTAATTTGTGCGTGATAGCTGTAATTATTTTTTTTTTTGTTGTTGATTATTAGTTTAGGCTGGTATTGCCACACTTTTTTCTTAACATTATCCCGAATAAAAATGCAATAAATCGCCAATGTGAAAGAAAACTAATATCAAATAACTATTTGTACATTTTAATAAAAATAAAAATTAATCAGATTTTCATATTTTTTTTCGCAACGCTTTAGTTTTTCAGTTTTTCTTTTAAAACTCTGAATTTCAACTTATAGAAAAATGTCCATGTTACAAGTTCTTTCATTTGAAAACATTTCCAATTTTTCTAATTTAAAACTTTCTTTATATAATTTATCATGTTTTGATGAATTCAAGTTATTTGTTTTATAGAAAAAGTGTCAAATTAGAAACTGGAAGCGTTCTTTTAAATTCGTATTTCGTATTAAATACGTTTAAAGGTTGTTCCTTAATATTTGTCAGATTTTAATATTTTCCCTATGGCATCACTGCAAATCTATCAAAGCTTATTTCCCGTAGACTTGACAAAAATAAATTAAAATGATCTGGCAACCCTTGCTTTTAAACGGTATATGTATGTTCTAAAATCTCATGTTGTTGTTAGTAAAACAGAAAATTTTTGATTTCAACTTCCTTTTCATATGAGACCACCATCACTATACTAGCCTTACCGCCATACAGTTTGGAGGATTTACCTTTCATGGTACAGAAACCACGGAATTGTTCTTATACAACCAATAACTTTCTTAGCGTAGTGACAGGATGCCAAATCGTGCCAAAAATATATGGGCATAAGGTGTTGGCTTATGAACAAAGCACTTGCTTCAACCAGCAACTTTCTTAGAAATCTGTTTTTGGGCCCTAAACTTTACTTTAATATTTTCTCGAGCATTAGCCACATAATAATTTCGACCCGTTAGCTGGTAAACATATGCCAGCATATACGTTTCGTCCTCCATTATTCAGCAGGAGTATTTTTTTTATAGAGTTCCAGTCTGGAACACTTTGGACTTTGTAGGTTTCTAAACCTGCATTGGCTTTAACTTTTCGCCTCAAATAGTTCGATCGCTGAGCTAATCGGGATGATTTTCTACTGGATGTATTGGGAACTCTTTTTTATATGCTTCCTATTTTATTTTATTTTTTTTGAATTACAAACATCATGTAAACATTGGTAATTGTTTGACGGCTGATTTTTTTAGGACCAATTTGAATTTTGTTGAAAATATTTAATAATTTTAGCACGTACTTTTATTACGTCACTTATTTTAATGAAATTATTTTCTTAAACTTCTCCATATCTATAATATTAATAGGCTAGGCGATTTCTTGTAACAGGTGTTTTGTTTTACCGTTTCATCCCGATTTTGACCAAACGTATATTATTTGAAAGGTATTTCTTTTTAGCCGTTTTGCAGATTTACAGATTTTTAAATTTTTTCCTTTATTTTGAGTAAATTGCATTTAAAGTTGCTACTAACACATACATAAAATTATACAATGCTATGTGTGTGTTTATTAAATTTGTTAATGTGTTTGTTATCTTTATTCACAGTAATAATAATAAACTAAAGAAATGTTGGTTTCTGAATTGGCTAAGTTGAGAAATAAAGTTGCTTAGAAATTGCACTCGAATTTCGAGCGCTGGAATCGGCTAGTAATTTACTATTGTTTGTGTGGCGGTAGATGCTAACGGTGCCGAAATTTATGACTTGTGGCCGGAAGGCATGGTAGCTTTTTTTTAACTTTTTTTTATTATTTTAGGATGCGTGCGTCTCAAAGCACAGCAGCAGAATATTCGAATATTTGCCAGTAACGACCTTTAGTTAAGTCCAAATTTTGTATTAAAATATTTTGAATTACGAAATTTTTACCATTGACTCATTGGGAATTTGACTTGCTTTCCAAAAAAAAAAAAAAAAAAGAAACTTACGGAACATTTCTACTTCAACTTTTTTGTTGACAAAGCCAAAAACGCTGTATGCCACATATAGGTGCCAGCAGAAATATTCGTACATTTGCAATTAGGGTAGTCCCATGAATTATAGAACGACGTACAACGACGTATATTTTAACAGAAGACACACTTATTTGTGCTAAGTTCATTTGAGTTACTTATATTTCGTTTGAAAACTGCAATATATTGTGATAAGTCCCAAATCAAAGAAAGCGGTGCTGACGAGAGAAAAGTTATATTAAAGCTTAGAAACGAGGGTTAATATTTTCGTGAAATAACCTGGATCATAGGCAGAAGTGTGGATTGTCGTTCAAAATTTTAATATACCCAAACCATATTGTCAAAATTTCATTGTAAGAGCGATAGGAAACTACTTTGGCGGCAGTAAAACAGATTTCCAGAATAAGTGATTTCCAAATTAATTCTAAACTCAAAGAATCTTTCGGCAAAGACCTTTAACGTTTGCTACAAAATTGTACTTAATGCTTAAATAAATATTTTTTATAAATATATTTATATATCCATGTAAAGGATTCATTCGACAAAATTAGTCTAACTTGATTTGCTATTTGCTGAAGAATGAAATTACAAATCTTTAATGGATCTTGAGTTAAAGCTGAAAAACTAAACAAACATCGGGATAAGGAAAAAATATAAAAAGTCATATAAAGAAGTTTGGCCTGAAATCGTCAAACCTTTCGGAGGTTTTACTATACTGGCCTAGTACTTTCTCATCCCCCCGGAATGGCTATTGCACTGTATTGTATTATATATATCATACGCGATTTCATTAAGTCTATACTATCTATACTAATAGCAGATTCCAGCCCTCGAAATTCGAGTGCATCTTAAAAATTTTATTTTTTCATTAAATAAAGACTCTAAAGGTATGCTTATCAATTATAGCCAATTCACAAATCAACACAAAAAACAAACTTATTTTTATTACAAACACATTAACAAATTTAATAAACACACACATAGTATTGTGTAATTTTATGTATGTGTTAGTAGCAAATTTAAATGTAATTTACTCAAAATAAAGGAAAAAACTTAAAAATCCGTAAATCTGCAAAACGGCTAAAAAGAAATACCTTTCAAATAATATACGTTTGGTCAAAGTCGGGATAAAACGGTAGAACAAAAAATCGGTCACAAGAAATCATGTAGCCTATTAATATTGTAGATATATCGTACGCGATTTCATTAAGTCTATACTATCTATAATAAAGAGGTAATGTGTGTTTGTTTGTTTGCAGGAGGAAATCTCCGTTACTATTCATATGATCTTCCTGAAATTTTGCAAGATTCTTACTGCGGATATCGGAGGTGCTATAGGCTATATTTTTTTAAATCTTTTTTGTGGGCGTGGCACCTTCCATAGAAAGTAAATTATTAATATCATATATATTGAGTACTATGATATGAAGAGCTTTGCAAATTTTTGTGAAGTCACCTATTATTAATTTTAGTAACTAAGGCGGAAAGGGCAGGATCGGATAAGTGGGCGTGGTACTCCACATACAAAGTAATTACTCATATCATATATCTCGAGTTATATGACAGACATAGTTTTGCAAATTTGTCTTAGGTCCTCTATTACTAACGTAAGTTGTCAGACAAAAAATGGGCAGGATCGGACAAACGGATGTGGAACCCCCAATACAAAGTAAATATAAAATGTCATATATTTGGAGTACTATAAAAGTGAGAACATTGTGACTTTGCGTGAGCCCATAATTTATTTATGAGATTAGTTGAACAAAAAATGGGCGTGATCGAAGCAGTGGGCTTAGCATCGCCCATCTATAATATTAATAGGCTAGCCGATTTCTTGTGACCGATGTTTTGTTCTACCGTTTTATCCCGATTTTGACCACACGTGCATTATTTGAAAGGTATTTCTTTTCAGCCGTTTTGCAGATTTACAGATTTTTAAAATTTTTCCTTTATTTTGAGTAAATTGCATTTAAAGTTGCTACTAACACATACATAAAATTATACATATGCTATGTGTGGTTTATTAAATTTGTTAATGTGTTTGTAATAAAAATGAGTTTTTGTGGTGATTTCTGAATTGGCTATAATTGGTTAGCATACCTTTAGGGTCTTTATTTAATGAAAAAATAAATTTTCCTTGAATTTGCACTCGAATTTCGAGGGCTGGAATCTGCTAGTACGAAGTAAATATACAATATCATATAACTGGTATGCTATATAACTGGTATGCCATCAAATATTAATGTGAGTAGTCCGATAAAAATTGAGTGGGCTGGGATTAGTGGGCGTGGCACCTCCTATACAAAAAAAAATATGAAGTAATACGAAAGCGACAGTCTTGAAACTTTTGACAAGTACATTAATTATCAATGGAAAATAAGGGCGGAATCGCCAAATTCAAAACTTCACAAAATTCAAAAGCGCTAAAATCAAAAATCGCCAAATCAGAAAATCGCGAAAATCAAAAATCCCCAAAAACAAAAATCTTTAAAAGCAAAAATGGGCAGAATCAAAAATCGTTAAATCAAAAATCGCCAAAATCAAAAATCGCTAAAATGAAAAATTACCAAATGATATTCTAAATACAAGGCCAATAGTTGAGTGTTGTCAGATTTAATTTGGCAAATCCATGTTCATCTCATGGCCTTGCTCCAGAGCTGTAACGCTGAAAAATTTTACAATTTTTGCCCCGAATGAAGAAACAAAAATATTGTATATTAGCAAGCATTGAAATAAAATAAAAACAAATTATTTATTTATTTATATTAATTACAATGCAAAGTAAATTTGAATTTTAATTTGGGTCCAGGGATAAGCCGGGTGACAAAGACCATTTGGCTGGTTTTTGCAGCGACAGCCCAAATCCTCTGGTGGGAATCGAACCCACGACCCCCGCATGATAGGCAAGAACGCTACCTACTCACCTACCGGGGCGCTTAGAATAAAAAGTATAAAATATATTAAATTAAATATTTTAATTGCACAATACAAACTTCGAAGGAAAAATTAATTATAAAATAAAACATGCCAATAAGTCTCGGTAAGTCGTAGCGAAGCGTGACAGGGCATACTAGTATTTAATATTTTTATAGATGTTTTAATGATTTATGTTTTAATGATTTAAACTATTAACAATATAAAGGATATGAAGACAATACAAAATATTCTTGTTAAAGTTTTGCTCTCTTATTTTTGATTTGTTTGGGTCCAATTAAGCTTTAATTTTACAAAGAGATGGACAAATGCAGATGACTAAATTTGAAATTGCCTAAACGAATTTAGTACTTCTAACCTAAGACCATTATCATATATGGACGAGGTCTGAATTACTTCACCAAACCCTTTGAATTAAAGGATGAATTTCCAAAATAACATTCAAAGAGAAACAACTAATTTATTTGATTAGAATAGCCAAAGATTTTTGTCTCAAATACGAATTTCTCTGCGATAATCGAATATGTCAGTTATCAAATTTTGCAACAACAAAATTTGTTTTTTCTCGATGTATGTCTTCTTAGATGAGTTTTTTTCTTTGAATTTTACAATAAAAAAAATTCCTTTTTACTATTTTTGTTTTAAGAGCTGTACGCAGCTTGTTAAGGAATCTTAACAGAAAATTTTCATATATTTCTTAAAGAAAAAAAAGCACAAAAGTACCTTTCAGTGCAACGCTAGAAATCAGCTGTTTTCTGTCAATTATTAAGAATTGTGAAATTGAAAACAAATCAATTCTTCGGTTCTGCTTTATTTGGCCTGCTAAACGCTTTTTAAGCTCAGTATCAAAATTACCCATCCGCTTCTTGTTTTTTTTTTCCGAATTTTGTTTTTTTCCCAGGTTTGCAACTGAAAAATAACTTTTATTTTTTTTAGCATATTACATTTTGTTTATGCTTACCTCCCCTGTCAAAATTCCTTTCAGAAAGAACGAAAAATTTGATATTCCTGCTGAAAGCCTGGGTTGCCTAACTTCATTTACGTCAAAAAAAAAGTAGTAAAAACAATACTACTTTTTTAAAAAGCTGCGGACTATCAACAGAAATTTTTTGACAGAAAAATTCCTTAAGCATTTCTGAAGCGTTTTTTTATATGAAGTTTTTGATTCCTTAGCAAGCTGCGTACAGGCCTTTACTTAAAAAATCGTTTTGTTTTTGTTGTTGGTTTTATTCTGTTTTTTTTTCTCTTTTTGTGAATGGAAGTATAGTTAAAGGTACTAGTTATATAAAATTTTAACATTTTAGTGTGAATAAATCAAAAAAAACCAGTGTTGATTGAAAGTAGATTTGAATTTAAAAAAAAAAACAAATTTTTTTTAGGATTTGTTTAATTTTTAAAATGGTTCTATACATGTTTATGTATGTCTGTGTGTATGTTAGTGTATTTGTCATTTTACAAAAATATCAAAATGTATACCAATTTAATGTATTTCTTTTTGTTATTTTTTTTTTCAAATATCCTTAAATAATTAATTTTGTTTTTTTTTCAGTAATTATTGTATATTTTTTATGTATGTATATTAAATATTATTAATGTTATTATTATTATAATATTTTAATTTTAATTAAATCACAAAATTGTTACTGCTACTCGCTCAATTTAATTTTCATTTTATTTCCATTTTTTTTAATCACTAAGTGTTTATATATTTTTAATATTATTTTTATTATTTTAACTTATGCTAAAATCTAAATTTCTAATTACTTTTTGTTATCTGTTGTCATATTTTGTATATACTTTTTTTATGTTTTTGTTTTTTTTTGTTAATATTGTTGTGTGTATATAATTTTTTTGTTCAGTTAAAAAAAATAATTTAAATTACATTTTTTTTCTAATTGTTTTAATTGTTATGCTTTATAGTTAATATTTTATTTTAATTTTAAATCGTTGTCGTTGTGTTTTTTTTTAAGTTCGAAATGTTTTTCAAAATTTGTTTAAGCCAAACCATTAGTTTTTTTTTTCTTAAAAAAAAAAAAAATAATATATTAAAAGTAATTGACATAATTAATAGATTTAATTTTTGTTCAATTTAAAATAATTTATTTGCTTTAGTTAAGTTATTAATTCACATATTTTAATTGCCAAAGGTTTCATGTGGTTTCTTTTTGTTAAAGAAAAATTGCTTTTTAGTTACCGAATGTTTGTTTTAAATAAAGGGAAAAAATAGAGAAATAGATATAACCCAAATTCTTTTAAAAGGTTTGTTTTTTATAGAAATGTTCTTTATTTTTATAATTTTCATTTAAAAAAAAAAAAAAAAAAATATATACCGAATAAAAAAAAAAAAAATAAAAAATATTTTTTGAAGTTTAATTTAACATTAACCTTCTTTAAAAAATTTAAAAAAATAAAAAAAAAATATTTTATACTTAAATTTTTTAATAAAAAATATATTTTTTCTATTTTCTTAATCAAAGAAATTTAAAATTTGCTAACTTAAATTAAATAATTTTTACTCAAATTAAATTTAGTTCTTCAAAAAATTTGTTACAGAATATTTTTTTAAATAATAATAAAAAAAACTAATAAAAAGAAAATTATAATTATTTTTTATTTTAATATTTTACACATAAAATGTTCGAAATCTCCTTATCTATAATATACATAAATAGGCAAGGCGATTTCTTGTTATCGATGTAACTTTGTCAGTTTTAAACCGATTTCGACCAAACATACCTCATTTGGAAGGTATTTCTTTTAAGCTGTTCACCAGATTTACAGATTTGCACGGCTCGAAACATTTTTTGGAGTAAAATTCATTTAAATTGCTACTAACACATGCATAATATTCTGAAATGATGTGTTTGCAAAAATTGTATATGAAAAGCCCAGTGTTGAATAGAAAAATTATTTTTGACAAAAACCAATTTGATTACAAGCATAAACCAATAACATAAACTAATAACGACAATAACGCAATCGAATTTCATTATAAAAATTGCATATCAAACGCCCTGTGTTGAATTGTGAAATGTCTAAAACTAGCACACAAGGCGGTTCAAATACGTTTAGGCTCTTAATTCTGTGTATTCAACAAATATTTATAATGAAATAAATTTAATGAATGAAATAGATTAAAAAAATATCGAAAGCAATAAATTGAATGAAAAAATTAAATTTCCTAGAATTTTCCTGGAAGTAGACGTTATTAATAAATTATTTTTACTCATAAAAAAATGTTTAAATTTCTTGAAAAATTTTAATAAAACACAAAATTATAACAAAATTCTAAAACAAGTTAACACAAGTTAAAACTTAAAAAAATGAAACATATTTTTTGAAGTTAAATCTATAATATTAATAGGCAAGGCGATTCCTTGTGACATCTTCTACACTCCCAGTTATCAACCGATATTGACAAAAAATACACCATTTGAAAGATATTTCTTTATAGATGTGCACTATGTTTTTAAACATTGAAATTGGGTCAGTTTTTGGGTCTTTACTTCATTTAAAGTTGCCATTTAATTTTTAATGTTAATTGTGAGTTGTCTAAAATTGATTAGCATACCTTTAGGCTCTTATAAAATTATTTATTAATAAACCCATTTGTATATCTTTTGTGTACATTCACAATTTATTGAATTATTGAATGAAAAAATAAAATTTCTTAGAATTTTGTTCTTTTGTAGCATAATTTAAAACATAAAAGATAATTGCACTCGAGTTTCGAGTGCTGGGCTCTGCTAGTTTGATATTAATAGTCTTTAAACAATTTTAGTAAAAAAAAAAAAAATATATTCAGTGCTAAAATTTTTTGAACAAAAATCTTATTTTTATTTTTTGAGTAAAAAATTAAAAATCTTAATAAAATTATTTAAAAAAAAAAATAAACTAAATATTTTTTTATCCAAATAAAAAAAATAATTATTCAATAATTAAATAGTTGCACTAAGCATAATTTCATCATGATATTATTAAGGATTTTAGAGATTAATTAAAAAATGTTTTTATTTTTTTTGTTTGAATAATAATATTTTTAATAAATTTACTCAAATAATTTTTACTTATAAAAAAATTTTAAAATTTCTTAAAAACTTTTATTCTGTTTTTGAGAAGATCAATTTGTTATTTTAGGAAAATTTTTAAACAAATTTACAGAAGTTAAAAAAAAATAAATAAAATTTATTTTTTGAAGTTTAAAAATAAAAGATATATAAATTTTTACTCAAATTTTTTCAACATAAAAATTATTTTTTTAGGAAAATAATTGAAAATTTCCATATAAAATAACAATTTTTTTTACTGAAATTAATTTTAACCAGATTTACAAATTTGCACGGCCCGAAACATTTTTTGGAGTAAAATTCATTTAAATTTGCTACTAACACATGCATAAAATTATGCAATGATGTGTGTGCCTTTATGAAATTTGTTAATGTGTTTGCAAAATTGTATATGAAAAGCCAAGTGTTGAATTGAAAAATCATTTTTGACAAAAACTAATAACGACAGCAGCGCAATTGAATTTCATTATAAAAATTGCATATCAAATGCCCTGTGTTGAATTGTGAATTGTCTAAAGCTAGCATACTTTTAGGTGGCATACAAGGCAGTTTAAATACGTTTAGGCTCATATTTCTGTGTATTCAACAAATATTTATAATGAAATAAATTTAATGAATGAAATAGATTAAAAAATATCGAATGTAGTAAATTGAATGAAAAAATAAAATTTCCTAGAATTTGCACTCGTATTACGAGGGCTGGGCTTTGCTATTATTATTATTATTATGCAGTTATTAACATTTTCACAAATCAATCAAAAAAATTCTTTGTTTTTTATATAAAAAATATATCTTTGAAATAATTTTTTCTTAAATAATTTTTACTAAAAAATGTTAAAATTTTTTACAAAATTTTATTTTGGGCTTGAGAAGAAAACCTTTCTAATTTTTAACAAATTGAGCAAAATTTACAGAAGCTAAAATTTTAAACACATAATTAATTTTTAAGTAAAATTTGTTTTTAAAGCAATATTTTTTAAATCAAATTTTTACATCAAAAAAATTATTTTTTAATTTTTGAAGGAAAAAAATATAAAAATTTAATTTTATGATAAACTAGCTGAGTCCGGTCCGCGTTGTTGGCCCGAAGAAAACATCTGGATTTTATATTGCATCTAAATTTTAATACCGAGTGTCGGGCAAAAGTAAAGCACGATTTAATAATATTATGAATATGACTGAAAAAAAATATACGTTTTCTTGAATATGTTAACACCAGCGCCACCTACAGGTGAAAAACTTTGTCAGCAACTTTAGTTTTATGTACATAATATATGTTGCGAATTTGAGCTAAATTGGACCGTAAATAAATGTTTTGGGAAAATCTCGACCCCAGCGCCACCTATCAGGTACAAAAAAAAGTTATGCAAATCGGAGAACCAAAGGAACATATGGTATGAATACGAAGTCGCTAGCATTAGTGGTTCAACGGTTATTAGAGTACCAACATACGCACCAACGTTTTTATATATTAAGATTAAAAATTTTTATCAAATTAATTTTAACTAAAAAGTTGTTAAAAAAAAAGAAAAAAATATATAAATTATTATTATCAAATTAAAAAAAATTGTTTAAGGATTAAGCCATAAAAGAAAAAAAAATATATCAATTTTTTTCATCAAAAATTTTTCAAAAACAAAGAAAAAAATTTTTGTTTCTTATTTTAAAAGAACATATTTTTAATTTGATCTCAAAAAATCTTTACTTTAAAATCTTTTCTTAAAAACAAAATTTTGTTTTGCTTGAGAAGTAAAAATTTTTAGTTTAACAGTTTCAGTAGAATTGAAAAAAAATTACAAAAGCTAAAATTTTAAACATAAAATTGATTTTTTAAGTTAAATTAAAAAAAAAATTGTTTTTACCTTGAGAAAAAAAATTGTAGTAGAATTAAAAAAAAATTTACAGACGCTAAAATTTTTAACATGAATTATTTTTTTAAGTTAAATTCGATATTTTTACTCAAATTTTTTGCAAAACGAAATAATTTTGTATTATTTTTAAGAAAAAAAAAATAATAAAAATTTGCTCTTAAATTAAATAGATTTTACTAAAATTATATTTAACTTAAACATTTGTTAAAAAGAAGAAAAAAATATAAAAAATTAAGAAACATATTTTTTTTAATTGCATATCCCATAGTGCACACAGTGTAAAATAATTGGTTCATAAATTTATTAAGTTTTCAGAGATCAATTTGAAAAAATACATGTTTTTCGTTATTTATTTGAAAAGTAGACATTTTTAGTAAATAATTTTTACTAAAAAAAAAAAAAATGTTTAAATTTCTTAAAAAAAAATTTAATAAAAACACAAAATTTAATAAAATTTTAAAACAAATTTACAGAAGATATAACTTGAAAAAAGTTAAATATATTTTTTGAAATTAAATTTGATATTAATAGTTTTTAAACTAAATTAGTAAAAATAAAATATATATTTTTTACTGAAACTTTGAACAAAAAACTTATTTTTAAATTTTTTGAAGTAAAAAGTTAAAAATGAAATTGAATTAACTAATTTTAACTTAAAAATAAAAAAAAAAAAAAAAATTATATATATTTTTTTTAACAAAATAAAAAAAGTTTAACTTAAAAAAATTTTTTTAATTCCTTTAAAAGTGGTATTCCGGTTTTGAGAAGAACAATTTTTTATTTGAATAAAATTTTAAAACAAATTTACGGAAGATGAAATTAAAATAAAAAAAAAATATTTTTTTTGAAGCTTAAAAATGTTTTTTTTTTGTTTGAAATTGATTTTAATTTTCACCTGAAAACATTTTTTTTTTAAATTTTAAATTAAAAAAAAATTTTTTAAAAAGAGAATTTTTTTTAAAATTTTTTTTTTAAAAAAAATAAAAAAAAAAAATTTTTTTTAAACGTATTTTTTTTTTTTTGAGGAAAAAATTTTAAATTTACTTTTTTCAATTAAATAGTTTACACTCAAATTTATTTTAACTTAAACATTTGTTAAAAAGAAAAAAAAAAAAAATAATAATAAAAAGAAATATAAAAGAATAATTGTTTAATTTCTAATCGCATAGTGCACAGTGTAACATGATTTCTTTATGAAATTATTAAGTTTTGAGAGATCAATTTAAAAAAATTAATTTAAAATTTTTACTCATTAAAAAAATGTTTAAATGTCTCTAAAAAAAAAAAATTTATGAAAACACAAAAAATAAATAAAAAAAAATAACAAAAAAATATAAAAGAATAATTGTTTAATTTCTAATCGCATAGTGCACAGTGTAACATGATTTCTTTATGAAATTATTAAGTTTTGAGAGATCAATTAAAAAAATTTAATTTAAAATTTTTACTCATTAAAAAAATGTTTAAATGTCTCTAAAAAAAAATTTATGAAAACACAAAATTATAATAAAATTCTAAAACAAATTAACACAAATTAAAACTTAAAAAAAGAAATATATTTTTGAAGTTAAATCTATAATATTAATAGGTAAGTCGATTTTTAGTGACGTCTTCTACACTCTCAGTTACCAACCGATTTTGACAAAAAACATAACATTTAAAAGATATTTCTTTACAGATGTGCACCAGTTTTTTTAAAATTAAAATTTGCCCATACATATGCAATGATATATATGTGTTTATTAGATTTGTTAATTTGAATTGTGAATTGGCTAAATTGATTATAAATCTTCTGTGTAAATTCACAATTTATTGAATTATTGAATGAAAAAATAAAATTTTTTAGAATTTTCTTCGTTTCTAGCGTAATTTAAGACATGAAAAACAATTGCACTCGAGTTTCGAGTGCTGGGCTCTTCTAGTTTGATATTAATAGTCTTTAAACAATTTTAGTAAAAAAAAAGAAATGAAATATTTATTACTGAAATTTTTTGAACAAAAACCTTATTTATTATTTTTTTTTTTAGTAAAAAAATAAAAATCTTAAATTATGTTATTTTTAATAAAATTATTTTAACTTAAAAAATAAAAAAAAAACACTAAATATTTTTTTATCCATATAAAAAAAATAATTGTTCAATAATTAATTAGTTGCACTAAGCATAATTTCATCATGATATTATTAAGGATTTTAGAGATCAATTAAAAAATGTTTGTATTTTTTTATTTGAATAATAATATTTTTAATAAATTTACTCATATAATTTTTACTTATAAAAAAATGTTAACATATCTTAAAAATTTTAAGAAGCACAAAATTTAATAATATTTTACACAAATTAACAGAAGTTAAACTTAAAAAAATAAGATATAAGTTAAAAAAATAAAATTTAAGTTAAAACTTTAATATTAATAGGCAAGGCGATTTATTGTGACATCTTCTACACTCTCAGTTACCAACCGATTTTGACAAAAAATATACCATTCGAAAGGAGTTTCTTTGCAGATGTGCGCCATTTTTTTGAAAATTAAAATTCGGTCAGTTTTTGGTTCTGGTTTTGAGAAGATCAGTTTTTTATTTTAGTAAAATTTTTAAACAAATTTACAGAATTTAAAAAAAAAATTATTTTTTGAAGTTTAAAAATAAAAGATATAAATTTTTACTCAAATTTTTTCAACACAAAAATTATTTTTTTTTAGGAAAATAATTGAAAATTTCCATCTAAAATAAAATTTTTTTTACTGAAATTAATTTAAACTTAAAAATTTGTTTAAAAAAAAAAAATTATATAGAATTTATATCAAAATAGAAAAAAAAAATTAAAAAAAATAACGATTGTTTGTTTGGACAGATTTGTATCTTCTAAAATTAATACGAAGTAAAAGCTGTATGGTATGAAAACTGATTCTAACCACACGGCACGTAGGCCTGACTTTAGGTGAGTGTGTTAAAGCGCTGACCAAAAAGTGCAAGTACGAGTGTATGTGAAGGTTCATGGTTCAAACCTCACGGCCGCCCTATGTAGAAAAATTTCATATAGAAACAATCTATTCAATTATAACATAACAATTATCACAATGTTCAATAAACCGCTGATGAAGGCTGAAATGCCAGAAACCGGTCCGATTAAGAATACAGTGTAGTTATGAATTTTTGAAATATATGCTTTCTTCTGCTCTACAACGCACCATTAAAAGACTTGCATATTAATTGCAATACTAGCAGATTCCACCCCTCGAAATTCGAGTGCAAATTCTAGGAAATTTTATTTTTTTCATTAAATAAAGACCCTAATTATATAGCCAATTATAGCCAATTCACAATTCAACACAAAAAACAAACTCATTTTTGTTACAAACACATAAACAAATTTAATAAACACACACATAGCATTGTATAATTTTATGTATGTATTAATAGCAACTTTATGCAATTTACTCAAAATAAAGGAAAAAATTTAAAAATCTGTAAACCTGCAAAACGGCTAAAAAGAAATACCTTTCAAAAAATGTACGTTTGGTCAAAATCGGGATAAAACGGTAGAACGAAACAGCGGTCAAAAGACATCATATTTAAAACACATATTTAAGCTATACTATGCTTGTGTGTGTATCTATTAAATTTGAATTGTGTAAAATTGATAAGCATATCTTTAGGCCCTTATGAAATTATTTATTAACAAACTCATTTATATATCTTCTATATAAATTCACAATTTAATGAATTATTGAATGAAAAACATAATAACTAAATAATAACTAAACTCATAGTTGTACTGAACATTATTTCATCATGAAATTATTAAGGATTTTAGAGATCAATTTAAAAAATGTTTTTCTTTTTTGTTTCAGTTATTATATTATTAATTATTTTTCTCAATAATTTTTATTTATTAAAAAAAATATGTTAAAATTTCTTAAAAAATTTTATTCTGGCCTTGAGATGAACAATATTTTATTTTGTAAAATTTTAAAACAAATTTACGGAAGCTGAAATTCAAAAAAAGAAAAAAAAATTATAACTAATATTTATATTCTTAAAAAAATTTATTTTGTTTTCGAAGAAGAACAATTTTTTATTTTAGTAAAATTTAAAAATAAATTTACGGAAGTTAAAATAAAAAAAAAATAAAATTTATTTTTTAAGTTTAAAAAATAATGATTTTTAATAAATTAGTCGAGCTCGAGGTCACGTTTTTGTTTATAAAATATCCTTTTTTATTTTATTTTTTTTTTTCTCCTCCAATATTTCGTCATTCATTGAATGACATCTTCAGGGAGTATGTACAACAACAACAAAATATATACACAAAATTTATTGCCGCTGCGGTCCTTTCATGTCAATATTATATTAGACATTGACATGAAAGGACCGCAGCGGCAATAAATTTTGTGTATATATTTTGTTGTTGTTGTACATACTCCCTGAAGATGTCATTCAATGAATGACGAAATATTGGAGGAGAAAAAAAAAAAAATAAAATAAAAAAGGATATTTTATAAACAAAAACGTGACCTCGAGCTCGACTAATTTATTAAAAATCATAAATTTCAAAGGTCGAATAATAATTCATCATTTATTTTTTAAAAATAATTATATTTTTTACTTAAATTTTTTCAACACAAAAATTATTTTTTATATTTAAAAAAAAAAAAAAAAAAAAATTAAAATTTTTATCTAAAATTAAAAATTTTTGTTAAAAAAAAGGAGAAAAAAAAATATTCAATTTTTTTTATCAAAATAGAAAAAAAATAATTGCTAAATAAAGAAGCCCATATTTGCACTGTGCAAGTTTAAAGACATGCTCATAAACATCAGTTTATAGGGTAATTTCGGATTCTAGGAATCAAACTGAGTTATTAGTTTTTCGAGTTATCACGATGGTTTCATACAAAATATTTCATTTTAGTTTTTCACTAAGTTTTATGGGACAAACTCATTTTTTCATGGTCTCTATCTTGTACGTTGTTCATTTTTTCCTAAACTTTCGTTTTGCTAACACAGCAAACTTTAAATTTCAGATCTTAGGTGCCGTTTGGGCCAAAATCGCAATTTTAGTGAGTCTATTTTCATTGATAAGAAATCAAAAATTATAAAACAAACATAGTGAATATATTTAAGTGTATATTGTAGATAGCGTTAATAATTTTTTGAATTAAAAAAAAAAAAAAAATAAATAAAAATTTTTCATGTGTAAACATCTATACGCGCAGGAGGGGGGGGGGGTAAATTTCAAAAACAGCGTAACATGTAAGCATAACATGTGAGCGTAAGATGTGAGCGTAACATGTGAGTCGTAAGACAAAATGTGATTGTATTGGTGAAAAAATTATGATAACCTGTTTGAAAATTAAAAATAAAAAAATGAAAAAAAAACAAGTAAAAAAATTATAGTCGGTCTAGACCGACTATACGATACCCTATACCATGCGTTTAGAAACCCTATCTCTTAGGCCCAACTAACTGGACATAGAAAATAAGCAAAAACCAAATTTGAGTGGGATTTTTATTAATTTTTTTGGCTGCAGATATAAAACAGTTCATATCGGATGCTTTATCTATAAAGGGGCTAGGTCCAAAAATGGACCGATCCTGATCATGTTTGGTAAAGTCTCTTGTATTTTGCATATTTTTGCAAACAAAATTTGAGAAGAATCAGTGCAATATTTTTGTTTTTTAATAGATTTAACTGCAGATCGGGAAGCAGCTCTATATGGGGTCAAATGGATCATTTTTGGACTACTCATTAGTGGATGTAATGAACGCATACAAACCCAATTTGCGTAAGATCTATATGACAATTTGGATCTTATGGCAATTTATGTCGATTTCGTATGGGTAATTCGTATGGGGGCTAGGTCTGAACATGGACCGATTCTAACCAATTTCAATAGCGTTCATCCCATGGCCGATAAAAGCTTATATACCAAATTTCATCAAAATATGTTCGTATTTGCGACCTGCAGTTTGATTACAAGCTTTACATGGACACACAGACGGACGGACGGACATTGTTAAATCAACTCAGAAAGTGATTCTGATTCGATCGGTATAATTAAAGATGGGTCTAGGTCAAATATTTTTGGGTGTTACAAACAGCAGCACAAAGTCATTAAACCCAAACCACATAGTGGTATAGGGTATAAAAAATGAAAAATAAAAAATGAAAGATGAAAAATGAAAAAAAAAAAAAATTAAAAATTAAAATGAAAAACGAAAAATGAAAAATAAAAAATGAAAAATGAAAAATAAAAAATTAAAAATGAAAAACAAAAAATAAAAAATAAAAAAAGAAAAATAAAAAATGAAATATGAAAAATAAAAAATGAAAAATAAAAAATGAAAAATTAAAAATGAAAAATAAATAATATAATATAAAAAATGAAAAATTAAAAATGAAAAATAAAAAATGAAAAATTAAAAATGAAACATGAAAAATGAAAAATGAAAAATGAAAAATTTAAAATGAATAATGAAAAATGCAAAATGAAAAATAAAAAAACTAAAAATAAAAAATGAAAAATGAAAACTGAAAAATGAAAAATAAAAAATGAAAAATAAAAAAATTAAAAATTAAAGATGAAAAATAAAAAATTTAAAATGAAAAATAAAAAATGCAAAACGAAAAATGAAAAACGAATAACAAAAAATGAAAAATAAAAAATTAAAAATTAAAAATGAAAAAATGAAAAACGAAAAATTAAAAATTAAAAAACATTAAAAATTTAAAGTAAAAAATTGGGAATAAAAATGAACAATAAAAAATAAACCAAAAAACATAAAACATAAAAAATAAAAAATGAAAAATAAAAAATTAAAAATAAATAAAAAGGAAAAATGAAAAATAAAAAATTAAAAATTAATAATAAAAAATTAAAACTAAAAAATTATAAATAAAAAATGAAACATCAAAAATAAAAAATGAAAAATAAGAAATGAAAAATGAAAAACTAAAATTAAAAGTGAGTAATGACAAATAAAAAATGAAAGATGAAAAATAAAAAATTAAATATAAAAAATTAAAAATAAAATAAAAAAATGAAAGATGAAAAATGAAAAATAAAAAATTAAAAATAAAAAATTAAAAACGAAAAACGAAAAACTAAAAATGAAAAATTAAAAATGAAAAAAGAAATATGAAAAATTAAAAATGAAAAACGAAAAATGAAAAATTAAAAAAAAAAACATTAAAAATGAAAAGTAAAAAATTGAGAATAAAAATTAAAAATAAAAAATGAAAAGTAAAAAATAAAGCTTAAAACATAAAAAATAAAAAATTAAAAATAAAAAATTAAAAAAAAAAATAAAAAGGAAAAATAAAAAATAAAAAATTAACTAAAAATTAAAACTAAAAAATTATAAATAAAAAATGAAACATGAAAAATAAGAAATGAAAAATAAGAAATGAAAAATGAAAAACTAAAATTAAAAATGAGTAATGACAAATAAAAAATGAAAAATTAAAAATAAAAAATTAAATATAAAAAATGAAAGATAAAAAATGAGAAATAAAAAATGAAAAAAGAAAAATAAAAATTGGAAAATGAAAAATTAAATGAAGAAAAAAATTAAAAATAAAAAAATAAAAATGAAAAATAAAAAATGAAAATGAAAAAATGAAAAACGAAAACAAAAAATGAAATATAAAAAATTAAAGATGAAAAACGAAAAATGAAAAATGAAAAAAACATTAAAAATTAAAAGTAAAAACTTGAGAATAGAAATGAAAATTAAAAAATAAAACAAAAAACATAAAACATAAAAATAAAAAATGAAAAATAAAAAATTAAAAAAAAAAATAAAAAGGAAAAATGAAAAATAAAAAATTAAAAATTAATAATAAAAAATTAAAAGAAAAAAATTATAAATAAAAAATGAAACATGAAAAATAAAAAATGAAAAATAAGTAATGAAAAATGAGAAACTAAAATTAAAAATGAGTAATGACAAATAAAAAATGAAAGATGAAAAAAAAAATTAAAAATAAAAAATTTAAAATAAAAAATTAAAAATAAAAAAAAAAATAAAAAACGAAAGATGAAAAATTAAAAATAAAAAATTTAAAATGAAAAATAAAAAATTAAAAATGAAAAACGAAAAATTAAAAATTAAAAAAAAAACATTAAAAATGAAAAGTAAAAAATTGAGAATAAAAATGAAACATAAAAAATGAAAAATAAAAAATGAAAAATAAAAAATAAAGCATAAAACTTGAAAAATAAAAAATGAAAAATAAAAAAAAAAAATAAAAAGGAAAAATAATAAAAAAAAATAACAATAAAAAATTAAAACTAAAAAAATTATAAATAAAAAATGAAACATGAAAAATAAGCAATGAAAAATGAAAAACTAAAATTAAAAATGAGTAATGACAAATAAAAAATTAAAAAAGAAAAATAAAAACGAGAAAATGAAAAATGAAGAAACAAATTAAAAATGAAAAATAAAAAATAAAAAATTAAAAATGAAAAATAAAAAATGAAAATGAAAAAATGAAAAATTAAAAATAAAAAATTTAAAATTAAAAAAAAAAATTAAAAATGAAAAACGAAAAATTAAAAATAAAAATCGAAAAATTAAAAGTTATCCGATTAAAATAATAAATAATAGTAAATATTTTTATATTAACAGAGCCCCTGCAATTGATTGCTATAAGTGATACGCTTTCTGTTTGATTATAAGAAAGTTCTATAAAAAAAATCTCTAATTACTAGATGTTTACACATCTCCCCTGCGATCGCACTCACATGATTTTTTTTATTCGAAAAAGTATCTATTTGGTCAAAAAAGAATTTGGGCTGGTTATATGTAAATTTAGAAACAAACATTCTTATATGTAATATTTTTTGTTTTATTTATTTTTTTCTGAGTACGTAAAATATTATTTGATTTTGTAAATAATTTTAGTTTGAAATCAATTTCATTAAAAATAAAAACTCAACAATATTAACACGAGTATATTCAAAGAGTATAGATTTTAATTTTAAAATTATTTTCCTTTTAGTAAGGTATGCTTAATTGTTAGTTTTTTTTTTTTGAATCGAAAAAATGTAAGTGTATTTTATATTATACAATAAGTATTGTCCTTTTGATATGTTTTTTTTTATTAAATTGTTTTTTTTTTTTTACTTTTATCGCTATTTATTCATATGTTTTTTTTTATATAATTGAAAGTTTTGTTTTTTCGTTTTAATTGAAATAGTTTAATTGTTATAAACTGTTTTAAGATTTAGTATTTACTAGTAGATATATTTAATATTGTATGTAAAAGTATTTTAAGTTGTTGCAAATCTTTTCATTTAAAGTCACTATTGTTATTAGATTTTTTATTGATTGAATAAAGTAATAAGCCGCATTAGAGTATAGAGTTGACGATTGGAAAGAATTTTAAAAAAAATTGTTTTTTTTTCTTCTATTAATAACGGTTTAGATTCTTATTTTTCTAAAATATTAATTTTCTTCTTGTAATTGAGTATAAATCTCTACACATTATATGGACGTTATATTTCACTATTTATTCTGTATTTAACAAATTTTCAAATGTTATATTTGGTTTATGGTTTTTACACTATTTTGACATGCAATTCATTTTTTGTTGTAGTTTTTTTTTAAATTTTTGCTTGATTTTGTTTTTAGTATTTTTGGACCCTATTTAAAACATGAAAGATGACTCTGTGACTCTGCAAATGTTGTTTAAAATGATAATGAACTGGTTTGCTGTTAGTTTGTGCATTGAGTTAAAACTAGTTTGAGCTTTTAATTATAAAATCTAAATGAACTTGGGTAATGTTGCAATTTAGTATTAAGAGAAGTTGTTGAATTTTTCGGAAAAATTATCTTCAAAGACGTGTTAGTTAAAAATTCAATATTAAATTAGAATTTTAGTTTTAGTTTGTTTACCTAAGTTAATTGGGTAAAGAAAAAATCATGTACTTAGCAAAGCTTTAATTGACCTTTTGCTTTTCATACTTTCACAAAGTAAATTGTGGTCTTTATAAAATAATACACTAAATTTTGTTTTACCTAAAATACTTCGGCTATGAAAAATAAAAACCGCTTGTATACATTTTTTGTTTTCTACATATAAAAATTTTGTTCAACGGGAGATTTCTTGCCATTTCGAAATACTTTATCTCTTATCACTGTCCCATATTCCTGTAGATATTTTTTTTTTAAATTTTGTTGGATTTTATTTTTAACAAAAAACCACAGAAGGGTAAATTAGTTTTCTTGAAGTATCGTTGAATTCTTCTTAATAAATATTCCTAAACTTTTTAGGTTAAAATTTCTAAGTTGTTATATGGCATATCACCCAATTTATTTTTTTTTTAACTAAATAAACTATGTGTTTTTCTATAGCATGCCTAGGAAAATCATTTGAAAATATTTTTTCTTTCCTTATATGAAATTGAGTATTTTGCAATTTTACCTAAATTTTAGTTATATAAATTTTTTTATATAATTGGCTGTAAATTTTGACATTTTTATATAATATAAGTAAAATATAATATATAATTTGTTTGTTTGTTTTTTTTTCTTTAATTATTTATTTTAGGTTTAATATTTTATTTTGTATAAATAGAATTTCTACTTATGTTCCATAATATTCGTTGCATGGGATTTTTACTTTAAGTTGTTTTTAGCCATTTTAATTAGCTTGGGGTTTGTTTTTGGTTTTGTCTTAATTTTCTAAATCTTAAACAAAAACTAAAACTAGTATAAATATATTTTTTATGTATAAATAAAAAAATTGCTTTGCATTATGTTTATTTTAAATGTTAAAAAAAAAATAATATATGTATATATATTTAACAATCTAAACGTTATATATATTATTAGATATATCTACAGAAAAATTAAATATATTTTTTTGTTAATGCCTTTTAGCTTCCTTTAAGGGATTTTATATTTATTTAAAAGTTAAAATAATCATTGTTAAGAGTATTTTTGTTCTATCTTTGAAGCGTATCATGAAGTTCAAATATTTTAGTCAAGACACAAACCTTTTTTTTTTTTTGTTAGCAGAGTTACTTTTAATCCAGGTATTAAATATTGGACATATTATTGTTATTATAAAATCTATCCAGAACAGACGTAATATTTTTACTAATATCCAATTTTTAATAAATTACCTTTTCATCCTTTAAAAATTACTTTGAAAAAAGCACTTTTTAAAAGTACCTAATATAAAAAAAGTACCTTTTTAACAAAAGTACATTCCTAACAAAATAACTTTTTAACAAAAGTACTATTTAAATAAAGTACTTATTAAAAAAAGTTCATTTTAAAAAATTAACTTTGTGTATAAAAGTACATCTTAAAAAAAGTACATTTTAAAAAATACATTTTAAAATAAAATTCTTTAAAAAAAAAATCAATTTACGTTCTAAAAAAAGAACCTTTAAAATTTTGTTTAAATACCTTTAAAAAAGAGCATTTTTTAAAAAAAGTACCTTCTAAAAAAGTACATTTTAAAAAAAGTACCTTTGAAAAAGTACATATGGAAAAAGTAACTTTTTATAAAATTCCTTTTCATAAAAGTACTTTTAAAAAAGTAACTCGTACAAAGTATCTTTTAAAAAAGTTCCTTTTAAAAAAGTATCTTTTAAAAGTATCTCTTAAAAAGTACCTTTTAAAAAAGTACCTTTTGAAAAGGCAACTTTTAAAAAAGTAAAGTTAACTTTTAAAAAAGTACCTTTTAAAAAGGTAAGTTTTAAACAAGTACCTCTTAAAAAAGTACCTCTTCAAATGTACCTCTTAAAATAATACCTTTTAAAAAAGTACCTTTTAAAAACATACTTTTTAAAAAATACCTTTTAATAAAAATACATTTTAATACAAGTACTTAAAAAAATACCTTTTAAGAAAGTATCTCTTAAGAAAGTACCTATTAAAAAGTGCCTTTTGAAAAAATACCTTTTAAAAAAGTTCATTAAAAAAAGTATCTTTTAAAAAACTATCTTTTAAGAAAAGTGATTTTTAAAATATTTTTTTTAATAAAAGTAAATTTAAAAAAAGTATCTCTTTAAACTACTTTTTAAAAAAGTACCTTTTAAAAAAAGTTCCTTTAAAAAAATACCTTTTAAAAAACTATCTTTTAAGTAAAGTGCCTTCTAAAAAATTCCTTTTCATTAAAGTACATTTTAAAATAGTATCCCTTAAAACGTACTTTTTAAAAAAGTACCTTTTAAAACAGCAATTTAAAAATACTTAAAAAAAAAAATACTTTTTAAAAAAGTACGTTTGAGAAAAATAGCTTTTAAAGAAATACCATTTTATAAAAGTACCTTTCAAAAAAGTACCTTTCAAAAAAGTGCCTTTTAAAAAAGTAATTTCTTAGAAAGTTTCTTTTTAAAAAACATTTAAAAAAGTGCCTTTAAAAGAGTATCATTTAAACGAGTTGTTTATAAAAAATATACCGTTAAAAAAGTAACTTTTAACAAAGTACCATTTTTTAGAAATACTTAAAAAAATACCTTTTGAAAAAGTACCTTTAAAAAAGTACCTCTTAAAAAGTATATTTTGAAAAAGCATCTTTTAAGAAATATATTTTATAAAAAGTTAATTTTAAAATTAGTACCCTTAAAAAATAAATCTTTAAAAAAATTACCTTTTAAAAAAATTGCCTTTTAAAAAAATTACTTTTTAAAAAAATAACCTTTGTAATGATTTCCTTTTAAAAAAAGTGTTTTTTAAAAAGTAACTCTTAACAAAATACCTTTAAAAAAGAACTTTTAAAGGAAGTACCTTCTGAAAGAAGTACTTAAAAAAGTACTATTGAAAAATATCATAAAAATACTTTTTAAAAAATTCCTTTTTAAAACAGTTACTCAATAAAAGGTACCTTTAAATAAGTACCTTTTGCAAAATTAGCTTTAAAAAATAGCTTTTAAAAAAGTATCTTTATAACAAAGAGCATTCTAAAATGTACTTTTTATAAAAACGTACCTTGAGAACAAATATCTTTAACATAAATAACTTTTAGAAAAGTGCACTTTTAAAAGTACCTTTGAAAAAAGACCATTTTAAAAATTTAACTTCCTAAAAAATACCTTTAAAATAGTGCCTTTGAAAAAAGTACCTTTTAATAAATACCTCTTCAGAAAAGTACCCTTTTAAAAATGCCATTTTTGTAAAAGCTACAAAAGTTTCTTAAAATAAAAAGTACTTAAAAAAATAACTTGAAAATAAATAACTTTTAAAAAAGCACAAATCTGAAAGTACCTTTCAAAAAAGTTCATATTAAAAAAAGTGCAATTTAAAAAAATTGCAATTTAAAAAAATTGCATATAAAAATACCTGTTCAAAAAAGTACCTTTTAAAAAAAGTTCCTTTTTAAAAAAATTAAACTTTAAAAAAATAACCTTTAAAAAGAGTTCCTTTCAAAAAGTATCTTTCGAAATAAGAACCTTTTAACAAAGTACATTTAAGAAAAGTACCTTTTAAAAAAAGTATTTTCAAAAGAAGTACCTTCTAAAAGAAGTACTTAAAAAAAGTTCCTTTTAAAAATATTCATTTTAAAAAAGTTCCTTTCAAAAAATATATTAAAAATACCTTATAGAAAATTACTTTTTAATAAAGTACCTCTTAAAAAAGCACATTTTAAAAAGTACCTTTAAGAAAGTACTTTAGAAAAATACCTTTTAAAAAAGTGTCGTTATAAAAAAGTGCCTTTTAAAAAAAGTATTTTTAAAAAAAAGTATCTTGAGAATAAATAACTAAAATAAATTACTTTTAGAAAAGTACACTTTTAAAAGTATCTTTGAAAAAAGTATCTTTTAAAAAAACTAACCTCTTAAAAGGCTGTTTTAAAAAGTACCTTTTAAAAAATTCCTTTCAAAAAACTACCCTTTCAAAAAATGCCATTTTTGTAAAAGCTACAAAAGTACCTTAAAATAAAAAGTAATTTTTAAAGATAGTACCTAGAAAATAAATAATATTAAAACAAATAATTCTTAAAAAGTAAACTTTTAAAAGTACAACTCAAAAAAGTACTTTTGAAAAAATTACTTTAAAAAAACATTTTAAACAATACCTGATATAAAAAGTACATTTTAAAATAAGTACCTTTTGAAGAAGTAATTTCTTAGAAAGTTTATTTTTAAAAAACATTTAAAAAATGCCTTTAAAAGAGTATCGTTTAAAAAGAGTTGTTTATAAGAAATGTACCTTTAAAAAAAGTTTCTTTTAACAAAGTACCTTAAAAAATACCTTTAGAAATACTTAAATACCTTTTGTAAAAAGTACCTTTAAAAAAGTACATTTTAAAAAAGCATCTTTTAAGAAATACCTTTTATAAAAAGTAAATTTTAAAATAAGTACCCTTAAAAAAATAAATCTTTAAAACAATTACCTTTTAAAAAAATAACCTTTTAAAAAAATAATCTTTGAAATGATTTCCTTTTAAAAAAAGCATTTTTTAAAAAAGTACCTCTTAACAAAGTACCTTTTAAAAAAGAACTTTTAAAAAAAGTACCTTCTGAAAGAAGTACTTAAAAAAGTACCATTGAAAAATATCATAAAATACTTTTTAGAAAAGTAATTTTTAAAAAAGTAACTCAATAAAAAGTACCATTAAATAAGTACATTTTAAAAAAGTAGCTTTAAAAAATGGCTTTTAAAAAAGTATCTTTCTAAGAAAGAGCATTTTAAAATGTACTTTTTATAAAAATGTACCTTGAGAATAAATAACTTTAAGATAAATAACTTTTAGAAAAGTGCACTTTCAAAAGTACCTTTGAAACAAGTACCTTTTAAAAAACTAACTTCCTAAAAAAGTCCCTTTAAAATAGTGCCTTTGAAAAAAGTACCTTTTGATAAATACCTCTTCAAAAAAGTATCCTTTTAAAAATGCCATTTTTGTAAAAGGTACAAAAGTTCTTTAAAATAAAAAGTACTTTTTAAAAAAATTAACTCGAAAATAAATAACTTTTAAAAAAGTACAAATCTGGAAGTACCTTTGAAAAAAGTGCCTTTTAAAAATATAAAAATACCTGATCAAAAATACTTGATCAAAATTAAACTTTTAAAAATACAACTCAAAAAAGTACCTTTAAATTATACCTTTTAACAACAAAGTACATTTTAAAAAAGTAAATTTTTTACATTTTAACATTTTAAGTAAGTACCTTTAAAAAATATCTTAAAAATACCTTCTAGAAAAATACTTTTTAAAGAAGAACCCTTAAAAAAAAGTACTTTTAAACGAAATACGTTCCAAAAAAAGTACTTAAAAAAGTGCTAGTTTAAAAATTACATTTTAAAAATTACCATTAAAAAACCTTTTAGAAAAGTACTTTTCCAAACAGTACTTTTTAAAAAAAAGTACCTTTAAATTAGTGTCTTTTGAAAAAGTAGCTTAAAAACTAGCTTTTAAAATAGTATCTTTATAAGAAAGTGCCTATTAAAAAGTACTATTTTAAAAAAAGTATCATCAGAATAAATAAAAAAAATATCGTTTAGAAAAGTGTACTTTTAAAAGTACATTTGAAATAGTATCTTTGAAAAACTAATCTCTTAAAAAAGTACTTTTAAAATAGTGCCCTTTAAAAAAGTACCTTTTAATAAATACTTCTTCAAAAAAGTACTCTTTGAAAAAATGCTATTTTTGCAAAAGGTAGTAAAGTACCTCAAAATAAAAAGTATTTTGTAAAAAAGTAACTTGAAAATAAATAACTTTTGAAAAAGTACACCTTTAAAAGACCTTTGAAAAATGTACCATACATCAAAGTACATTTAAAAAAGTACCTTTTAAAAGAAGTACTTTCAAAAGAAGTACCTTCTAAAAGTACTTAAAAGTGTAACTTAAACTAAATACATTTTAAAAAGGTACCTTTGAGAATATATCTTAAAACTCCCATTTAGAAAAGTAATTTTTTAAAAAAGTACCTTTTAAAAAAATACTTTTTAAAAAGGTACCTTCAAAAAGGTACTTTTTGACTGCCTTTTAAAAAATGCCTATTAAAAAAAGTGCCTATTTAAAAGTACTTTAGAAAAAGTACCTTGAGAATAAATAACTTTAAAATAAATAACTTTTAGAAAAGTACAATTTTAAAACTACCTTTTAAAAAACTAACCTCTTAAAAAAAGTACATTTAAAAAGGAGACATTAAAAAAATACCTTTCTAAACAGTTCAAAAATGACATTTTTGTAAAAGGTACAAAAATACTTTAAAATAAAAAGTACTTAAAATAAAAAGTACTTTAAAAAAAATTCCTTGAAAATAAATAACTTTAAAATGAATAACTTTTAAAAACGTACACTTTTAAAAGTACCTTTGAAAAAATTACCTTTTAACAAACTAATCTTTTAAAAAAGTACATTTTAAAAAATGCCTTTTAAAAAAGTACCTTTTTAAGAATGTCCTTTTTGTGAAAGTTACTCAAAAGCATCTTTTAAATAAAGTACTTTTGTAAAAAATAACGTGTTAAAAAAGTATCTTTTCAATAAAGTGCCGTTTTAAAAAAATAGCCTTTTGAAAAAGCACTTATAAAAAAAAAAAAAACCTTACAAAAAAGTGCCATTTAGAAAAAGTGTATGTTTAAAAAACCACCCTTTGAAAAACAACCTTTTAAATAATACATTGCAAAAAGTACCTCTTCAAATAAGTACCTTTTAAAATTTTTAATTTAAAACTGTGGGAAAAAAATCTAAAAAAATTTTGTAGATTGAGAATAAGATTTTGACCGATTTTTTAAATGACACATTTTGGGCGGTGGTTTTGTTTAGGTAAATTGGAATAAAAATTTTTAGTTTTATATTAAATTTTAGTTTTACGAAGAAATCGAAATTTATTTAAAAAAATTTGAGGAATCTGTAAAGAACTCGTTAAAGTTTTAAAAGTCCTGTTTTCCTTTGGCTAAACATTATTCTCTCAGCTAATAAAGGTTTATGTCCATGCTAAGTACTTTCAAACTCATTCTTCATGTACCTTTGTATTGCTGTTTTATTTTAACACTAGTATTACCTTATTTAATTGTTTTCTTTTGTTTTGTATTTTTGTTCTAAATCTATTTAAAGTTTAATTGAAATTGCTGTAGGGGTTTCTTAACATACGTTTGTTTTTTTTCTTTTTTTTCATTACAACTATTTTGCTCACTTACCACTCACTCATTCACTCACTCACTAAGCTACAATAATATCTTCATCATTTTCATCTCCCGATTCCATTGAATCCATAACACCATTATAAACATCATGTACACCCTCATAATGACCAAACTCGCCTTCCTCCTCTTCACGATCGTCATCGTCATCACCATGTTGTCCAGCCTCTTTGATGCAGGCCGATTCTAAATGTTTATTTAGGTATGACTTTAGGGCGAAGGATTTGTGACATCTTTTACATTCGAAATTTTTATCCACCGAATGTGTCATCATATGGGCTCTCAAATTGGAACGATCAGCAAATGCTTTGCCACAATGAACACAAGCGTAAGGCTTTTCACCCGTATGAGATCTCAAATGACCTTGCAATAGCCAAGGTCGCGAAAAAAGTTTACCGCATATATCGCAGCTGTGCGAAAGTTTGTGCGTTAACAAATGCATGGCCAAGGCGGGCATGGACACATAGGCCTTACCGCAGGTCGTACATTTTTTGGCCGATTGAGAATCCAGTGATCGATGTGTTTGCTTGTGACGTGACAAATTACTGGAGGTAGCATATTGTTTACCACATTCTGAACATTTATAGCAGCCACGTTTTGGTTTTTTGGTCGTTTCCGATTTGCCAACCGGTTCCCCCTTTTTCTTACAGGCCTTAGTGCGACCATCTATTATATTTAGGGAGAGTTTTGAATCTTTGCCAACTGACGAACCATCCATTAAATCCGAATGCCACATTTGCATGGGTTGATGGGAATTGGAATGGCCGGATTCCGATGAGGAAGACATATCAATATCAATATCCGACGAATGATCGGAATTGGGCGGTGTCAAAGGAGAGCAGTTACTGGAATTACCCACACCGTTATGATGATGGTGATGGTGGGGATGCGGCAAAAGATGGTGATGATGATGATGATGATGAGATTCATATGAACTTATATAACGTATTTTGGAGGAGCCAAGATGATTATGATTTTGGTCTGTGTCGATGAAAACATTTAAATTATCGGGCTGTATAATACCGGCATAGTGTATTGGTTTATGTTGCTGTTGCTGCTGCTGCTGCTGCTGCTGGTGTTTGGAAGAACTTGATATTTCTTGCATTTGGGATTTATGTTGTGACGTTGTATTCGTTGTAAAAGATGTTGCGCATGATGTGGCTGACACTGGAGAAGTTTTGCCATTCGAATCTTGATGCATTATTGTTACCACACAGGGTGGTGTTAAGGGTGGTAGACTTTGTGACAACGATAGTAAATCATGTGCCGCCTCCGTTTCCTCAATACTACGTTCACGATAGATTTCATTTGCTGTTGCTGGTGTTGAGGCATGTTCATGTTTTATAACGGTTTTATGTTGACTTGTAACACGTTGCGGATTTGAATTTAAGCCACCTGCTGGTGGGGCATAGAATATAACTTTACCATCTTCAGTTGGACAGCGACCCGAGTATTTACTGTACTCTTTCGTTGTTTTACCATTTAGCGGTTGTTGGTCCATATTTGAATCTAAAAATAAAAAATATGAAAAAAATTGATTGAAGTTAAGGCGAACTTGTAGTAAGAGAAAATATTTTATAAAGAAAAATTTTTGTCCATGAAAAAATTTTCACTGGTTTTAAGAAACTATTTTCCTACTTTCTACTATTTTGTTTGCAGTACGAAGCTCCCAAAAATATTATTCTGGGACCAATTAAATAAATAAGGATTAATAATCGATGTTCGGATTCATTTTAATAAGAATTTTGTTGTCTTAACAGTAAATGTTTGATTATGATTGAAAATGGTTAGATGCTATTAAATTTCAGAAAATACAGTTTTTTAATTTTAGAACTATTCAATTGGTGATTTTGTTTTCTGTGTTTAGTAGTTGGATTTTTAAATCGAGCTCAATCGGTTATTTTGATCAAACATTATGAACAAAAATATGAAGTTAGCTCCAAAATTTTTTTCAAAAAAAAATATCGTCATATCAATTTCACCACATGCCAAGTGGTGAACAACTATTATGGCTGCAAAAATGTATACACAAAAACTTTGCTCCTCTCAAAAATTTTTTTCACATCAAATATTTTTGCACGTCAAAATTATTTTTAACTTAAATTGTTTTCAAATCGATTTTAATCGCAGAAATGCATTTACACCCCTCCAAATCAGTGTGAGAGGATACATATATGTATATAAGATTGCCATTCCATTTTTAATAATAAGAAAATAAATCTGGAACCCATAAAATAACATCACTCATAACAAGCGGAGTTGATGTCCGTCTGTCCAACTGTCGAAATTACGATCACACCCTTAAAAGGTCAGACGAGTCGCTCATATTTAGTGCAAATTATTCACTGACATCCTGAGCAGGTTGCTGTTTAAAATAATCAAAAACGGTTTAATAGCTCCCGAGATTTCAATAAAAATGTATTGTTGTTATTTTAACTATTGTAATTTATGTGTGGTAGCTGTAATTGTTGTTGTTGTTGCGTTAGTTGTGTTTCTAGAAAATGCTTAAAGAGTGTGTATGTATCGTTATATTCCACGTGTCATATTGATTTTGGCTGGTATTGTCACATTTTTTATACCGCTATCCTCAAACAAATACAAGAAATCGCCAATGTAAAAGAAAAATAAGAATAATCAAAAAAGAGTGTTAAGCTTGGCTGTGCCGAATTGTTTATACCCTCCACATTGTATTTACGTTTACATAAATACCTGCACTTATTACACTATTTATACCAAATGTACATAAAATATTTTAAGAAGTAAACACTTCGAAAAACTTAATATGAAACTATTACAACAAACACACTAAATTGTCAGCATTTTTTTTAGAGGTGTCTTTATATTTTTAAACATATCTTGGCACAATGATTACCGAATAACCCCATTTTCGACAGCAACCTGCTCAAAATAATGACAAACAATATTACCATAACTTTCTCGGGTAAATAGTGTATTTTGAGAATGTGCGTGATTTTAATAGACAGACGGACAGATGGACATCGACATATCGACTCATGTTGTTAGAGAAATCAAGAATATATATTATTTATGGGATCGTAAATTTATTTCTCGATGCGTCACAAATTTTATGACAAACTGATATGTACCCTCTGTACAGTGGTGTGGAGGGTATAATGATTATAAAAAAGTACATTTTATAAAAAGTACCTAATTATTTATTAAAAAATTAACCAACTATTTATCTTATATGTATGTATATAAAAATTGAGTTTCGTATGTTTGTTTGTTTGTTTGTACGTTTGTTATTTTTGTACGTTTGTTTGTTTGTATTCTACACCACTGCACCGATCGTCTTGAAATTTTTACAGTAGGTAACTGCCTATCCGGAAGAGAAAATAGGTTATAGCTTTTTTGGATTTTTCAAGTGGGCGTGGTACTCCCATATAAAGCGAATGTTTAACATATAATATCTGGAGGACTATGACAGCAAGAGTTCTGAGACTATGCACATGTATATATAATTTGAAGTTGCGAAAAAATAGGCTGGATCGGGCCAATGGGCTTGGCACCCCCCATACAAAGTAAATACTTAATGTCATATATCTAAAGTACTGTAATAGATAAAGTCTTGGGACTTAGTGTGAGTTCATAAGTTATCAACGTTAGTACTCGAAATAAATGGGCGTGGCACCCCCATACGAACTGAATATTAAACGTCATATATCTGGAGTACTGTAATAGTGAAAGCCTTGGACCTTTGTCTGAGTTCATGAGTTATGAATGTGAGTAGTCTGACAAAAAATTACCAAGATCTGGCTAATGGGCGTGTCAGCCCCATACAAAGTAAATATTTAATATCATATAACTCGAGTACTATAATAGAAAAAGCATTGAGACTTTGTCTGAGTTCATAAGTTATTAATGTGAGTAGTTGCTCAAAAAATGGGCGGGATGGGACCAGTGAGCGTGGCACCTCCTATACAAAATCATAACAAGTACTATGAAAACGACAGTCTTGGAAACTTTTGAAAAGTACATTACTTACCAATACGAGTAGTCGTGGAAAAGATGGGCGGAATCACAAAAATCAAAAATCGCCAAAACCGAAAATCGGGAATAACAAAAATGGCCAAAATCAAAAAACGCCAAAATCAAAATCGCAAAAAACAAAAAACGCCCAAATCAAAAATTGCAACAAAAAAAAAATCGCTAAAGCCAAAAATCGCCAAAATCAAAAATCGCTAAAATCAAAAATAGCCGAAATCGCAAAAACCAAAAATGTACAAAATCAAAAATTGCAAAAACCAAAAATTTGTAATCTTAATTGTTTTTTGTATTTTATATAAAGAAAATTTGTAATTAGTTATTAAGTTATTAATTTCTTAATGATTTTATAATTTTCGATATAATCAGTTCCATACTGCAAAATTAGACTTTTGGTCTTGTGTATGGAGCAGTTTTAATAAATAAATAAATAAAAATAAAAACCAAAAATCGAACCCAAAAATCGCCAACTTCAAAAATCGCAAAAAACTAAAATCACCAAAATCAAAAATAGACAAAACCGAAAGTCGCGAATTACAAAAATTGCTAAAATCAAAAAACGCCAAAATCAAAAATCACAAAAAAAAAACAAAAATCGCCAAAATCAAAAATCGTAAAAAACAAAAATCGTAAAAAACAAAAATCGCTAAAGCCAAAAAACGCCAGCATCAAAAATCGGCAAAACCTAGAATCGCGAATAACAAAAATCGGCAAAATTAAAAATTGCCAAAACAAAAACCGCCAAAGTCAAAAATCGCCAAAATCCAAAATCGCAAAAACAAAAATCGCCACAATCAAAAATCGCTAAAGCCAGAAATCGCTAAAAAGCAAAAATAGCCAAAATCGTATAAACCAAAAATGTACAAAATCAAAAATCGCAAAAACCAAAAATTTTTAATCTTAATTGTTTTTTGTATTTTATATAAAGAAATTTTGTAATTAGTTATTAAGTTATTAATTTATTAATGATTTTATAATTTTCGATATAATCAGTTCCATACTGCAAAATAAAACTTCTAGTCTTATTTTAATAAATAAATAAATAAATAAAAATAAAAACAAAAATCGCTAAACCCAAAAATCGCCAACTTCAAAAATCGCCAACTTCAAAAATCACCAACTTCAAAAATCGCAAAAAACTAAAATCACCAAAATCAATAATCGCCAAAACTGAAAATCGCGAATAACAAAAATCGAAAAAAAAAAACAAAAACGCCAAAATCAAAAATAGACAAAACCGAAAGTCGCGAATTACAAAAATTGCTAAAATCAAAAAACGCCACAGTCAAAAATCACGAAAATCAAAAATCGCCAAAATCAAAATTCGAAAAAAAAATCGCCAAAGCCAAAAATCGCCAACATCAAAAATCGCCAAAACCTACAATCGTGAATATCAAAAATCGGCAAAATATAATATTGCCAAAACGAAAATCGCCAAAGCCGAAAGTCGCCAAAATCCAAAATCGCAAAACCAAAAATCGACAAATTCAAAAATCACCAAAAAATAAATAAAATGTTTTTTTAAAAAATGTATTTTCAGTTTATTTATTTCGGTTACGATGGGTGTAACGAAGCGCATTGGGTTACTGCTATTAGATGAAATAAAAACAATCAAATTTTCATAATTTTTTACAACAATTTATATGTACACATCTTAATTTGAGTTTATAACAAAATGTCATATTACATGTTTTTTAATTTGAAAATATTTCCAATTTTTCAAAAAAGTTTTCAACAAAAAAAAAAAAAAAAAAACAAACAGCAAAAATTTTTTGTTAGTTAGATTTATAGTCATTTCTCAGGCATATTGTAATTACTACTGTAATTAATATTAATTTTGTTTAAATGGTACTTATTATTTTCTATATTTACAAATATATAAAATCTTAATTTTTGATCCTTATAATCTAAATGGTTGAGTTAGAAATTAATCAAGCTCGGGATCAAAATTTTTACTCTAAATAAAACAAATAAACAAAGAATGGTTATACAGGTTATGAAAATGTAAATAGTTTGTTTGGTAAAAAGTTAAATGCATACATAAGTTTGCTGGAGAAACCAACATAATGAGAATCCAAACAAATCCTTTCTTGATTTCTTTTTACTAAAGCTATATTCAAGAAAAAAAATTTTTTTTTTACAACATTAAAATTTTTTTGCAACCCCCAATAATTTTGTTCTACCTCAAAAATTATTTTAAAGAAAATTTTTCTCTAATAATTTTTAATTAAAAATATTTTTTTTTTCAAGCATTTTGAAAACCTTTTGAATTGTTTTGAAACCCACATTTTTTTAGCGGAAAATATTTTTCTTGATTTTTTAAAACTTTAAAATTTTTTGCAAATCCAAATATTTGGTTCTACCTCAAAATTATTTTTAAGCAAGAAATTTTTTTTTAGAAAATTTTTTTTAAGAAATATTTTTTTCCAAAACTTTTTTGGGAGAAAAATTTTTTTATACGAATTTCTCGGAAAAGAATTTTTTTCCTCCAAAAATCTAAATTTTACAATTTTTTTTTTTAATTAGAAATAAAAAAGTTTTTGTTCTACCTCAAAAATTATTTTAAAGAAAATTTTTCTGTAATTATTTTTAATTTAAAATAATTTTTTTTCAAGCATTTTTAAAACCTTTTGTTGAATTGTTTTGAAACGCAAAAATTTTTTTTAGCGGAAAATATTTTTCTTGATTTTTTAAAACTTTTAAATTTTTGCAGCTCCAAATATTTGGTTCTACCTCAAAATTATTTTTAAGCAAGAACATTTTTTTTTTTTGAAAAATTTTTTTAGAAATATTTTTTTGGGAGACAAATTTTTTTGTACGAATTTCTCGGAAAAGAATTTTTTCTCCAAAAATCTAATTTTTACAAATTTTTTTTTTAATTAGAAATAAAAATTATTTTCCCCAATTTCCTTATAAATTGTTTTCAGACATAAACATTTTTTAAACCAAAATTTGTTTTAACTGTAAATTTTATTTTAACTGAAAATTTGATTTTAACTTTAACTTATTAAATAATCTGTAGTAGAACCGGTTGCAATTTTTATGAGTGTGTTTAAAATATACTAGCATAACCCAGCACTCGAAATTCGAGTGCAAATTCTAGGAAATTTTATTCCTTCTTTAAATTTTTTTCTTTCAATGTTATTTTAATATATATAAATAATTAAACCTTTTTTTGATAACAAATAATTTTATAAGAGCCTAAGAGTATGCTTCTCAATTTTAGGCAATTTATAATTCAACACAGGGCGAAAAACCATCGAAACCATCAAATTGATTAGCATACCTTAAGGCTCTTATAAAATTATTTATTATTAACATTTTATTTTATTTAATAAAATATATTTTTAACACATATTATACATAAATTTTAAAATTCTGCACTTCTCCTCCATATGAACTATAACTATGCCAATTTGCACACTCGTCCGTGTCCGCATTATGCTTAAAAAGAGATGAAAAATTTTTCCTTCACGTATTAATCTATAGATTAAGTGCATTTATATACAATTATTTTTTTACTTAACGATAAATATCAAAAGGACAGCAACTAAGCCAAGAACCTGTAAACTGTTTTAATCTTATGGCCCTAAAGCAATCGTTTGCAGTCGAGCATTATTGCTAAACATAAAGTTTACAATAAACTTTTTTATTTCATACTGTCGTGTTCTGTTAATTAAATATTTTTTTTTTTTTTTTTTAATGTTAATGCTAATAAAATGTATTTGTTTTTAGTATGTTTTCTAATTTCACAAATATCATCATCGTCATGCAATCAAATTTATTTCGATTATAATTTTTCTATGGTAAATTGAAATCGTACAAATAAATACGTACGTAAGCCGCATTGGTGTAATTGAGTTTGTGTCTATTTGACCTTTTATTTTATGAAAATTAAACCCTAAACTATATCAATAATAGTCCACCCATTTTATGCAAACATAAAATAGAAAAACGAACAATTGTTGATTACATTAAATACAAAATAATAAATATATAAATAAATAAAAAAAAAACTCGTCTATAATATTATTGTGTGTAGTTAGGATGTCTATCAAATATTTATTATGGACAATTGTAGTTGATATTTAATACAATAAACTGTGTACGAGTTAAAGTGAAAAACATTAGTTATAAAACTAAATGAAAATATTTTTTCTATTGTTGATATTTATGTCAATATTGTAAATATTTTTTGTAGGTTTTTTTTCTACCCTCCCCACTTAATGAATTTTGAATTGAAGAGGGAAAATTCAATTTGTTATTTAATTTATGAATATAATGGGGTGTTTATGTTATTGAAAAGTCATTTAACTTAATATTATTATTTGGAACCGGTTTATTTAGCTTGTTTATTTAATTGTACGTATATAAGCCACGAAGTTTTCTTTTTAAATAGCTGAAAATTTAATTTTCCTTAAATTGATTTTTCGTCAAATAAAATAGATTAACTTTAAATATTTTCATATACAGGTTGTAAACGAAATAACATTTAAGATTTTATTTTATTTATAATTCAAAAATTAATAACCGTAAAAATTATGGTAAAACCAAAAATTAGGAAGGTAATTTCAGGGATTTTTGAAATGATATAAAAATTTAAATTCACTACGAGATAAAGAAGATTTTTGAATTGTAGTTATAGAATGACTAGAACTTTAATTTGTATTTAAGATAACTACTCCTGATCAGGGGCCTGAATAGGGTTAGAAATTAATTTATTAACTTTTATCCCCTTAATAAGAGATAATACACTAAAATCTACTGATATGATATATCTGTGGTTTTCTGGAGTAACCGCGAGAGTTTTGAGTTACCGATGTGTTAAATTTAAAAAATAAATTTTGATCATTTCTGAGTTTTTGATGTGTATACGCGCAGGGGGGTAAATTTCAAAAACAGCGTAACATGTAAGCGTAACATGTGACTCGTACGACAAAATGTGATTGTATTGTTGAAAAAATTATGATATTATAATAACCTGTTTGAAAATTTAAAATTAAAAATAAAAAATTAAAGAAAAATGAAAAATAAAAAATTAAAAATGAAAATAAAAAATGAAAAATTAAAAATGAAAAATGAAAAATTAAAAACTAAAAATGAAAAATAAAAAATGAAAAATAAATAAAAATGAAAAATAAAAAACGAAAAATAAAAAATGAATAAAAAATAAAAAAAAAAATTAAAAATTAAAAATGAAAAAAAAAAATGAAAAATAAAAATAAAAAATTAAAAATAAAAAAATTAAAAATAAAAAATGAAAAATAAAAAATGAAAAATTAAAATGAAAAAAAATTAAAAATTAAAAATAAAAAATTAATAATTAAGTATTAAAAAAACGAAAGATTAAAAATGAATAATAAAAAATGAAAAATGAAAAACGAAAAATGAAAAATGAAAAATAAAAAATGAAAAATAAAAATTGAAAAATAAAAAATGAATAATGAAAAATAAATTAAAAATGAAAAATGAAAAATTAAAAATAAAAAATAAAAATGAAAAATGAAAAACGAAAAATGAAATATAAAAAATGAAAAACGAAAAATGAAAAATAAAAAATGAAAAATTAAAAATGAAAAATTAAAAATGAAAAATAAAAAATGAAAAATAAAAATTGAAAAATAAAAAATTAAAAATGAATAATGAAAAATAAATTAAAAATGAAAAATGAAAAATTAAAAATGAAAAATAAAAAGAAGCAAGAAAATTAAAGTCGGTCTGGACCGACTATACGATACCCTATACCATGCGTTTAGAGACCCTATTTCTCAGGCCCAACTAACTGGATATAGAAAATAAGCATAAACCAAATTTGAGTGGGATTTTTATTAATTTTTTTGGCTGCAGATATGAAAAAGTTCATATCGGATGCTACATCTATATGGGAACTAGGCCCAAAAATGGACCGATCCTGACCATGTTTGGTAAAGTCTCTTGTATTTTGCAAAAATATATACAAACAAAATTTGGGAAGAATCAGTGCAATATTTTTGTTTTTTGAGAGATTTAAGTGAAGATCGGGAAGCAGCTCTATATGCGGCCTATGACTAAGAGTTGTCCCATAGTAATAATTTTTGGACTACTGATTAATGGATGTAATAAATACATACAAACCCAATTTGACAAAGATTTATATGATAATAGGTCTGAACATGGACCGATTCTCACCAGTTTCAATAGCGTTCATCCTATGGCCGATAAAAGCTTATATACCAAACTTTATCAAAATATATTCATATTTGCGACCTACAGTTTGATTACAAGCTTTACGTGGACACACAGACGGACGGACATCGTTAAATCGAATCAGATAGTGATTCTGATAGTGATTCTGATCAGATAGTGATTCTGATTCGATCGGTATAATTAAAGATGGGACTAGGTCAAATATTTTTGGTAGTTAGCACAAATTCATTATACCCAAACCACATAGTGGTAGAGGGTATAATGAAAAATGAAAAACGAAAAATGAAAAATGAAAAATGAAAAATGAAAAATGAAAAATAAAAAATGAAAAACGAAAAATGAAAAATAAAAAATGAAAAATTAAAAATGAAAAATAAAAAATAAAAAATGAAAAATTAAGAATGAAAAATGTAAAATGAAAAATTAAAAATAAAAAATGAAAAATAAAAAGAAGCAAGAAAATTAAAGTCGATCTGGACCGACTATACGATACCCTATATCATGCGTTTAGAGACCCTATTTCTCAGGCCCAACTAACTGGATATAGAAAATAAGCATAAACCAAATTTGAGTGGGATTTTTATTAATTTTTTTGGCTGCAGATATGAAAAAGTTCATATCGGATGCTACATCTATATGGGAACTAGGCCCAAAAATGGACCGATCCTGACCATGTTTGGTAAAGTCTCTTGTATTTTGCAAAAATATATACAAACAAAATTTGGGAAGAATCAGTGCAATATTTTTGTTTTTTGAGAGATTTAAGTGAAGATCGGGAAGCAGCTCTATATGCGGCCTATGACTGAGAGTTGTCCCATAGGAATAATTTTTGGACTACTGATTAATGGATGTAATAAATACATACAAACCCAATTTGACAAAGATTTATATGATAATAGGTCTGAACATGGACCGATTCTCACCAGTTTCAATAGCGTTCATCCTATGGCCGATAAAAGCTTATATACCAAACTTTATCAAAATATATTCATATTTGCGACCTACAGTTTGATTACAAGCTTTACGTGGACACACAGACGGACGGACATCGTTAAATCGAATCAGATAGTGATTCTGATTCGATCGGTATAATTAAAGATGGGACTAGGTCAAATATTTTTGGTAGTTAGCACAAATTCATTATACCCAAGCCACATAGTGGTAGAGGGTATAATGAAAAATGAAAAACGAAAAATGAAAAATGAAAAATGAGAAATGAAAAATGAAAAATGAAAAATGAAAAATAAAAAATGAAAAACGAAAAATGAAAAATGAAAAATAAAAAATGAAAAATTAAAAATGAAAAATAAAAAATAAAAAATGAAAAACTAAGAATGAAAAATGTAAAATGAAAAATAAAAAATGAAAAATGAAAAACGAAAAATTAAATACAAGTAAGAAAATTATAGTCGGTCTAGACCGACTATACGATACCCTATACCATGCGTTTAGAGACCCTATCTCTTAGGCCCAACTAACTGGACATAGAAAATAAGCAAAAACCAAATTTGATTGGGATTTTTATTAATTTTTTTTGGCTGCAGATATGAAAAAGTTCATATCGGATACTATATCTATATAGGGACTTGGTCCAAAAATGGACCGATCCTGATCAAGTTTGGTAAAGTCTCTTGTATTTTGCAAAAATATATACAAACAAAATTTGAGAAGAATCAGTGCAATATTTTTGTTTTTTAATAGATTTAAGTGAAGATCGGGAAACAGCTATATATGGGGTCAAAGGGATCATTTTTGGACTACTCATTAATGGATGTAATGAACGCATACAAACCCAATTTGAGTAAGATCTATATGACAATTTGGATCTTATGGCAATTTATGTCGATTTCATATGGGTAATTTGTATGGGGGCTAGGTCTGAACATAGACCGATTCTCACCAATTTCAACAGCGTTCATCCCATGGCCGATAGAAGCTTATATACCAAATTTAATCAAAATATATTCATATTTGCGACCTGCAGTTTGATTACAAGGTTTACATGGACACACAGACGGACGGACGGACATTGTTAAATCAACTCAGAAAGTGATTCTGATTCGATCGGTATAATTAATGATGGGTCTAGGTCAAATATTTTTGGTTGTTACAAACAGCAGCACGTAGTGGTATAGGGTATAATGAATAATGAAAAATAAAAAATGAAAAATAAAAAATGAAAAATAAAAAATGAAAAATAAAAAATGAAAAATGAAAAATAAAAAATGAAAAATGAAAAATGAAAAATAAAAAATTAAAAATGAAAAATAAAAAATTAAAAATAAAAAATGAAAAACGAAAAACGAAAAATGAAAAATGAAAGATGTAAAAGAAAAAAAAAAATGAAAAATGAAAAATGAAAAATAAAAAATTAAAAATGAAAAATAAAAAATGAAAAATAAAAATTGAAAAATGAAAAATAAAAAATGAAAAATGAAAAATGAAAAATAAAAAATGAAAAATGAAAAATAAAAAATGAAAAATGAAAAATGAAAAATGAAAAATGAAAAACGAAAAATGAAAAATGAAAAACGAAATATTAAAAATGAAAAATGAAAAATAAAAAATGAAAAATAAAAGTATGAAAAATAAAAAATGAAAAATGAAAAATGAAAAATGAAAAAGAAAAAATGAATAATGAAAAATAAATTGAAAATGAAAAATGAAAAATAAAAAATGAAAAACGAAAAATGAAAAAAAAAAATTAAAAATGGAAAATAAAAAATTAAGAATAAAAATGAAAAATAAAAAATGAACAATGAAAAATAAAAAATAAAAAATGAAAAATAAAAAATAAAAAATTGAAAATTAAAAATGAAAAATGAAAAAATATGAAAATTAAAAAATAAAAAGTTAAAAAAAATAAAAAGGAAAATGAAAAATAAAAAATAAAAAGTTAAAAAAAAATAAAAAGGAAAAATTAAAAATAAAAAATAAAAAATGAATAATAAAAAATTAAAACTAAAAAATTAAAAATTAAAAATAAAAAATGAAACATGAAAAATAAATGAAAAATGAAAAACTAAAATTAAAAATGAATAATGAACAATAAAAAATGAAAAATGAAAAAGAAAAATTTGAAAATAAAAAATTAAATATAAAAAATGCAAAATGATAAAAAATAAAAATTGAAAAATAAAAAATGAAAATTGGAAAATTAACAATGAAGAAAAAAATTAAAAATTAAAAATTACAAATTAAAAATTAAAAATTAAAAATTAAAAATTAAAAATTAAAAATTAAAAATAAAAAATAAAAAATTAAAAATTAAAAATTAAAAATTAAAAATTAAAAATTAAAAATTAAAAATTAAAAATTAAAAATTAAAAATTAAAAATTAAAAATTAAAAATTAAAAATTAAAAATTAAAAATTAAAAATTAAAAATTAAAAATTAAAAATTAAAAATTAAAAATTAAAAATTAAAAATTAAAAATTAAAAATTAAAAATTAAAAATAAAAAATAAAAAATTAAAAATAAAAAATGAAAAATTTAAAACGAGAATGAAAAACGAAAACTTAAAAATAAAAAATAAAAAACGAAAAATTAATAATTAACCGGTTTAAATAATAATAAATGATAATAATAATAATAATAAGTGATGCGCTTTCTGTTTGATTTTAAGAAAGTGCTATAAAAAAATCTTTAATTTCTAGATGTTTACACATCTCCCCTGCGATCGGACTCACATGATTTTTTTTTTAATACTTTTTGTTCCCCATTTAATTTTTTTCAAATAAAATATTCTTCAAACTTCAATTTTAATCTATTTATTGAATACTTATAAAAAACAAAACATAATATTTACTTTAAAAATAAACTTTTTTCAACTTTGTACAACTTGTGTACTTAACTTGAACAATTCAAATCATTCCCTTATTGATTTCTACAGAAAAATAAACTTTTTCTTTCAAATAAAAACATATTTAATTTTTGGATTATCTTTATATGAACAAGAATGTAAATATTACTTAACATGTTATTAAAATATTATTGAAAAAGAAAACTTTTCAAAGGCAAATATTAACAAACATAAAATTTTTTTTTTAGGAAATAGTAAAAAAAAAAAAAAAAAGAATTTTTGAAAAAAGAAAAAAATAAAACAAAAATTATGTGAATAGGAATAAAACAAAAATTTGCAGTTTATATTAAAAAAGAAAAAAGAAATGATAAAAATAAAATTACTCAAATACCTTTAAGACACATTTAATGTTTATGAGAAGGTCAACTGTTCGCAAAATAAATAAGAAACACAATTCTTGTCTTGCATGTCTTGGAATAACAATTTCCATTACGAGTATAAAGAAAATGTGAAATATTCTCAACTGTATTTTGTAAATTGTTGGCCAAGTACGGTGACTTTGAAATTGTGTTCATAATTGACTGACAATTGAGTGAAGATATTTTTTTTCCCCATTTCTTTTTATGCAGCATATTTGTATACACACAGAATTCCTTTCATAGTTTTCATTAAGTTAAACCTACACTTTTATATATATTTTCTTTAATTTTTTTCTTTAAGCAAAAAATTACATGACAAGTAGTCAAGTCTTGTGTTGGCTTCGTTTTTAGATGGGAGAGTGTTAGATAACGAAGCCCTTTGGGGCATATAAGTATTATTGTTTAGATTTAATTGTTGTACCCTGCATTAGATAATGGACTAAATTTGTAATTTTGTAAGAACTAGTGGAAGTATTAATTCTTCTGTTTGTGAGAAGGTCCCTGGGGCCCTTTTTGAAACTCTCGCAACTCCTTAATGTTGTATGGGTTGATTACTCGTACCGTACATCTTTTCAAACGATTTCCGAGCGAAATCTCGATGTATTCTGATTTCCGGTTGCTTTATGAGGAACTAAAAACGAATTAGTGAACACTAGATTCAACTATAAACGATTTACGAGCTAGATTTTAATGTATTCTGACGTCCGCTTAGTTTTCGCGAAGCTACAATTGAATAAGCGGTCACTACAATCGACTAAAAATGATTGCAGAGCGAGATCTCGATTTATTCTGACTGCCGCTTAGATTTCGTGCGGTTTGCACATCCTCTATTATATATGGTCCTTGATAAAGTGCGTTGATTTCATCGACATCGACGCAGGTCCATGAACTATGCAAATTGGATACTCGCGGCGAGGTAGGGTTAAATTTATAATTTTATTGTGTTGAGCTCAAATTCCTTTTCCTGCAAACCTTAACTTCAAATACATCTAATAGTTTTATATTCCAAAAACAATAGTAGAGAGTACACCAAATTCGCTATAGCCGCTTCCAACTTCGACATTTGTTAGTTTTTTCTTGTCTTTATTTTGGTATTCAATGAAATTTATAAGAGGATATTTACAATCTTATTAAGTATTATGGCCCATAACTGTTTACACGCAATCGAATTTCGTAATTTCCCTATTCACTATTAACTACACCATCCACCTCCCCCTTCATTCCCCCGCCCCACTATATTGCACTTTTTTGTATTTATACTAGTTTAGTATTCTTTAGTACAATTCGCCATTAAGACGACTGACTACCGTTATTATTATTATTATTATTTGCTATACAATAATCAGCAAATTTTGTTGTTGTTGTTGTTATTGCAATATATAAATTGGAAAACGTATATTAAATATTGTTATACGAGTACGTTTTAGGCTATTTGTACATAGAATTTATGAAATATAATGACCAAAGTGTCTTTATGTTCAATAGCTGTTTACGAACGCCATAGAAAAGGATATATAAAAATCCCTTAAGGATAATGCATAACGCTTGTACAACCAACTACTTATAAGCACAAATAAACTCGGGACAAAATACAAACAATTTTCGTTCACAATAAAAAAAAAAAAAAAAAAAAAGGCTAAAGAGATGTCTTAATAAAAGTAGTTTTTTGTTTTTTTATATTCAGCGCCGAAAACAAATTATTATTACAAATAATAAATACTTACTTATATAATTCTCCCCTTTTAACTATTGATTGGATTTGCGAGTTTGTCTAATTTTCTAAATAACAAAATTAAGAAATGGGATTCGGAATACATGAAAGCATAAAATTTAATGGTTTTAAATGGAAAAATGGTTTTCAAACAAAACAGACATTAGACAATGTCAGAAAGACCAACACACTCTTTAAACAAATGCTACAAAAACAATGACAACAATAACAGCAAATATTACAGCTACGACATAAAAATTTCAAGATTAATAAAAACAGCAATAACAAGCAGAACATAGAAAAAGCATATTTTGCAAGAGTTTTTTACATTTTCATAAAAAAATCGGCGCTATGCAATCGATTTTGATGATTTTAAATAACAGCCTACTCGGGATGTTAGTGTGTCATCCCCAAGGTTCAGAAAATACACACATGAAACACACAATGTTCTGTTCAAAAGCAGCCAACACATATCTTTATTTTCATATCAATTATGTGCGTTTCTAAATTTTCTACGGTGCCCAACACAACCATGACTGTGTTCGTTTTAATATTTCGTTATTTACACGAACATTTTTATATCACATACTTTTTGTTTCAATCACACATAAAGCACACATTTTTGAGTGTTGCTTTATTTGAAGTTCATGTTCTGGTACGTGTACTGAAAAAAAACACAGAACATGTACAATAAACAGGTTCGAGTTCAGTTATATTTTAAGTCGTGTTGTGGCTCGTGTAGTGAGAAAAAACAGAACATGTACAATAAACAGGTTCGAGTTCAGTTATATTTTAAACACGACTTAAACACGACTTAAACACGACTTAAAATATAACTGAACTCGAGCCTGTTTATTGTACATGTTCTGTTTTTTCCTACTACACGAGCCACAACACGACTTAAAATATGGCTGAACTCGAACCTGTTTGTTGTACATGTTCTGTGTTTTTTTTTCAGTACACGTACCAGGACATGAACTTCAAATAAAGCAACACTCAAAAATGTGTGCTTTATGTGTGATTGAAACAAAAAGTATGTGATACAAAAATGTTCGTGTAAATAACGAAATATTAAAACGAACACAGTCATGGTTGTGTTGAGCACCGAAGAAAATTTAAAAACAAACATAATTGGTATGAAAATAAAAATATGTGTGTGTTGGTCTAAGTTATGTTTGTTTACATATATGTACGAGTTTTTTATTCAGTGTGTGTTTTTTTCTGAATTCTGGTCATCCCTAATAAAAATGAGCAAGCCATCTGACCTATTGCAGGCGTGATCGTAATTTCCACAAAAGGACAGACGGACATCACTATTTCAACTCCCCTTATTTTCAGGATGAAGAATATATATATTATATGGGGTCCAGATTTTTTTTATTAACTAAATACGTAAAGTCCAACTTATATACTTATATATACCCTCTGCACGCTGGTGTGGAGGGTATAATTTACAAACTCCCTGAAAAACAACTGTTTCTACTTTAATCAAGTTCTATTGAATATAAATTGGCTTGTTGATGTATTAGCACAAGCTTATTCTGTACGGAACGTTAAGAGCTGTTTACGTTCACTTAAAATTCCAACTCCCATAACTTTTCAATTTCAAGATCAGAATATGAAAAATATCAATAATCTGGCTATTGAAAAAATGTAAAAACGAAACATGAAAAAGTTGATATCGGATGTTATAATTACATGTGGAATAGGTTGAAAAATGGGTCGATCCTGATCATATTTTAGAAAGTCAGTTAATTTTTACAGATTCATACACAAACCCAATTTAAGAAAATTCTGTGCAATATTTTTGTTTTTTTTTTTTATAGATTTAAGTGAAGTCCGGGAAGCAGCTTTATATGGTAGCTATGACTAAGAACTGTCCTAGAGGCTTTACTTTTTGGACTACTGATATATGGATGTAATAACCATACACAAACCAAATTTGACCGATATCTATTATATAATTTGGATCTTATGGCAATTTAAGTCGATCTCATAGGGGTCATCTGTAAGGGGACTATGTCTATTCATGCTCTGATTTTCACCAATTTCAACAGTGTTTGTCCTATGGTCGATAGAAGATTACATACCAAATTTCATCAAAATATATTCATATTTGCGACCTGTAGTTTAATCACAAAGCTTCAGACGGATGGACATCGCTGAAAAATGGGTCGCGGTCAAATATTTTTGCTAGTCATTATACTCTGAGCACACAATGGTTCTTAATAAAGGTGTAGCCGAATTCTGGGTACAGTATTTGTTGACTGGAACAAAATTTTCCTAGAGACTGAAAAGAAATGGTACACTTTAAAGTTTTATGATTTCCACTGCACTTTACTTTATCACTGTTTTGAACATTTTATGTTTTTTGAAATATATATTTTCTCTTTTCTCATTTTATAACAAAACGATAACAAAAATCTTACAATAACAAAAAATATGTAAAAAAAAAACAACTTTATAGCGTTAAAAGAAACTGTACCATTTGTAAATCAATTACAACTAGCAGATGCCAGCCCTCGAAATTCGAGTGCAAATTCTAGGAAATTTTATTTTTTCATTAAATAAAGCTCCTAAAGTTATGCCAATCAATTATAGCCAATTCACAAATCAAAATAAAAAAACAAACTGATTTTTATTACAAACTCATTAAAAAATTTAATAAACACACACATAGCATATGTGTAATTTGATATAGGTTAGGTTAGGTTAGGTTGGAAGCAGAGTTCAGAAAAAAACACACACTGAATAAAAAACTCGTACATATATGTAAACAAACATAACTTAGACCAACACACACATATTTTTATTTTCATACCAATTATGTTTGTTTTTAAATTTTCTTCGGTGCCCAACACAACCATGACTGTGTTCGTTTTAATATTTCGTTATTTACACGAACATTTTTGTATCACATACTTTTTGTTTCAATCACACATAAAGAACACATTTTTGAGTGTTGCTTTATTTGAAGTTCATGTTCTGGTACGTGTAGTGAAAAAAAAAAAACACAGAACATGTACAATAAACAGGTTCGAGTTCAGTTATATTTTAAGTCGTGTTGTGGCTCGTGTAGTAAGAAAAAACACAACATGTACAATAAACAGGTTCGAGTTCAGTTATATTTTAAGTCGTGTAGTGGCTCGTGTAGTAAGAAAAAACACAACATGTACAATAAACAGGTTCGAGTTCAGTTATATTTTAAGTCGTGTTTAAAATATAACTAATAATATGTCCAGTGGTATTAGGTGTAATAGGATGTTCAAGGCATCCGAAGGTGTAGTACGAAGGGCTCCAGTGATGCACGTGGAAGCCATTCTCTGTAGCCTTGCGAGAAGGTTGTTATTGGTGGCCTTCTCCAAAGCAGGCCACCAGACGATGACTCCGTACAGTAGTATTGGACGGACCACTGCTGTATATATCCAGTGAGCAATTTTCGGACTAAAGCCCCATCGCTTACCAATGGCCTTCTTACAGGAGTATAAAGCTATAGTCGCCTTCTTCACCCGCTCCTCCAAATTCCGTCTGAAGTTCAGCTTCCCGTCCAGGAATACGCCAAGATACTTGGCTCCATCAGAGAAGACGACTTCAGTGCCGTTGAGAGAAATGGGATCGAAGGTAGGGATCTTATACTTCCTAGTAAAAAGAACAAGTTCCGTTTTGGTCGGATTAACCCCCAGACCGCAACCCCTTGCCCAGATACATAGCTCTGTGAGAGCCCGTTGCAGGATATCTCTAATTGTAGATAGAAACTTCCCATTTACGGCCATGGCCACGTCGTCAGCATATGCGGCTACGCTGCAGCCTTGCCCCTCCAACGATACTAGCACCGGGTTTAGCGCCAAGTTCCAGAGAAGTGGTGATAGAACGCCACCTTGTGGCGTTCCCCTGTTCACAAATCGGGATATTTCCCACGTTCCCAGTTTAGACGTTATCCGCCTGTTGACAAGCAGATTTCCAATCAATGAGATGATCACAGAATTCACTCCTAGACTAGATAGTGCCGCTATTATCGAGTCCGGTGTGATGTTGCTAAAAGCCCCTTCTATATCCAAAAAGGCTGTCATAGTGTATTCTCCTGCCGAGAGCGATTTCTCGATGGTACCTACAAGCTCGTGTAGAGCTGTTTCAGTTGACCTTCCCTTGCTGTAGGCATGTTGCCTCGTTGATAGCAATTTAGGGTCAATAATTCTACGTAAGTAAGAGTCTATCATACGCTCCATTGTCTTCAATAGGAACGATGATAGGCTTATTGGTCTGAAATCCTTTAGGATAGTGTGTGAGCTCTTTCCAGCTTTTGGAATGAACACCACTCTTGTCTCCCTCCATTTCAAAGGAATATACGCTGTGTTTATGCAGCAAGTGAAAAGACTGCATAGCCAAGGGGAAATGTAGTCCGACACATGCTGCGATTCAGCTGGAATGATACCGTCAGGTCCCGGAGATTTGTAAGTTTTGAAGCTTTTAATCGCCCAGGTCAATGTTGGTACATTAACTATCTCCGAAGCAATGTCCGCCGTGCTAGCGTCAGAGTATTCCAACGCCTGTAGTGACGTATGAGAATTGCCCGGAAAATGGGTGTCCAGTAGCAAGCTAAGTGATTCTCCACTGGAGGTGGTCCACACCCCCACTGGATCCTTCAAATAGCCTAATGTGTGAGGGGTTGAAGCCAGAACCTTTCGCAGCCTGGATGCCTTGGAAACGTCCTCTATGTTATCACAGAATTTTTTCCAGGAATCGCATTTTGCCGTTCTAATCTTCTTCTTCTAGGTCCTAAGCTGCAGCTTGTACGCCGACCAATCCTCGTCCGCTCTTGAAGACTTTGCCTTGTTAAAGAGTTTCCTGCAGGAGTTTCTACCCTGCTGCAGCTCGCTAGGCCACCATGGTGGTTTCTTCTTGCCCTTAGGCCTTGCCACTGGGCAAGAAGAATCTAAAGACTTGTTAAAAACCGTCGTAATATGATCTACAAGACAATCAATGTCCGCAGAATTGCGCGGCTCGGTTAAGGGTATTGTTTCCAATAACCCAGCAAAGGTGTTCTTATACTTAACCCAATCTGTCCTCTTCAGATTCCTGGGGACACTCTCCGTTGGGTCCTTTTCTCTAAGTAAGAATTCGATATAGCGATGGTCAGAAAAGGAGTGGTCATCCAACACCCTCCAACCATCAATTTTATCAAATAGTGTATCTGATACAAAGGTAGCGTCAAGAACCTCCCTTCTAATACTAGTCACTAATTTGATGTATGTGTTAGTACCAACTTTAAATGCAATTTACTCAAAATAAAGGAAAAAATTAAAAATTAAAAAATCTGTAAATCTGCAACGGCTTAAAAGAAATACCTTTCAAACAATATACGCTTGGCCAAAATAGGGATAAAACGGTAGAACAAAACATCGGTCACAAGAAATCGCCTAGCCTATTAATATTATAGATAAAAAACGTAATGGTAAAAAATTACCGTTGCTTTTAGTAATTTTTTTTATTAAATCATGAACTAATTATAATAACTACCAATTACAGCGCTCGAAATTTGAGTGCAATTTCTAGGCAACTTTATTTCTCAACTTAGCCCATTCACAAACCAACACTTTTTTGGTTAATTACTATTGTAAATGAAGATAACAAACTCAATAACAAACACATTAGCAAATTTAATAAACACACACATAGCATATGTATAATTTTTGTGTATGTGAGAGTAGCAACTTTAAATGCAGTTTACTTAAAATAAAGGAAAAAAATTAAAAACCTCTAAATCTGGTGAACAGCTAAAAAGAAATACCTTTCAAATAGTATATGTTTGGTCAAAATCGGGATAAAACGGTAGAACAAAACATCGGTCACAAGAAATCGCCTGGCCTATTAATATTATAGATTATTAATTGATTTGATGTTGTCTTAATCAGTTCAAATCGGATGATTTCTGTATAATAAAGTTTATTTTGAAAATGTATAAACAAATCTCCCAGGCTGTTCGTGAACTTGTGGTGAAAAATTATAAATAATCTAACCCATTAAAACAAAGTTTTTATTAAAACTCTTTCTTTCTTATGCATATGAGTTTTGAATATCTCCGTGACTGTGCCTGACTGTCTATGACTATCTAAAAATTAATCGTTGGCCACAACAAGTCTGTGGGCCAAGTTTTAGATCCATCGGATGAGGGGAATTGGGGTTTTTACCTCTCCGTGACTGTGCGTGACTATGTCAAAGTTAATCTTTTGTCACAGCTAGTCTATCACCCAAGTTTCAGATCGGTTGGATGACATTTATGGTAGATGACATTTAGATCACTCCGTGACTGTGCGTGACCACGCAAGTGTATGGACCAAGTTTGAGATCGATCGGATGAGGGGAATTGACATTTATATCTCTCCGTGACTGTGCGTGACCACGCGTGACTGTGCGTGACTACTCCACAATTAATCTCTAGTCAAGACAAGACTATGGGCCAAGTTTCAGATCATTTGGATAAGGGGGAATGGGGTCCAACCATGGCAGACAGACGGACAGACGGACAGACATTGCTCGTAGTGTCTGCTTGTCGAAAAATTTTGGATTGATTTTTAACCCCTTTATCGTTTCTCAATTGATCTGATACTTTGCAGGCAGGCTCATGGCGCTGACAAAAATTATCCAACAAATTTAATTTTTTTAGCGATGCCAAAACAATGGAAACTTTAAAATTTTTCTACCAAATTTGATAAAATAAAATTTACAAAAACAACAAGTCCAACTATGACAACAATGCAAGATTTAGAACAACAACAAGAACAGTATTGAAACATCATATTTTTCATTTTTTTTTTACTTTTTCAGAGATTTCTCTGGACCTGTTCCACCGATTTTAATGATTTTTGAAACAGAAAACTTTCCATTATCTTGGTAAATCATCGTCACTAAAAACGATTACCCTAGCTGTCCTATTGAGACCGTGATCGTGACAAGAACAACATAGAATATCATATTTTTCAAGACTTTTTTAGTTCTTCATTCAGATCTCGTGCCCTATTCAACCGATTTGGATGATTTTAAATAGCAAACTTCTCAGAAAGTCAGTGAATCAGTGCCGGATTCAAGTTGTCATGGTGATTTCCACAGACGGACGGACGGACATCGCTATATCAACTCCGCTTGTTATAAGGATCACATATATATATATTTTATGGGGCCCATAAAATAGAAATGAAAAACTTATATATACCCTCTGCACACTGGGGTGGAGGGTATAAAAAATATGTTGCACTTAAAATTTTTTCACTTATAATATCTAAATTTGATGTTTTATTTGCGTTAAATAATTTCTTAAAAACAGTCTTAACTAAAAATTTTCTAATGAAAATTTAAGTAACGTAACGTCATGTAACGTCACTTGAGATACTTAGGCTACTGAAGAAAAAACGAGAGAAGCTTTTTAAATTTTATAACTTGGAAAATAAACTTATTTTATTTCAAATTCTTCGAAAATAAGTTTTATACAAAAAGTTTCGAGCAGTTTTGCAAGTTTGTAATCCAACTCAAAACTCACTTCTGTTTTTTTGTAACATAACGTAGTTTAAATAAAACCGAGGTACCCATCGCAAGTGGAAATATTTTAGTAGAGCATATTCTAATGTTAACTATGATCGACGGCAAAGTTTGCAATTCGGCACAAATACGTTATCCACAATGCGATGCTACATATGTGGGGAAACATCGAAAAATTTTAAATGTCTTAACGCGGGCCAAAATGTTGATTTGGATGCTATTAGATTCGGGCTCTGCACGAAAGAATACGAATTTTTGAGTCATTGCTTCACTTGTCTTTTAAATTGCCTATAAAAAAATGGCAAGGAAAGAAAACAGAGAATGGAACGAAAATATGTTCTGACACTCGTGCGAAAATTTTGCACGCATTTAAAGAAGAGCTGGGGCTGTTGGTGGTTATGCCAAAGCCTGGTTATGGCAACAGCAATAACGGTAACACATCGCGAAGGGTTTTCAATGACGCGGAAGCCTCTTCACGAATAACCGGTGAAGATATTAGGCTTATTGTCAGGCTTAAGGTAATCTTAGAAGCAATTTCATCTTGACGTGGAAAAGTTTAATGTTTATGCATATGAAACTGCATGTCTTTACGTAGAATTGTATAATTGGCATCCGATGACTCCAGCAATGCATAAAATTCTAATGCATGGGGAGAATTGTTATATTCCACGTACTGTTACCAATAAGTCAACTGTCAGAGGAAGCCGCTGAGGCGCGCAACAAACATTTTCGCTTAAACAGACTAAATTTTGCAAGAAAAACTTCAAGAGAATCGTGCAACCGATACGTGATAAACAGTCTTTTGTTAACATCTGACCCATTAATATCGAGCTCTAGGCCAAAGCAGCAAAAGAAAAACAAACCATTTCACGCAGAAACAATAACACTTTTTTGTATCTGAAGAAGAGTATCGAGAAGAAAATGAAGAGCAAGAACATGATGATGTAAGTGATGATGATTATCGCGATGAGGATGATGATTACGGTTGTTTCGATGAGGAAGACGATGAAGTAGACGATCAGAAAGACGATGAAGAAGCGCAGTTATAAAGTTGCTTAGTAATTTTTAATAAAAAAAATATCCACGCTTCCACGAGCACAAATTGGTGTGTTTTTTTTTCTCGAAATGAAAGGTCAGGAACCCCACAAAACTAAAAAATTCAAATCTGCGACCCCAAATTCTCAAATTCAGTTTTAAAAGCAGCTACGCCGAAATCCCGTAAAGATAAGATTTTAAGTGAATGCGTTTAATTTGGTTTTAAGAAAAATGGTCCGCCGTTTTGTATCCGCCATTTTTATTTTTGAAATTTTGAATTCAGATTTGAGATCAGCGACACCGAAAACCCCTTAAGACAAAGTTTAGTAGAAATGCGCTTAGGTATGAGAAAAATGGTCCGTCATTTTGTGTCCGCCATTTTCATTTTTGAAATTTTGAATTCAGATTCGAATTCAGCGACCTCCAAAACCATTATATTACCAAATTTCCGACAAATACCGTAACACGCTCAATTTTTATTAGCTTTTTGCCTTGCAAAACACCGTTTTTTTCGAAGTCCTCGAAACCCATGAAATGCAAGTTTGTGCAACCTGCACCTGCGAAATTTTTTTACAATATATGACAAACTACAAACTATATCCATATCTTAATGGGGCGAAACTGGGCTCACAAACAAAAGTTCCAACATACAGGCATATTTTTTTTAACTTCTCAATTTTTAGGTGCTCCTAAGAAAACCGGAATTAGACTTAAGTAAGGGTACAAAACGAAGCGTTTTGTTGACTTAAACGTAACTTATTATCAGTTAACTAACACACTAAGGGTCATTATTACAACTTGCCAATAGCTAAAGTTAGGATGTTATCGGCCAGATTATTAGTTTTTCGTTATTACAACTATACTTTGTATATTTTTTAAAAAGTTTTATTACACATTTACAACAATTATGCAACTTATAATAAAGGTTTTTAGTTTTAATTCTATTGTTTGCTTGCGAACAAATAAAGGAACGTTGCCACTACGTATTTTATAAAGCAATTCATTTGGTCAAAAGTAATCGGTGTTTTCTTTGGTGTTGCCACAATATCAAAAATATTAATTTTATTTTACTGGGAAGTTGTAATAATGAAAAGAAGTTAAAGGTAACTTTATTGCTCACTTTAGCTAAAGTTACCTTTAACTAACATTAACTTTAAAGGGAAGTTGTAATAATGGCCCTAAATATAACTCTTATCTTTAACCGTTTACTGCACTTTCAAAGAACGTAAACATTGCCCTTTTTCGATTCATCAAAAAATTTCATATCAAATAATTGGAAAACCTCAACTTCAACGGTTTCCCGGCTACGCAAAATTTACTATATTGTTATTTTATTGATAGAACATGATTTAGTGGTCAATTAACTATGCGATTAAAATTATTTCATGGGTTAAAACGCAATTTAAAATTTTGATTTTTTGCCAGCTTATCAGTACGAATACCCCTTAGTGCGTCGTCTAAAGTTAGCATCTGCTGAAATTCTCGATAACGCATTGCGTTTACACGAATATAATTGACAATCTCGATAGCTTTCTCCAAGACGTCTTCTGAAACGGTAGATTTTGAGCAAAGATTTTGTTGGTGCAATATGCAAAGAAAAGATATCAATTTTTTCAAGTTACAATTTTCTTTTTTGACAATGCAACGAATCCTTCGTGTTTACCTCTCATAGAAGGTGTGCCATCGGTGCAAAATTTGATTAAATTACTTAAAGTTAATTTTAATTGCCGGCATACTTCTCTGAAGTTTTCGAAAATGTCAACTCCACGAGTTTTCCCAGTTAATGTACCCACTGCAAATCCTTGATGCTTTTCTTTTTTCAACTTATCAAGGGCAGCTTGACGAGTTCCTCCTTCTAAACTGAAATATTTATGATCTTGATGAGTCAAATAGTGCGTTTTTGCTTTTGATTTTTTTTAAAACTGTGTTGCACAACAAACACATCATTTTAACTTTGACAGAAATAAAAAAAAAATTCAGCTCCCATTCTGAATTTAAATTTCTATTTAGTTCATTTAATTTTCTCATCTTTGATATTGTGGTTAAAACAATTATGATTCCACTAACACCGGTAGAAATCGAAGACGAGAACGAAGTGAACAATGCAAAATGTAATTGTCAAATCATAATCAAAACAAAGAGAGTAAAAATACATGTGAAACAATTGATTGCCAATAGAAGAGAAAATAGGGTTACCATAAATTTATGAAATATTGTTATTTGTATATATTTGAATATCAAGCAGATAAAACACCAGAATAATCGTGGAGGTCTTACAAGAAATTCAAAAAGGCCACGCACCACGTCTGCACTGGATTGTTCGTAAATTTTTTAATTTTTTAGCTCGATCCGAGGGTGCCTTCTGGTGCCTAGTGGGACCCAAAGTACCCGAAGTGTGTTTTTGTGTGGGGAAAATATGACTTTCTTACAGACTTTACGAAAATTTTGTTCTACAGTTTAATGAAAAATTTTCCTAAACAAAATTTTAAAAATAGATCTGGCACTCTACGGTTTTGTTAAATATGTATTAGAGATTAAATGTGTAAAATTTTAAGTAAATTCCTCCACCAGAATTTTTTTTACAAGGATTTTTTTGATACTTTGTATCAATAATTAACCAGTTTTTTATTTTTAAATGTTATATTTTATCTTAATAGCCTTGGGTTTCGGAAAAAAATAATATGACCCCATTAACCTTTTTGGACTTGGGGTCACATATGAAAAGATATTTATATAAAAAAAGATATTTATATATATTCTACTTTAAAACATGAACACTTTATTTTTTTTTCCAAATTTATTTCAACAACTAAAATGTTACGGACTTTTTTTTTATTAAAATTTCCATCACGTCTCTCGATTGTTGTGCATCCTGTTGCTTTCTGTCTAATATTGAATAGAGGAGGGACATTCTACGTTTGCGAATGTTTGTTGTAGTGTGGGTTTGTTGTGTTTTAGTTTAGTTAAAATACTATGCTCCAACACAATATTAATGATCACACGTTCACATGCAAAAGTAAAAAAAAAAAAAAAAAAATCACAAACTGAATTCAAACTCATTCGTTTTTTCCTTTGTCAAATGGTGAATGGTACGGATTTCAGTATGTTTTTTTTGTTGCTCTCAACTTTTTGTTCCCAATCATTTTTAATTTAATGCGTAAAACGTTTTTCAGTTAACAATTTATTATTGAAATTATTCGTATTCATGATGATTTACAAACGAGAACTGTATGAGTGTATGAATAATGATGCTTAAATTTAGGGCGGAGGACTGTGTTGTAAGGGCGAAAACCAAACCATTGCAAAATTTTAATTGGGCTTTGCTTATTTTAAAAAAACTTAAATGCTGAAGGAAATGTTTTGATTTCAGATTGACTTTTTGGTGAAATTCTTCGACAGCTAAAATATATAGTTTTATTAGTAATTAAAAATATTTTCTTTTTTTTAAGAAAAACTTAATACCCGTGAATAATAATTTTTGTCTCATAAAAACGATTATTTTAGCTTTCGCTTTGAGCATAAAGTGTTTGAGTAAATAAAATAATAATGATATTGCTATTGTGTTAATTAACTTTTAATTGCATTAATTAATTGTTTGCTTAAAATAAAATTTTTTTTTAAACTGTTTTCCAAACCTCCACACCACAGTGTAGATAATGTGAAGAAAAAAAGTTTTCGACCCCATAAAGTGTATATATTCTTGACTCTTATAACAACTCCGGTCGATATCTATCTGTCCGTCCTTCTGTCCATCTGTATATCTGTTGAAATAATAGTCATTCCTGAAATAAATCTTTTACCTGGTAAACAACAGGTTGGTGTTTAAAATGTCATAAAAAATGCAAATAACATAGTGTAACATTTTTAAAGTCTTCGAGAGCAGACTCCTTCTCGTGTGCGGTTTTTCGAAGAACTTATCGAAACTAACAAATACCCTCTAGTAATTAAACATTTTTTATGGCACTTTTTTAAAATCGAACAGCAATCAACTGCGGGGCTCTGCTAATATAAAAATATTTATTATTATTTATTATTTCAACTGGTTTTTACTTTTAATTTTTCGTATTTAATTTTTCATTTTTCATTTTTTATTTTTCATTTTTCATTTTTTATTATTCATTATTATTATTATTATTATTTTTAATTTTTTAATTCTTTAATTTTTTAATTTTTAATTTTTAATTTTTAATTTTTAATTTTTAATTTTTAATTTTTAATTTTTAATTTTTAATTTTTAATTTTTAATTTTTAATTTTTTATTTTTATTTTTTAATTTTTAATTTTAAATTTTAAATTTTTAATTTTTAATTTTTAATTTTTAATTTTTAATTTTTAATTTTTAATTTTTAATTTTTAATTTTTAATTTTTAATTTTTAATTTTTAATTTTTAATTTTTAATTTTTAATTTTTAATTTTTAATTTTTAATTTTTAATTTTTAATTTTTAATTTTTAATTTTTAATTTTTAATTTTTAATTTTTAATTTTTAATTTTTAATTTTTAATTTTTAATTTTTAATTTTTAATTTTTAATTTTTAATTTTTAATTTTTAATTTTTAATTTTTAATTTTTAATTTTTAATTTTTAATTTTTAATTTTTAATTTTTAATTTTTAATTTTTAATTTTTAATTTTTAATTTTTAATTTTTAATTTTTAATTTTTAATTTTTAATTTTTAATTTTTAATTTTTAATTTTTAATTTTTAATTTTTAATTTTTAATTTTTAATTTTTAATTTTTAATTTTTAATTTTTAATTTTTAATTTTTAATTTTTAATTTTTAATTTTTAATTTTTAATTTTTAATTTTTTTAATTTTTAGTTTTTAATTTTTAATTTTTAATTTTTAATTTTTTTAATTTTTAATTTTTTAATGTTTAATTTTTTATTTTTAATTTTTAATTTTTATTTTTCAATTTTTAATTTTTAATTTTTAATTTTTAATTTTTAATTTTTAATTTTTAATTTTTAATTTTTAATTTTTAATTTTTAATTTTTAATTTTTAATTTTTAATTTTTAATTTTTAATTTTTAATTTTTAATTTTTAATTTTTTATTTTTTAATTTTTAATTTTAAATTTTTAATTTTTAATTTTTAATATTTTTAATTTTTAATTTTAAATTTTTAATTTTTAATTTTTAATTTTTAATTTTTAATTTTTAATGTTTAATTTTTAATTTTTAATTTTAATTTTTAATTTTTAATTTTTAATTTTTAATTTTAAATTTTTAATTTTTAATTTTTAATTTTTAATTTTTAATTTTTAATTTTTAATTTTAATTTTTAATTTTTAATTTTTAATTTTTAATTTTTAATTTTTAATTTTTAATTTTAATTTTTAATTTTTAATTTTTATTTTAATTTTTAATTTTTAATTTTTAATTTTAATTTTTAATTTTTAATTTTTAATTTTTAATTTTTAATTTTTAATTTTTAATTTTTAATTTTTAATTTTTAATTTTTAATTTTTAATTTTTAATTTTTAATTTTTAATTTTTAATTTTTAATTTTTAATTTTTAATTTTTAATTTTTAATTTTTAATTTTAATTTTTAATTTTTAATTTTAATTTTTAATTTTTAATTTTTAATTTTTAATTTTTAATTTTTAATTTTTAATTTTTAATTTTTAATTTTTAATTTTTAATTTTTAATTTTTAATTTTTAATTTTTAATTTTTAATTTTTAATTTTTAATTTTAATTTTTAATTTTAATTTTTAATTTTTAATTTTTAATTTTTAATTTTTAATTTTTAATTTTTAATTTTAATTTTTAATTTTTAATTTTAATTTTTAATTTTTAATTTTTAATTTTTAATTTTTAATTTTTAATTTTTAATTTTTAATTTTAATTTTTAATTTTTAATTTTTAATTTTTAATTTTTAATTTTTAATTTTTAATTTTTAATTTTTAATTTTTAATTTTTAATTTTTAATTTTTAATTTTTAATTTTTAATTTTTAATTTTTAATTTTTAATTTTTAATTTTTAATTTTTAATTTTTAATTTTTAATTTTTAATTTTTAATTTTTAATTTTTAATTTTTAATTTTTAATTTTTAATTTTTAATTTTTAATTTATAATTTTTAATTTTTAATTTTTAATTTTTAATTTATAATTTTTAATTTTTAATTTTATAATTTTTAATTTTTAATTTTTAATTTTTAATTTTTAATTTTTAATTTTTAATTTTTAATTTTTAATTTTTAATTTTTAATTTTTAATTTTTAATTTTTAATTTTTAATTTTAATTTTTAATTTTTAATTTTTAATTTTTAATTTTTAATTTTTAATTTTTAATTTTTAATTTTTAATTTTTAATTTTTAATTTTAATTTTTAATTTTTAATTTTTCATTATTCATTTTTCGTTTTTCGTTTTTCATTTTTCATTTTTTGTGTTTTCTTTTTCATTTTTCCTTTTTCATTTTTTGTTTTTCATTTTCCATTTTCATTTTTATTTTTCATTTTTCATTTTTAATTTTTAATTTTTTGTTTTTCATTTTTTATTTTTAATTTTTCGTTTTTTTTTTGTTTTTCATTTTTCCTTTTTTTTTTTTGTTTATCATTTTTCATTTTTTATTTAAAATTTTTCTTTTTTCGTTTTTAATTTTTCATTTTTTGTTTTTCATTTTTCCTTTTTAATTTTGTTTTTCATTTTTCATTTTCTGTTTTTCATTTTTTGTTTTTCATTTTTCATTTTTCGTTTTTAATTTTTAATTTTTAATATTTAATTTTTTATTTTTAATTTTTAGCTTTTAATTTTTAATTTTTCATTTTTTGTTTTTCATTTTTCGTTATTCCTTTTAAATTTTTTGTTTTTCATTTTTCGTATTTTATTTTTCATTTGAAATTTTTTATTTTTCATTTTTCATGTATCATTTTTCATTTTTTATTTTTCATTTTTCTTTTTTCGTTTTCCATTTTTCATTTTTTGTTTTTCATTTTTCATTTATCATTATTAATTTTTCCTTTTTAAATTTTGGTTTTTCATTTTTAATTTTTTCAAACAGGTTATTACATATCATAATTTTTTCCCCAATACAATCATAAGTCACACCATTTTGTCTTACGTCTTACATGTTACGCTGTTTTTATGATTGTATTGGGAAATAGAAACTTACCCCCGCGCGTATAGATGTTTATACATCGAAAAGTGTAAAACAAACTAATCCGAAAAAATTGCATGTAGTGCCTCAAATTTGCCCTTTTTTCACCATTTTCTAATTTAATTCATAATTTTTTCTGTGTATTTTAACTAACAATAATTACAATAATTTTGTGTACACTCTTCACAAAGTACGTTCCATATTAACTATTGAAACATGTTCAAGTACACTCGTACATATGTTTGATATGAAAACCACGTACATACAATGTGTGAATATTTGTAAATTGGTAATTTTAATTGTTTGTGTGGGTCTGTCTGACTGTGTGAACATTGCATTTAATGAGTTAAAGGATTTCATTTGAATTATTAGATTAATTTAATATTCAATATATTCTTTTATAATTATCTCTGTATGACTACAATGGTACAAATACATACGAGTAGCAACTGTACACTGATGAACAGAGGGTACATATATTTTTGCCATTTCGTTTGAAATTATAAGAAAAAATATCTAGACAGCATAAAACATTTTCCTTCTTTATAACAAGGGCAGTTGAATTACCAATGCCTGTCTTTGGAAATCACGACCACGCCTTTAATACGTCAGGTGGATTGCTCATTTCTAATGCAAATGATTCAGTGACATCCTAAGCAGGTTGCACAGGTTGCGAACTGACGGACGGACGTACAGACGGACATCGCTGGTATCGACTCGATTTGTTATAAGAATCAAGAATAAAGTTTTTAAGATTTTTTTAATGAAAAAAAGCGATTAAAAAATTTTAAACTACGAATTGATACTAATTTATTATTATACTAGTATGCCTTGTCGCGCTTCGGTACGACTTACCGAGACTTATTGACATGTTTTATTTCATAATTAATTTTTCCTACGAAGTTTGTATTGTGCTAATCGCACAATTTAATTGAATTTATTTCATATTTTTTATTTCAATGCTTGTTGACATACAATATTTTTTTGTTTTATCATTCAGGGCAAAAGTTATTAAATTTTTCGACGTTCCTACTCTGGAGCAAGGTACATATACCTGCCCATGAGAAGAATATAGATTTTCCAAATTAACTCTGGCAACACTTAATTATTTGCCTTGAATTTGGAATATCATTTGATAATTTTTCATTTTAGCGATTTTTGGTTTTGCGAATTTTTGATTTAGCGATTTTTTATTATGCCCATTTTTGTTTTTGAAGATTTTTGTTTTCGAAGATTTTTGGTTTTCACGATTTTCGGGTGTGGCGATTTTTGTTTTTGGCGATTTTTAATTTTGGGGATTTTTGAATTTGGCGATTCCGTCAATATTTTCCACGACTACTCACATTGATAATTAATGTACTTGTCAAAAGTTTCAAGGCTGTCGCTTAAGTATTACTTCATATTTTTTGTATAGGAGGTGCCACGCCCACTAATCCCATCCCGTCCAATTTTTATCGGACTACTCACATTAATATCTGATGGACTCGTGCAAACTCTAGAGGCTTTTCTTTTTATAGTATACTACTTAAGTGATATTTTATACTTACTTTGTATGGGCGCTGCTACGCCCACTACTCCGATCACGCCCATTTTTTGTTCGACTAATCAAATAAATAAATGATGGACTCACGCGAAGTCAGAAGGATCTCTCTTTTACAGTACTCCAGATATGTGACATTTACTAATTACTTTGTATGGGGGTGCCTTGCCCCCTTTGTCCGATCCAGCCCATTTTTTTCTGACTTCTCACGTTAATAATATATGATCTAAGACAAATTTGCAAAGCTGTCTCTTTCATAGTACTCGAGACATATGATATTGAGTAATTACTTTGTATGGGAGGTACCACGCCCACTTATCCGATCCCGCCCATTTCCGGCATAGCTAGTAAAATTAATAATAAGTGACCTCACACAAATATGCAAAGTTCTCCCTATCATAATAGTCAATATATATGATATTATAAATTTACTTTGTATGGGGGTCCCACGCCCACTAAAAATATTTAAAAAAAATTATAACCTATAGGAGTTGCCATATCCGCACTATATTAGTATAGATAAGAAAAATTTAAAAAATGAACTAAAACTCATTTACACTAATAAAAGTCCGTGTTTTTGCCTTAACGGATCTCATTAACTGCCCCTAAAATTTGGTTTATTCTTATTTTCTATAACTTATTTTTTATAACCGTATAACTTATTTCTATGCATTTCTGTATAGGTGGTGCCACTCCCACTGGTTTTATCTCGCCCATTTTTCACATAACTTCTCACACTCATCATTGGTGAACTCACGGCTGGATTCAAGACTGTCGGGTTTATAGTACTCCAGATAATATTTTTTTGTGGGAGGTGCCACGCCCACTAACCCAATCCCGCCCATTTTTGGTACGACTACTCATATTGAGAACCGATTGACGTGCAGAACGTTTCAAAATTCTGGCCACCATGGCACTGTATGGGAGATGCCACGCCCACTGGTTTGATTACGCCCATTTTAAGCCCGACTTCACACGTTACGAATTTATGCACTACTACAAAGTTTCAGGACTCTTGATGTCATAGAGCTCCAGATATGCGATGTTAAAATTTTTTTATATATGGGAGGTGCCACGACCACTTGAAAAATCAAAAAAATATAGCCTATTTCTCTTACCTCCTGTAAAAATTTCAAGACGATCCGTCCAGTGGTATAGTCTCCTAAAAAGGATAAACAAACACACATACAAACATGCATCAATTTTTATACCGTATACCACTATGTGGTTTGGGTATAATGACTTTGTGCTGCTGTTTGTAACAACCAAAAATATTTGACCTAGACCCATCTTTAATTATACCGATCGAATCAGAATCACTTTCTGAGTTGATTTAACAATGTCCGTCCGTCCGTCCGTTCGTCTGTGTGTCCATGTAAAGCTTGTAATCAAACTGCAGGTCGCAAATATGAATATATTTTGATGAAATTTGGTATATAAGCTTTTATCGGCCATGGGATGAACGCTATTGAAATTGGTGAGAATCGGTCCATGTTCAGACCTAGCCCCCATACAAATTACCCATATGAAATCGACATAAATTGCCATAAGATCCAAATTGTCATATAGATCTTACTCAAATTGGGTCTGTATGCGTTCATTACATCCACTAATGAGTAGTCCAAAAATGATCCCTTTGACCCCATATAGAGCTGCTTCCCGATCTTCACTTACATCTATTAAAAAACAAAAATATTGCACTGATTCTTCTCAAATTTTGTTTGTATATATTTTTGCAAAATACAAGAGATTTTACCAAACATGATCAGGATCGGTCCATTTTTGGACCTAGTCCCTTTATAGATATAGCATCCGATACGAACTTTTTCATATCTGCAGCCAAAAAAATTAATAAAAATCCCGCTCAAATTTGGTTTTTGCTTATTTTCAATGTCCAGTTAGTTGGGCCTAAGAGATAGGGTTTCTAAACACATGGTATAGGGTATCGTATAGTCGGTCTATGCTCAAATTGCCATGATTTTTAGTTCAGACTAATTTGAAAATTTTTTTTTTAAATATCACAAAATTTTTAATCTCTCAAAAATTGCTCAATATGATCCCTGACTTTAACTGTGTATATTATAAGGTAGGTTGTGTTAAAACAGTGTTTCACTTTTGTCCCTTATGTAGGGATCTTGATAGACAGATAATGATAGAAATTAATTCTTTCTCTATTGTTATAAAAAAATTTATTAAATCATAAATTTTTACAAATTCAGGCCAAAAAAGAAAACAATCAACTCTAAATTTAAATGGTATTAGAATTTAAAGATTAATTATCGGCAACAATATCCAAATGGCATCGGTACCCAACAGTGGTTATAACATTATGTTTAAGACCCATGTGGAGAGTTTCAAAAATGAGCCAAATTTACCACTGTTACTTGTTCTTGTTCAAATAGTTCAAATGAAATTTATATTTTTAATACAATTCAATTCATCTGTTTAATTTCTCATTGCAATTCATTTTTATGTATGTCGTGTAATATTTATACCCTATACCACTATGTGGTTTGGGTATAATGACTTTGTGCTGCTGTTTGTAACACCCAAAAATATTTGAACTAGACCCATCTTTAATTATACCGATCGAATCAGAATCACTTTCTGAGTTGATTTAACAATGTCCGTCCGTCCGTCCGTCCGTCTGTGTGTCCATGTAAAGCTTGTAATCAAACTGCAGGTCGCAAATATGAATACATTTTAATTAAATTTGGTATATAAGCTTTTATCGGCCATGGGATGAACGCTATTGAAATTGGTGAGAATCGGTCCATGTTCAGACCTAGCCTCCATAAATTGCCATAAGATCCAAATTGTCATATAGATCTTATTCAAATTGGGTTTGTATGCGTTCATTACATCCACTAATGAGTAGTCCAAAAATGATCCCTTTGACCCCATATAGAGCTGCTTCCCGATCTTCACTTAAATATATTAAAAAACAAAAATATTGCACTGATTCTTCTCAAATTTTGTTTGTACATATTTTTGCAAAATACAAAAGACTTTACCAAACATGATCAGGATCGGTCCATTTTTGGACCTAGTCCCTTTATTGATATAGCATCCGATATGAACTTTTTCATATCTGCAGCCAAAAAAATTAATAAAAATCCCACTCAAATTTGGTTTTTGCTTATTTTCAATGTCCAGTTAGTTGGGCCTAAGAGATAGGGTTTCTAAACGCATGGTATAGGGTATCGTATAGTCGGTCTAGACCGACTATAATTTTTTTACTTGTTTTTTTTTACAGTTTCGTAACATTACTTTCGTAGCAGACACGTGTTTAAAGTAATATTGAAAAGTTGTAAAGGAAAATTAACAACATAAATGAATTTATTGTTATAACTGTTTATTGTTTTATGTGTTGTATGTGTATGTTGAATTAAGATACAACAAAATGGAAAAATGCCTAACAATTCGATGTGCTTTTTCAAGGTTTCTTTCTCTAACCTCCCCAAATGAACTAAACAACGAAGGTACTTTCCTATTTTTACTTATGTCTATTTTTTTTTATTATTTATTATTCTGTTTTTGTGTCTTATTCATTGTGCCATGTGCTTTTCTTTTGCCAATAAGCTGTTGCTGTTGTATTCGTTTTTGTCTGTAACGACGATTTCGATTGCTGTTGCTTTTCTGGCTGGCGCCAATAAATTTTCATATAGAACAACAATAACAATATGATATGATATGCTATGGCACGCTAGATGCTCATCAATTATATACCAGCTTTTTCGTTACTTCATTTTATAGTGAAACTGATGATTAAGATAGAAGAAAAAAAAATATATGTACATCGAAATTTAATTTTGTATCAGTACAACTGGGTAGGCCACATTTATTTCAGGATGAAGAAATTAAAAAAAAAATATTCCACACAAATTTCAAACGTTTCATTGCGTTTCGTTTTTCCAAGGTTCAGAAAATACACACATCTAACACACAATGTTCTGTTCTAAAGCAGCCAACACATTTTTTTATTTTCATATCAATTATGTGTGTTTCTAAATTTTGTACGGTACCGCATACAATCATGACTGTGTTTCGTTTTAATATTTCGTTACCTACATAAACATTTTTCTATCATGCATTTTTTGTTTCGAACACACATAAACCACACGGATTCGAGTGTAGCTTTATTTTAAGTTCGTTTTGGTGCACGTGTACTGCTAAAAAACAGAACATGTTCTTGAACTCGTACATCTAAAAATTAAAACATTATCCAATCGTGATCGGAAATATCTGAAACACCACTATAATAACGAGAACAATTTTTTCAACCAAATTTATTAAAAAAATTTGAAATAATTCATTAGCAGTTATAAAGAAACAAAATTAAAAAGATAATAATAAAAAATAATAAAAAGATAGTGATAAAATAGAAAACAGAAAAACTTTATATGTTGTTTATGACGTAATTTCGTTTTTTTCCGATCACGAGTGGGTAATGTTTTAACTTTTAGATGTACGCGTTGAAGAACATGTTCTGTTTTTTGCAGTACACGTGGAAGAAAATGAATTTAAAATAATGCTACACTCGAATCTATGCGGTTTATGTGTTTTCGAAACAAAAAATACGTGACAGAAAAATGTTCGTGTAGATAACGAAATATTTAAGCAAAACACAGTCATGATTGTGTTGGGCATCGTACAAAATTTAGAAACACACATAATTGATATGAAAATAAAAATATGTGTTTGTTGGTCTGAGCTATGTTTGGTTACATATATGTACGAATTTTATATTCAGTGTGTGTTTTTTTCTGAACTCTGGTTTTATCTATAAATCTATTTAATATATAATATATTTTTTTTATTTAAAGCAAAACCTATTTAGTATGGCCGGTTTTATTTTTGAAAATTAGGTTCGAAAATCTTATATATTAAAAATATTTATGAAAACTAAAGTCAGTCCGTCTGGCCGTTCTATCCGGCTGATTTCCTTAATTTTTTTTAATGAAAGGTATTTACACACAGGTATGTCATCAATCATTGAAATTTACTCAACTCAAGTTATACTCAAACGCGGTTCTTCCCTGTACATTTCTCATGGGACACATTCATTGAAGCGATTCGAATTCTCATAGCTCCATTTCTAATGACCGGATCTTGATCATTTCACTCTCAGAACACTCAGTAGATCAAGCTCTTTCTTTTGAGCTTAAATGTTTAAATTCGTTGAGTTTGAGGAAAGTTATGCGTGCACAATCAACTTTACATTATGCAACGCGAAACTTAACGTATAGATTTCATTACAATAATTGCATAACATATACCCTGTGTTGAATTGTGAATTGCCAAGCATTGTGAATCGCATACAAGGTGGCCTTTATTTCTGTGTGTTCAACAAATATTTATAATGAAATAAACTAAATGAATTAAATAGATTAAAAAACATTCAAAGAAATAAATTGAATGATAAAATAAAATTTCCTAGAATTTGCACTCGAATTTCGAGGGCTGGGCTCTGCTAGTAAGATTTTTAAAATAATTTATATCGCAAATTCAATAGATATTTTTATACACTCCACACCACTGCGCAGAGGGTATATGTCAGTTAGTCATTCCATTTGTAACCCATCCACAAATGAATTTGCGACCCCATAAGGTATATATATATATTCTTGATCGTATCATAATACCAGTCGGCATAGCGATGTCCATCTGTACGTCTGTTGAAATCAACGCAATAAACCATTTTCTTGGGTATAGTGTAGATAATATTGTTTATCATTATTTCGAGCAGGTTTTTATTTAAAATGAGGTGGATGGGGCATTATTGTACCAAGATATATCTTAAAATATGAAAACACCATTCGCATGTTTAAAAATTCAGTGTATTTATTGTAATAAATTAGTATTAAGTTCATCAAATTGTTTACATTTATTATAAATAATGCAATAAGCGAAAATATTCCATGAAATAGATATTTTTTTTTTGAAGAAAGCAGCTTCCGCATTTGGTGTAACTTTCATTAATTTTAATTAATAGGTAAGGAGATTTCTTGTGACCGATATTTTGTTAAATACATTTATCCCGATTTTGACCAAATGCACATTATTTGAAAGGTATTTCTTTTTTGTTGTCCACCAGACTTACAGATTAGTCAATTTTTAATTTTTTTTGAGTAAATTGCATTTAAAGTTGCTACTAACACATACATAAAATTTTACTTATGCTATGTGAGTTTTATTAAATTTGTTAGTGTGTTTGTTAATGAGTTTGTTATCTTCATTCACTATAATAATAAGCCATAAAAGTGTTGGTTTGTGAATTGGCTAAGTTAAAAAATAAAGCTGCCTAGAAATTGCACTCGAATTTCGAGCGCTGGAATCTGCTAGTTTTAATTAATAGGTAAGTCGTGTAGTCGCTGTCGTCTATCTGTTTCATGCATAATATTCAGAAGAATTAAAAAAAATATATTTATATAAATACCACATCGAGAGGGTATATATGTTTCATATTATAATTTTAGTCCAAAATTATTGTAATTATTCTTTAGGATATTTGACTGTGCATTTGATTTATTTTCTTGTTGGAAGTTTGGGCTCTGGTATAAGTTGTAACTACCATATAAGTTTCAGGGGAAAAACAGTGAACAAAATATTACTCCAAATTTGATATAGTTTTCAAAAGAAAATCAAAGGAAAATTAATTTTCTTTTTTAAATATTAAATTTTGTAATTATGTGGTATTTTGAAAATTTTTCTCCGAAACTCATTTTATCTGCTATCCGAAAAATGCGCTCTTAATCTAAAAAAAAAGAAATATTTGTTTCAGAATTTGCTGTTTTAAAGCATAACTTTTTATATAGGAACTAGCTGTAGCCAGATGCGCTTCGCTAAACCCATCGTAACGAACTAAAAAACTGGGAATACAGAAAATTGTTTTATTTATATTTGGCGATTTTTGATTTTATCGATTTTAGACTTAGGCAATTTTTGACTTCGGCGATTATTGTTTTTTTGCGATTTTTGTCATACGCAATTTTCCGTTCTGACAATTTTTGTTAGGCGATTATTGTTTTTGGCGTTTTTTTTTTTGATTTTGACGACTTTTGTTTATTTTCTGATTTTTGTTTTTTCGATTTTGGTTTTTTGTGATTTATTAATTAGGAGATTTTTGATTTTGGCGTGTTTAGTTACTCGCGATTTTCGGTTAATTTTTGAATTTGGCGATTTTTGTTTTTGCGATTTTTGTTATTCGCGATTTTCGGTTCGCCCAATCTTGCTTTTCGCGATTTTTGTTTTTCGCGTTTTTTCTTTTTTTTTTTTTTTTTAGCGATTTTCGGTTTTGGTGATTTTTGACTTTGACGATTTTCGGCTTTGGCGATTTTTGAGTTTGACTATTTTTGACTTTTAGATTTTTGTTATGGCTTTAGCGATTTTTGATTTTGGCGATTTTCGGTTTTGGCATTTTTGATTTTGGTGATTCCGTCCTTAGTTTCCACGACTACTCACATTGGTAATTGATGTACTTGTCAAAAGTTTCAAGACGTCATTTTCATAGTACTTCATATTTTTTGGTGTAAAAGGTATCACGCCCATTGGTCCGATAACGCCCATTTTTTTTGGGGACGTACTCACACTAATAACTTACGAACTCAGACAAAGTTCCAAGCTTTCACTACTACAGTACTCCAGATATTTAATGTCATAATATTTACTTTGTATGGGGGGTACCACCCCATTATTCTGATCCCGCCCATTTTTTTTTCGCAACTCTTCATATTAGCTTAATATTTATGTACATTTACAAAGTTTCAGAACTCTTGCTGTCGTAGTACTCCAGATATTATATGATAAAATTAGATGTTAAAAATTCACTTTATATAAAAATTCAATTCTGAAATATGCTCTCCTAATCAAAAAAAAAAAAAAAAACTATTTGTTTCTGAAAAACATTGATTCCGAATTTGCTGTTAAAAACCTTTTTAAAGCATAATTTTTTATATAGAAATTATATAAAACTCAGAGTAAATTATTATATAATTTTTCTAGTTCTGAGCGAATTCGGTAGAAGTTTTCCAAAAACATTTTGCTCCTGATTTTAATTTTATTTTAATTTTGGAAACTGTACTTTAAACAATATATAACTGGTTTAAAATATTATAAAGGGATTTTTATATAACAAAATTTGACTCCGAATTTTGAATAATGTTTTGCTGAAATTTCCAAAACTCAATAACATTTCTTTATTAAAGAATTAAAGATTAACCGTGGCGTTTATTTCATTAGAACCAACGATGCAATTTGATATAAGTTATGACATCTATATAAAGTGCAGAAAATAAAAAAACATGCAACAAAATATTACTCCGAATTCGATATAATTTCCAGAAAAGGAAAATACGTTTTTTTTTTTTTTAAATAAAAGTATTTTTAATTTAATGTTATATTTAAAGGATAATTAAATTTTTTAATTAAATTTTTTAATTTAATTAGTAAATTATAGAATTAGTTTTTCTTGTGAATATTTAATATCGAAATTCATTTTATATAAATTGAATTTATTGTTAAAGTGTTTAATTCGACTACAGTATTGGTTTCTAAAGAAATTACATAATTTTTTTTATTTCTTAATATGTTTAATCCGAATTCATAGTCCTATTAAAGACTAAAAATATAAACAAATTAAAATCATAAGTTTATTTAATTTTTCGAGATCTGTTTATTTAAAAGTCTTTGTTCTTAATATCTTTGTTTTTTTTGCAACTTCGGTGTAGTTTTTCTAAAAATAATTTTATTCCGAATTTAATTTAATTTTTTTATAACAATTTTTCTTTTAACTTGTTGTTATTGTGTTTAAAATATATGACTGCGAATTTCTCAAAAAAATTTTACTCCGAATTCGATGTAATAGACAAAAATATTTTGTATGCAGATGTTATTATTATAATAGAGATTCGCTGTAGTATTTGCAAATTGAAAATTTATTTTGACACGTTTTCATAAAAAATTTTCCATAAAAAAATTATGTATAAAAAGTGACTCCTACCTCGGAGTGGTTTTAAAACTCAGAATTCTGAAACTTTTATAAATTATGTTTTACGAACTTGATTCCGAAATTGTTTTAAAGTTTTGTAATTAAAAAATTTTCTCTGAATTTCATGCGATTTTTTGTTGCTATTCTTAGAATTCGGTAAATAAGAATCCGAACATTATTAAATTTAGTACTTTTGACAATGTTTGACTGGCTTTGAATATTTTAAAAAGAATAACATATAAAAAAATTGGACTCCGAATTCGGTATAATTTTTTGCTCAAAATTTTCAAAACTCAGTAAAGTTTTCTGATTACAGAATTAAAGATTTGCATTGGGATCTAGTTCATTAGAAATAACACTGAAATTTGTTTTAAAAGTTCCAGTCCGAATTCAGTAAAATTTTTCTTATTGAAGTTTTATGCAAAAAAGTTTTCATAAAAAATTGTATTCTAAAATTTTCCTTTTACTCAACTCCGATGTGGCCAAAAAGATCTGAACTCAGTCTTTTTTAGAGAGAATTTTGCACGAATATAGAAAATTTAACACCGAATTATTATTTATAAAGAAAATTTTTGTGTGAATTTTATTAATATTTGGAGTAATGTACAAATTCAGAAATTCAGTGACATTTATAGAGAATATTCTATGAATATATGAGAGATAACTTGATTGCGAATTTTTTTCATTTACCGAATTTATGTGCTTTTTTGTTATTCGAATACGGCTAATAAATAAACGAACATTATTGATAAAATATCATCAACTCAAATTCATTGGGTTTTTGTTTTTAAGAAAATTGCCATATGAGGAAAATTTAGAAAATTCTCTTCGATTTTTCTAGGATATATAATTTTCCTACAAAAAATTTGACTGGGATTCAATAAAATTTAGCTTTTCCAATTAGTCGGTTCGAAAAATTTAACTGCGAATTTCTTATGAAAAAATTTTCTTTCGATTCGGTATAAGATATTTTTTTTTTAAGAAATTATTATAATTAATGATAAAGACTGGATTGTGGTATTTAAAAAATGCAAATGAATTTTGAAAAAAAAAATTGTTTCGTTTTTCATAAAAAAAATTATATATAAAAAATAACTCTTTCCTCGGAGTATGATTAAAATTTTGAATTCAATAGCTCTTATAGAAAATATTTTACGAACCTGATTCCGAATTTCTTTTAAATTTTTGTATTTAGAACAGTATTTCAGAATTTTGTGCGATATTTTGGCTCAGAATTTCATTTTATTTTGATTTAGATCATTGTACTTTTGCCAATTCCTAACTGGTTTAGAATATTTTAAAGGGAATTTCATATAAAAAATTTTACTTCGAATTCGGTATAAATTTTGGCTGAAAAATTTCAAAACTCCAACAAAGAAGAAGATTTTTTATTAAAGAACTAGAAATTAGCTGTGGTATTTTTGTACTAAAAACTAACAATAAAATATTTTATAAAAGTTAAGATTCCGAATTCAGTAAAAATTTCCATATTAAAATTTTATTTAATTTTATTTCAAATTTTCATAAACAAATTTATTTTATAATTTTCCTTTTACTCCGACTTTGAAGTGGTTAAAAAAACTGAAATGAAACTATACTTCGAATTATTTATAAAGACTATTTTAGTCCCAATTTTATGAGTATTTGAAAGAAATTAGCTTCGACTTCGGAGTAGTGTTTTAACTAAAAATTCAGTGAATTTTATATAGAACACTTTATGAAGATAGATGACTTGATTTAAAATTTTTTAATTATGAAAATTTTCTCCGAATTTTATGTGATTATGTGTTATTCTACGGAGTCGGCAAATAAAAAAAATTGTTCATAAAATATCGCTTAAGTCAGTGTTTTTTTTTTTTTTTTTTTTTTTTTTTTAAAGAAAATTACCATGAATATGAAGAAGATTAGGAAAAATTTCTCGCAATTCATGTAGAAATTTTTTTTTTTTTAAGCCTAGTTCGGAGTAAGCAATTATTTTCCGAAAGTTTCCTGAAATCTATGAAATAATTTTTGTCAAAAAACTAGACACTGACTTCGATTACATGTATTTCTTAAAGAAATCCATCTAAGCCTAGGGCAAATTTGAAATATTAGTCCGACTCCGAATTGCTGAAGGTCCAGTGTTCCAAGAAAGATGATCCAGGTGGACAATTTTGCTATAGTGAAGCCAACTTATGTCTGGAAATTCATAAAATCGAGCAAATGGTTTAAAAGCCATTAACGATCCTAGGGTGTCACAATGGGCGTTTTAGGTGTCCAACGGTTCTCGCCATTGACGAGCGACCCTTTAATCCTACGAATTGCTGTTCAGAGTAGTTAAATATTTCAATATAGAATGTAGAGGGACTTACTCGTATTTATAAAATTTTAACTAAATTAGAATACCAAATCGTTTCTTAAGAAAAACATGTAATAGTGTTAAATCGGCTGTGCCGCATGGATTTTTCGTTTTCATTAACATCTGGACTTATTGTACTATTTATAACAAATGTAAATAAATAATTTTTTAAAAAGCAAACAATTTTATGAATTTAATACTAAATTACTTGTATTAAGACAAACACAATGAATTCTTTAGAGGCGTCTTCATATCTTTAGATATATCTTGGCACAATCATGCAAGATTTTCCCCATTTTCAATAGAAACCTGCTCGAGATAACGACAAAGAATATTGTCATAACTTTACACAGGTAAATTGCATATTTTGTGAATGAGCATGATTTCAACAAACAGACGGATGGACAGGGAAAAGCATAAACGGACAGACGTACAGACGGACATCGCCTATATCGACAAGGATTGATATAAGGATCAATAATATATACATTTTATGGAGTCGCAAATGCAGTTTTCGGCGCGTTAGAAACGAAATGACAAACTAATATATGGTTTTTTATATCTGTGGTTTTCTAAAATAACCGCGTATGTCATAAAATCAAAATGTTCGGGGGAGCCAAAAAACGTTGTATTTGAAATTATGGGCTCGATATAAAGTTTCTACAGATTTTTATTTAACAGTCCTGTAGATTTTATTTTGAGTCAAAAATCTTCAGAGGAATAGATCAAAGAGAAGGACGAAAAAACAATATGTAAATAACACTTAAAGTGGGTACAGATAAAACAACTTATGTCGACAAACGTCGTTTTCCTTGAAAAAGAAAACTACCAATGCAACCAACCATGTAGACATAAGTTGTTGTTGCTTGAAACATGGATTTTTTGTTCGTCAACAAAAAGTTAACGGAACTTTGGATGACAATATAACAACGTGTCAAGAATAATAGTGACAAAATATATCAGAAATAAACTCACAAGTTTTTACAAGTGGTTATAAACTGAAAAATAATCTAAAATTATTTTGCATTTTTCTCATTAATAAAAACGTATGTCGCTATGTGTCGTTTTCTGAGAAAATAATTTGTCAGCGATATAACGTACGTTGACATGCGTCGTTAGTGCTGCAAATTAAAAAAAATTAACACATGTAAAGAGAGTTAGAAATTAATATATTTGGCATCGTTAACTCCAAACTGACAAAAATGGACATACGCGGTTATTCCAGAAAACCACAGATATAAGATATTCTCTATAACTGGTGGATGTTTTCTTGCAGAATATAGATTTCGAATTTATTGTTTTCTATGAAAAAGGATTTCGAACTTTAATTAAGTACATACTTCGCTAACCGAATTGCTGTAAATCTATAGTATTAATAGGCACGGTGATTTGCTGTGACCGATGTAAATTTGTCAGTTTTAATCCTGTTTTGACCAAACATCCCTCATTTGAAAGGTATTTCCTTTTAGCTAACCACCAGAATTACAGATTTTTTACATTTTCATATTCTTTTTGGAGTAAAATGCATTTAAAGTTGCTAGTAACACATACAAAAAATTATACAAAGCTGTGTATGTGTTTATTAAATTTGTTAATGTGTTTGCAAAAAGCCCTGTGCTGAATTGAAAAATAATTGTGGACATAAACCAATAACGTCAATAACGACAATAAAAAAAAATAATAAAAAAAAAAAAATAAATAAAATAAATAAAAAGTGTTGAATTGTGAATTGGCTAAAATTGATTAGCATACCTTTAGGGTCTGATCAAAATTTATTAAATGAAAAACTAAGATTTTCTAGAATATGCACTCGAATTTCGATGGCTGGAATCTGCTGGTTTTAATAAAAGTATTTACTTACGAATGTATTTAATTTAACTATTTCTTATTCTAATTAAATATTTACTGTTATGAAAACAGAACATCGTAATTAACTAAAAATTCGGTTTTTAATTTAATCATACGGTTGGCCACAAGTTCTTATTCTGTTTTCTGTGTTAAAGGAGTTCATCGCTGAACTACTAGTACTTGCTAGAAAATTCTAATTTTAATAATCTAAGGTGCTTTTGTTGGTTCCTCTCAGTTAAACCAAAAAAAAAAAAAAAAAACATATTGGTTTTGTTGCCAAAACAAAGTTTCCTTCCTTCCATTTTCAAAGACTAAAAAGGAAAATACTGTTGTTGTTGGCTTGAATATGTTCGTAAAATGATGGTGATGATGATGGTACCACCAGGCACGAGTGTAGTTAACATAAATAGAATAACTGAATAACGCCAACTGTGTATTGGCCTACTAAAGTTCATAAGAAAACGGTAATAATATTTCAACTACACCCTCCTCTATTGCACATATTCACCATTACAATCCAATTTTTGTTGATATTATAAAATTCGAATTCAATAACTTTTATGTGTGTGCTCAATACAAGAAAAAGCCAACACAAAAAATAAACAAACAAACAAACCATGTCAAAGAAATAAACAAGAAATGAAAATCGATTTATAATTCATAATTGGTTAACTGAAGGTAATTAATAATGTGTTTTTGCCATTTGCAGCCAAAATACAAGGGGGAACATTTAAATTCATATATTTACCAACAGGTTTTATTAGCTTTATTAAATTTAAAGCACTTTAGATAAGTATAAGTATACATATGTTTTTGTGTAAATTTATTTGAAGTTTTTATGGGTTTGATAGAAAATTTCTACACCATCTGTTACAGTTTAAAGTTTTCGTAAAAGCATTTGTCAGCCTTTCATTTCTAGCTTAGTATTGTAGTTATGACCAAAAGTTTTTTTTAAGCCACAACTCTTTTTATAATCGTTTAAAATCATACAGTTGAACTCTACAGTTATCCTTTGACCAGCAGAAGTTACAAATAAATGAAGGGGGTTTTTAGTTTTTGAAAATTTGAATTTATGGAAATTTTTCTAAAACTAATATAATTTTCTTTTATGGCTTATCATATACTCTGTTTAGATTATCGGCATATTTAGCCAGCAAAAAACGGAGAAAGAAATTCCATTCGAATGACTATTTCATTGATTACAAAGTAACAACTTCTTTGGAGGTTGCAATTGGACAACTTTCCAAGATGTCAATATAAACAATAAACTAATAACCTCCACTTGGGTCTTCCGTTTACATTAATATCTGGTCCTAATGCACTATTTCGAATAAATGTGAACAAAATATTTGGAAAAGTAAGTAACTTGACAAACTTAATTTGTCTTATTTATGCCCGATTTACCCCATTTTAAATGCCAACCTGATCGATATAATCACAAAAACATTTACCCAGGTAAATGGTTAACTTTGTGAATGAGCGTAATTTCAGCAGACAGATAGACAGACGGAAAGACGGACGGACGGACAGACAGACAAATGGACATCGCTATATCGAGTCGATGTACTCCATATATCGAGGTCCATGTCGATATACATGGACATCGGACGGACGGACAGCCAGACAGATGGACATCGCTATGTCGAGTCAATGTCCATCTTTCCGACTTTAGAGGTCTAGACCGACTATATGTTACCCTATACCATGCGTTTAGAGACCCTATCTCATAGGCCCAACTAACTGGACATAGAAAATAAGCTTAAACCAAATTTGAGTGGGATTTTTATTAATTTTTTTGGCAGCAGATATGAAAAAGTTCATATCGGATGCTATATCTATATGGGGACTAGGCCCAAAATGGACCGATCCTGACTATGTTTGGTGAAGTCTCTTGTATTTTGCAAAAATAATACAAACAAAATTTGAGAAGAATCAGTGCAATATTTTTGTTTTTTGATAGATTTAAGTAAAGATCGGGAAGTACCTCTATATGGGGCCTATGACTAAGAGTTGTCCCATAGGGATCATTTTTGGACTACTCATTAATGGATGTAATAAACGCATACAAACCCAATTTGAGTTAGATCTATATGACAATTTGGATCTTATGGCAATTTATGTCGATTTCATAGGGGTCATTTGTATGGTTGCTAGGTCTGAATATGGTCCGTTTCTCACCAATTTTAATACCGTTCATCCCATGACCGACAAAAGCTTATATACCAGATTTCATCAAAATATATTCATATTTCCGACCTGCAGTTTGATTACAAGGATTAGATAGACACACAGACGGACGGACGGACGGGAGGACGGACATCGTTAAATCGAATCAGTTAGTGATTCCGGTAGTTACAAACAGTTGCATTATACCTAAACAACATAGTGGTATAGTGGCTATAAATACTGATGCTGAGTTAATAGTAGTTTACATATATTGGGAAGAGGAAAATATTTATAGTGAAAATTAAACCTCTTCTATTAAATAACTATTCCGAAGAAGTTGTGAATCATCACGCCCTAAACACTAAATAAAATATACTACACAGCATCTATAAAGGACTACATCCATGCTGTGATTGGTTGATTTCGGTCTTATCTGAACAAAATAAGCTGAACCGATAGATACCAATTAGATGGAAATGTTTGATATTGTGCCAAACCATCGATCACAAAAAACCCAGCCCATGCAATTTAAACTATAAATCCCGGAGGCGGATCTCTTATGGTTTGGGGATGTATAACAACGTTATACGGATCGATGTTATAATGAGAAACGAAGGCTATCTTTGCATTTTCAAAAAGAATTTGCATTAAACAATCTTCCAGTGCCAAATAGAAAATTCAATTCAATATCTATCTATAATATTAATAGGCTTGGCGATTTCTTGTGACCGATGTTTTGTTCTACCATTTTATCCCGATTTTGACCAAACGTATATTATTTGAAAGGTATTTCTTTTAAGCCGTTTCGCAGATTTACAGATTTTAAATTTGTTTACTTTATTTTGAGTAAATTGCATTTAAAGTTGCTACTAACACATACATAAAAATAATACAATGCTATGTATGTTTAGGCCCTCGTTTCATACTTGCTAGCGATTTTAATGCCAAGCATACATTCTAGCGGTCACGGCTTATATCCCCGAAGGGTCCTGTTTTGTTCAACACAATTTCTAAAATGAATATGGATGTGGTCTCAAGCGGAGAACCAACGTGCTGGCCAACAGATGGGCAAAAAATACCCGATTTGATCGATTTTTGATTAACGAAGAACATCGCAAAAGAACTTGTGCATGTAGAATCTTCATTGGAACTCTCGTCTGACCACACACCCGTTATTGTTACTATTCCGAACCCCTAAAAAATTGTGTCCCCTTCTGGTGATTTAAGGCTTTCAAGCAATATGGATTGGCTAAAATACAAAAAGTTTCTTAGTATCCATTGCACATAAAGCTTTCCGCTAAGAACACCAGATGGTATTGACCTCTCGATTGTTAACTTCGAACAAAATCTCAAACTAGCTGCTCAACTTGCTACTAAACCTTCTCGTCACGGCTATTATATGAAAAAAGAAGAATTCGAAGAGACTGGCAACTGCACAGATCTCCTCAGCTTAAGCAACAATTGAAAGAATGCACGAAAAACCTACGGAAACTGCTTGAAACACAAAGAAATGCTAATTTGAATAGTTATCTTGAAAAACTGGATCCAACAGAAAAAACTGATTACTCTTTGTGGCGTGCTACAAAAAATCTTAAAAGATCTGTTGTATGTAAGCCTCCTCTAAGAAAGGAAAGTGGATGATGGGCTAGGAATGACATAGAGAAGAGAGATCTGTTTGTGGAACACCGAAAAAAAAGTTTTTACTCCAAATATAACCCCTAGTTCTATTGATGAGTTGCCACCTGTTACTTCACAGCATAGAGCAGTGTCCCTTCGTTTTGAGATTCGAGAGGTCGAAAAGGCTATTGTTGATTTAAACCCCATAAAAGCATCGGGGATCGATGGGACCAGTAATAAAATGCTTTTGGAATTACCCCGAATATCATTAAGATTAATTCTGTTTATTTTTAATGCTATAATACGCCTTGAACATTTTCTCCCAGAATGGAAAGTTTCACTCGTTACAATGATACCTAAACCAGGTAAAGATCACACAAAGGTTGTTTCGTATAGACCAATAAGTTAACTGTCCAACTTGTCAAAATTATTCGAGAGAATTTTGTTAAATAAACTTACAATATCCGTAGATCAAAATAATGTCATTCCAGCATATCAATTTGGTTTCAGACGAAAACACAGTACCACTGAGCAAGTTCACAGAATGGTAAGTGCCATAAGAAGAGCTTTTGAAGAGAAAAAGTACTGCTCTGCACTTTAAATAGACGTCTCGCAAGCCTTAGACCGAGTTTGGCACGAGGGACTCTTCTATAAAGTTAAACAGTTGTTGCCCCCGAACACACATAAGCTAATGGAGAGATATATAATTAATAGAAAATTCTCTATAAGAGAGAAAAGCTTTGTGAGCCCTCCACAGACAATTCATGCTGGTGTACGATAAGGTAGTAGCTTGGGCCCGCTTCTGTACATCTTTTACATATCAGACATGCCAAAAAATGAAAACACACTTACGTCGACTTTTGCGGATGATACTGCAATTTTAAGCGAACACGAAAATCCCTCAACAGCATCTCTTCTTTTACAGAGCCATATTGAAGAGCTGGACGATTGGCTAGATATGTGAAAGATTAAAGTAAATGAACAAAAGTGTATCCACGTAACTTTTACCCTAAGAAGGGAGACTTGCCCTCAAATTTGAATTAGGAACCACTCTATGCCTCAACCAGAGTTCAGAAAAAAACACACACTGAATAAAAAACTCGTACATATATGTAAACAAGCATAACTTAGACCAACACACACATATTTTTATTTTCATATCAATTATGTTTGTTTTTAAATTTTCTTCGGTGCCCAACACAATCATGACTGTAAACAGGTTCGAGTTCAGTTATATTTTAAGTCATGTTTAAAATATAACTGAACTCGAACCTGTTTATTGTACATTATCTGTTTTTTCTTAGTACACGAGCCACAACACGACTTAAAATATAACTGAACTCGAACCTGTTTATTGTACATGTTCTGTTTTTTTTTTTCAGTACACGTACCAGAACATGAACTTCAAATAAAGCAAGACTCAAAAATGTGTGGTTTATGTGTGATTGAAACAAAAAGTATGTGTTACAAACATGTTCGTGTAAATAACGAAATATTAAAACGAACACAGTCATGGTTGTGTTGGGCACCGTAGAAAATTTAGAAACGCACATAATTGATATGAAAATAAAGATATGTGTTGGCTGCTTTTGAACAGAACATTGTGTGTTTCATGTGTGTATTTTCTGAACCATGGCCTCAACATTCCTCAACATCGCCGACTTACCTGGAAAAGTCATACAGACGCTAAATTGACACAAATAAAATTGAACTCAGACAGAAACTCAGAGTTAAGTCTCGGTTGTAAGCTCTTGATTTATAACTCGATTTTCAAAACCATTTGGTGCTATGGTATACAGTTATGGGGAACAGCCTCAGCTTCAAACACAGAAAGAATACAAACATGCCAAAGCAAGATTCTGAGAATGATTACAGGCGCACCATGGTACGTGAGAAACTCACATTTGCACAGAGAATTAAATGTTTCTCAAGTAAAGTACGAAATCACTAGATATTGTGCAAACTATTTGGAAAAGCTAGAGTCTCACCCGAATCCTCTAGCAAGTAACTTAATCAACAATCGTATCCACCAACGCTTAAGAAGGAGGGAGACTGCTGATCTCATTGGATGAAAAATGGATTGATACAATTATTTTTTTCTTTTTTTTTATCATTAGATTACATATGTATATAAAGGGTCCGCCAAATAACTTTTTTTTTTTTGAAAATGCTATAAAAAACACTATTGAATATTATCTCAAATTTCTTCTTTTATTTGAAAGTACAATCCTTCCGGTTGATAATGGAAAATAATTTCATTCAAATGGCTGCCTCAGCTGGCCATGCGGTAGCCTACACGATCGGTCCAATTTTTAAGCACATTATCAATTGTGTGCAGCTGTATTTCACCAATGGCTTCACGAATATTGTCATTTAAAGCGTCAATTGTCTCTGGCTTGTTGGCGTAACACTTATCTTTGAGGGCACCCCACAAATAATAGTCCAACGGTGTCAAATCGGAGCTCCGAGGTGGCCAAACGAAATCAGCTCTGCGGCTGATAATGCGATCTTCAAAAACAGGGCGCGAAACATCGAGTGTAGCTTCGGCTGTGTGGCACGTAGCGCCGTCCTGTTGAAACTAAATGTTGCCAATATCCTCTTCTTAAATTTTTGTGAACAAAAATTCATTCAACATGGCCCGATAACGATCGCCATTAACTGTAACGGCCACTTCTTGCTTATTTTCGAAGAAAAATGGCCCAGTTATGCCTCTGGACCAAAATCCGCACCAAACAGTGACCAGTTTTGGGTGTATCGGCTTTTCAATGTATGCTTGCTGGTTTTCTGTGCCTCAAATGCGACAATTTTGCTTGTTTACATATCCGCCAAGATCAAAATGAGCTTCTTCTGAAAAGGTGATTTTTTTTGGCAAAATCGGCATCTTCTGTGAGTCGATCACAGGCCCACTTAGCGAAGCGAAAACGCATTGGATGGTCAGTTGGCTTCAACTCCTGAACCAATTGGACTTTGTATGGCATCATACTAAGGTCTTTATGCAAAATTCGCCTCAATGCCGCCTCCGAAATGTTCAATTCTTGAGAACGACGGTGAATTGATGTTGATGGCGCTTCAAGCACACTTTCTGCCACAGCAGCAATATTCTCGGGTGTACGCACTGTTTTTGGCTTTTCACGCTTTGGTTTATCGATGAGGATGCCAGTTTCTTTCACTTTTTTTACAAGATGATGAACATACGGAGCTGACGGTGCTTCTCTTCTTTCAAAATCCGTACGCAATTTTCGCACACATTCTGCAACATTACCAGCGTTGTTCAAGCGTAGACACAACCATATTCGTTCAGCGGAAGGATAAAACTAATTATCTGTCAAATCAGACATGAGCTAAGTGTTACCATTCACGAACTAAGCTCTAGTTGAAAAAAAAACGTTAGATGGCGGGCCTTTAGAATAAATGAAATTTTGTCTGGCACTGGCTGGATTAAATATTTAATTTTTAATTTTAAGATTTCAATAACTTATTGTTAGTTCACAAACCTATGTGAAGTTTCAATAAATAAAGATGAGTTACAAAAAAAAAAGTTAGTGTTTATTAAATTTGTTAATGAGTTTGTTTTCTTCATTCACAATAATAATAAACCATAAAAGTGTTGGTTTGTGAATTGGCTAAGTTGAAAAATAAAGCTGCCTAGAAATTCCACTCGAATTTCGAGCGCTGGAATCTGCTAGTTAAATTATTATAAATAAATGCACTTGAAAAAAAAAATGTCATCGTCCAGCATGACAAAGACCCCAAACAATCAGCGAAAATCGTCAAGGAATGGCTTAGCTCACATGTGTTTGGGTAGATGGATACGACAACGCAAGAGTCCCGATCTCAACTCGATTGAAAATATGTGCTCAGACTACATTTATGAATGGATCTAACGATGTCCGTCCATCTGTCCATCCGCCTGTATGTCCATGTAAACCTTGTAATAAAACTAAAGGTCGCAAATATAAATATATTTTGATGAAATTTGATACATAAGGTGTAACGTTGGTAAATATAACGTACATAACTAATATAATTAGCAACACTAGCCCTAAGAATATAAACACCAACTATACCTACATCAACCGTAGTACATTACTATGAATGACTATTAATTCTCATTCACTTAATAAATTAACTGAGATAAGTACACAAGGTTGGTAGAGGTAAAGTGAATCAAGTGGGGTTAATGACGAGACTCTAAGCTAAGATGAAGTCGGATTTATGACGAGACTCCGTGTAAGGATAATTTACTATTAAGGTGAAATAGATCCTAACACATTAATTTTGTGGGCGTAAGGACAATTTACTATCCAGTAAAATAGATCCTAACGCATTAGTTTAAGGGCGATTGACCTCGGTCATCTCCTTCGTAGTTAGTTATACAGCGACTTCTGTTGGCTGTTCGTATTTACACAGCGGCCTCTGCTGACTGTTCGTAGTTTGCCGCCGATATAAGCAGCCGAACACTGATACAGCCGATTGCCACAGATTTAAGCAGCCGAACACCGATACAGCCGACTGCCACCGATATAAGCAGCCGAACACCGATACAGCCGACTGCCACCGATATACGGAGCCGAACACCGATACAGCCGACTGCCACCGATATACACAGCCGACAACCAACACATCCGACTGCCACCGATATCAGCAGCCGACCACCGATATACCCGACAACTACTAATATTGACATTTTGCAAGAAGGTCCGAGTAAGACGAAGAAGTATTGCCACGTGTGCCGATATTTGAAATATATATAAATATTTATGTAATTATAAAGAGAATAATAAATTTCAGGTTAATGTACAACCCCGTCAAAGGGTAAAATAACTGTTTTATTATTACTTAAGTTTTTGAGGGTCCTTGAGTACACCCTGGACACGACAAGCTACCCCAGCCTACGACAAAACCTCGTTACAAAGGTGCTATCGGCCGTATGACGAGCTCTGTTGAAATTGGTGAAAATCAGTGCATGTATAGAGCTAGTCCCCATACCAATAACCGACTTAAATTGCCATAAGATACAAATTATCATATAGATCTCAGTCAATTAGTCACAGCCCCTATATAAAGTTGCTTCCTGATCTTCACTTAAATCTATCAAAAACCAAAATTATTTCACAGATTTTTTTCAAATTTGGTTTTTACTTGTTTTTGCAAAAAATAAGAGATTTTGCTAAATATGGTCAGTACCGGTGCATTTTTTGACCAATTCCCCATATACGTATGGCATCCGATATGAACGTTTTCAGATCTGCAGGCAAAAATATTATTAAAAATTCCACTCAAATTTGGTTTCTGCTTATTTTCTATAACCAATTAGTTGAACCTAACTAATATGCTAACTAAATTATGCTGGACCGAGCATAATTTGCTTACTTGTTATTGTTGTAAACAGTTTTTAAATTTGTTTAATAAATACCATAAAAAAACATGGTTTATGGCTTAGCACCAAACTGTATACTATAATCTGGATCCTAAGACAATCTTAGTCGATCTCATAAGGGAGATTTGTATCAGGACTAGGTCTGAACGTGCACCGGTTTTCACCAGTTTCAATAGTATTTATCTTATTCAGCAAATTTCATAAAAAATTATTGATATTAGCCATCAGTCCGATTACAAGGTTTATACATGGACACACATACAGACAGACGGACAGACAGACAGACGAACGGATGCTAAATCGACTCTGAAAGTGATTTTGAGTGGATTTTTCTTAGTTAGAAATATTAGCACAAACTCATTTTACCCTGGTATTGGGTATTATTAATGCTTATCTTTCAATTTTAGTGCATATTTTAAGCCATTTGCAAATTGTCCATTAGAAAATTGTCCATTTTTGTAATTTGCTTTTGGTCTAGAGCTGCCAAGACAACTCAAATAATATAGGGTTTTATTCCAAGAAAAGATAAACTTGAAAGAATTATCATTAAAGATTATAACGCAAAATTATAAATTTTGTTTCCTCAGCTATCTTAAATCTATTTCATGGTGCATGTAAACGCCTTATAATTACATTTTTAGCATTTATAAATATTCTGCAATAATTGTTACATTTTATAACCTGCCTTTTTTTGTATATACTCGTACGAGTATATATTTTTGAAAAATCCCTTTTTCGTTTAAATAAAAGTTGGTAGAAGCTGTCATGAGCTGGCTTAAATTCCAATTAAAAAATTTAAATACTTGATTGTTGGACTCTCCACTCATTTGGTCATATAATTGTACCTTGAGTTTTACTCTAATCACTGCTTATGTTATTTCCAATCTATGTACGAGTATAAACCGACGGAACTAATGGTTTTTATTACCACTGTGTTGTCTTTTTTTCTCTTTGTTTTTGGAAATAGAACATATTAAGTTTAATTGGTTATGGTTTACCTTTTTGAAATTGTTATTTTTTTTTTCTAAATTTCTCCTTTTTGTTTTTTTTTTTTTTTTTTTTTTTAAGAAGCCAATACAGTTTTTTTTTTAATCCAATTTAGTTTTGTTAGCTTTAGAGAGATTTTTGCAAAATGTTTATATTAAAGTGCACAATTATATTTGCATCTTATCTGTTTGGCAAAGAAGAATAATCTTTAAGTATGGAAAAAAGTAACAAGAAGCTCTTTTTTTAAGTAAAGAGACATTTTTTTAACTTGATTATTATAACTATTATTCATTATTAAAATTTAATATTCTTAAATGTTTTTTAGTAGGTTTGTTTAAAGAAAAAAATTCATAATTTTTGTTAGTCTCTTTTTTTAATATAAGAAAAAAAATCTATAGTTAAATTCTATGGTTAACCGATTAAAAAATGCGGCTTTTGGTTACCGATTATAAAACTGGGTAAATTAATTAATCTATTATAAATATTAAAAAAAAAAAATTAATAAAAAAATTGAAAAAACTTTTTATTTGGGTCAAAAAATGGACAATATTTAATAAAAATCACTCACTTTTCTATAAAACAAATACAAACAAATTTTTAAATAAAATAGGTATTTTTATTTTTTTTTATAGATTTCGGTAAAGATAGCTCATCAGATTTATATGGGGTCTATGACTAAAAAATGTCCTACAGAACTTATTTTTGGACTACTGATTAGTGGGTAAAATAGACACACATACACTAAATTTCATCAATATGTATATGATAATCATTTTGGTCGCTTCGATGTGGATTATTTGTATGGGAGCTAGATGTAAACATGCACCGGCTTCTCCCAAATTTCAATAGCCTTCGTTCCATGGTCGAATTTCATCAGAATATATTCATTTTTTCGGCCTGCAGTTTGATTACAAGGTCTGCATGGACACACAGACGGACAGACGGAATGATAGACAGATGGAAATACAGAGTGTGATAAATGGATGGACTTGCTAAATCGGCTCAGAAAGTGATGCTGATCGGTATATTAAAAGATGGTTCAACATCAGCACAAACTCATTATACTCTCACCACATAGTGGTATAGGGTATAACAAATAAATGTGCCCATAATTGTTTATCTGATCCATGTCCAAATTAACACACATCGTACTATTTAAAATTGAATTAATTCAATGAAATTTTTATTTTTATACCTTTAAATATTAAATTAAATATTTCGTTAAAACTTTTAAATCCTTTAAAGGCCATTCAGTAAAGTACGAATAGAAAAACGGCACAAAAGTTGTGGCCCAAAAGTTGTGGGCCATTTTTCATTTCAAATGTTTTCATAATGAAAAATGACCCAAAAAATACGAAAAATAGCCCAAAAAGTTTGGATCATTTCCCATTTTTTCATTTGATTGAATTTTGCATGAGACAGTTTTTTTTTTGGCCATTTTTCCTCTTTTTTAGGCGATTTTTCACTGGGCGATATTTCCTAGAGCCAATGATCCCACATAGAATGGTTGTGATGTGAATTTATGCGAGACTCATAGTGTGGGGATAAATTTAACTTTATCCCTCATTTTTTTGGTAGAAGGCGTATGATTATTATTTGTTTGTGCAATTATGATATCAGTCATACGTCGCGTACGCGGGTTAATGCATCCAGCACACAGTGGTTGAAAATCGTTTTTCATTGACGAAAATTCTGTAACTTTTGAACCGATCAAAATATTTAAGTAATTTTTTTTTAATGGATAGATATTTAGTTCAGCTTGACTCAGTTTTAATTACATTAAAATTGATTGAGGACTTTTTAAGGAATTCTAGGTCAAATTTGAACTTTTGATTTTTTCTAACTTGAAATATGGGTTTTTATTTTTTTATTTATTAAAAAATTTAATATTTGGATTTTAATAATAATTATAAACATTTTTTGTAATAATGGGATTTTTTAAATGTTACACTCAAAAAATTTCTACACTCAAAAAAAAAAAAAAAAAAAAAAAAAAAATAGTAAAATCTGGAGATTTTGCTTTTATTACTGAAAATTTAAAAATATTTTGTTGTCAAATTTACAAATTTGTTTACACTCAAAGAATATTTACACTAAAAAAAACATGTTAATAATATTATATAAAAATCTTGCTATTACTACAGAAAAATTTATTATTTTTTGCTGTCAAATTTGATAATTTTAAAAAACGTTTTAAAAATAAAAACTGCAATAGGTTTTAATTGCATTTGTAACAATGGTAGGTTCCGTTTATTATTATTTATTACTAATACTATGTTTTTCGTACGTAAATAGTAGCAACTTTAAAGGCAATTTTCTCAAAACAGAGGAAAAAATTTTAAAGTGTGTAAATCTGCAAATCGGCTAAAGAGAAATACCTTTCAAATAATATAAGCTTGGCCAAAATCGGGATAAAACGGTAGAACAAAACATCGGTCACATTATAGATTATACATTTGACTCAAATATTAATTGCAAATATTCCATATTTTGTTCTGTGTTATTTCTGTTCTTTAGTAATTTTTTGACTTCTTCATCTAAATCCCGATGTTCCACTTTCCATTGATTTCGAATGCAGGATATTAACGGATCTGACGTTGCCAATAATATATTAAATAGATTTTCATTTGTGGAACTTCGTGAAATTTTTCTAGTATTGTGCTCTCTATAAAATCTGCAAGCCTTTTACCTTTTTTCCTGAGCCTCCTCTGATAGATTTCCAAGTGGCACCAAATGATATTTAATGACATCTTCCCCATGATAAAGGTTTTTGTGAACTGTTGCAGACATATTTCTTCATTGGTAGTTGGTTGTATAGATTTTTGCAATTTCCTTAGCATAATCTCCAAATTTTCTAGATTCAATTGCTTCATTGCACGCAAGTACTTCTAGGATTATTTTAAATCTGAAAATAAGGTTTAAATCCACTTCTGTTATTCCAGATGCTGTTTCTGGATCTGAAAAAAAATTTCTTGGGGTATTGCCGTCATTTGTGTTGCCTGACCCTTGCTTTGGCTTATCTATAATCAATCCAAATTTGTGATATTCATCTTGAACATGTTTCTTTTTTGAATTTCTTCGTTGTTACTTATTGAACCTGACGACCCGAATTCCAAATCATAACTGATTTTTAGTATGTGTTCCATAAGTCGTATTCTTGCATGTAGTGGTGATAATCCAAATTCATATGCATCGGCATTATCTAATGATTTTGTCGGGACTTGGTTTAATTGGCTTGATGTTGCTTGGCACATAATGCAGCTTGATGCAGCCTTCGTGTTAGTCAAAGCCTGACCTACTTTTCCATCTATCTACCTTTATATCACTAACTTCTTTGTTAATGGCATGATGAGTTTCTTTTTTGAATTCAAATTTGATTGGCCTGCAGTATTTCGTAGAAAATGTGTCTCATTTTTCCAAATATCCATTGTTTGCGTTGTACTAGTCGAAGGCTCTGAATCTTCCAAAATCTGAACAAATAATAATCTGAACAAATAATGAGTATTATAAGCTATAAAATACCTAAAGCACAAATTTAATACACCATTGTATACGAGTACTTATAGGGCTGTTTATATAATCGTAATTTGTATTTTTTTAGAGTAATTTCATTTAAATGAAAAAAGTGTTCCACCCACGGGTCGTCACTGGTGCGAAAGTATATATAGGGTTAAAGAGGACGCTTTCACCTTTCCCATAGTGGTACACGTTTCTTGTTCCCTTTTGTTCCGTAGAAGTTCTACTCCACTAAAGTTGAAATTTGAGAAATATATATAGTAGTTTCGTAAATATTTCATAACGCCCCTAATATTAAACGGTAGAGCTGTGGCCACTTACAACAGCTAAAGACTATAATCTTACCAACATTATAAAAAAACCGCAGGTCATTATCGATTACAGTTTGCGAGTAGTAACCATTTATTTTTGATAAAAAAAAATCACCTTTTTCTGAATTTAAAAAAAACAGTTGAGTTTGACAGCATGCCACGCCCACAATTAGAAAAGGTTTAACCTAATTTTTTGGCTACCATAATCTAGATATATTAACTACAAAAAGGTGACAAAAAAAATCTGAATTTTGGCCAAGGATCAAAAAAATCAAAATTTCAGCCATAGTGCGAGGGTTAATGCATCCGGCATATATGTTATCGAAAAGAGTTTTACTACTGTTCAAAATATTGTCCGGCATGATCAGTATTCAGTTGTTATACGTTTGAAACAATTATTATAGCAAAATTTCAATACCGATTGATATATATCTTAAAAATAAATTTTGAAAGCATCAATCGCTATATTTTTGAAGTAGGGGGACCAAGCGAAATATTTGGGTTTATATCAGCGGTACATGGCAGATCACGTTTAAATTCCATTTTTTTTTTTTTTCATTGAATATTGAGAAGACTCAGTCGATGTGATGATTTTTGGATCTCCAAAGACATATGGAAAACAAATGATCATCCACCTGAGGGAGCCCACAGTTTTTCCTTTTCCATCAATCACAAAAGTCGTGATGTTATATAATGTAAATTCTTTACCACAACTTATTTCATTCAAATTTTTAACTTTTCACAAATTTATCTTGATTTGTTTTGATAATTTTGTTAACTGTAAAATTTTTTTATACCTTCTTTATTATCTAAATCTAATTTTCTATATCCTTAATTTCAATTTTAGTATAATAATGTTTTTATTGGCTTGTTTAAATATTACCTTTTGTGATAATTTGTGCGTTATTTTTCTCCAGTTACTCGTGTATATCAATAACATCAGAGTAAATTCCAAATACGGCAGAGCAAATATGATCAGAATCTTGACCAAACAATGCTCAAAGTTTGAGAAACAAGATGGACGAATTTAGATTTATTTTTGAAAACTGTGGCATACATGTTATATATGTCTCGGAAACGTGGTTTGACTCCAATGACACTAGCTTATCAGTTTCTTTAAACGGATATGTCCTATTAAGAGTCGACAGTGTAAGATATGCAGGCGGCGTTGCTATTTATGTGAGAAGGGCATAGTATTTAATATTTTATGCTTTTCAGGTACTGATGATTTGATCGAATATTTGTTCATTGAGATGATTTCTGAGAAAAGTAAATTACTAGTAGGCTGCGTATATCGGCCTGATAAAAATATATGCTTGAAATCATTTTTAACAGTTGCTGAGAATCAAATATTAATGTATGATGATATTGTCATCGCTGGCGATTTCAACTGCAATATCTTGATCGATTTTAGCCTTATAACTAGCGTGACATTGCTAGGACCTACATCTCCCAATACAACTACACCCACTCATTTTACAACTAATAGCAGTTCCTTACTGGACCTGTTCTTTGTAAGTGATACACACAATGCTATCCTCTACGATAAAATTTCTGCACCCTGTTTTTCCAAACATGATCTAATTTTTATGACGTATAACTTTAAATTGCATGTTCCCATTCAGACAATTACAGATCGTGATTTTAAGAATTTAAACTACTCATTTCTTGAAGATGAATTTTCTAAAATTGATCGGCAACAAATATATTACATGATTTCGGTAAATGATCAACTATCATTCCTATAAAGCAATATTCTAAATTTGTTTAATCAATCAGTACCACTAAAAACTAATATAATATGTACAACGAAAAATCCATGGTTCTCATATAAAATACAACAATCCATTAATCGAAGAGACCTCAATAAATTTACATACTGAATACTGTGCTGCAAGAAATAAAACTCGCAAGATAATTAAGCAAGCTAAATCGAATTTCTACGCCGATAAATTCTCATCAGCCTTAGGATCCAGAAAAACGTGGCAAACGATTAGAGAAATTGGCAGATATATGAAAAACGAACCAGTGTCCTTTGACCCTGGCGTTGTAAATGAACAGTTCGTTAATATTCCTATGGTGGTAGCAGACATGAGTTACTACAATAATTACTTTTTTTTTTTTAAATTTATTTATTTAGCAATTTTGCTATTATATTACATTTGCTTAATATTAAATCAATGGATTTAATTACATCAAAACTTTTGTTTTACATAACTTATTATTTTGCTTTTAAATATAAAAAAGTTACTTTCATTCTTTAAATCTATTGGTATCTATATTTATAAAAGAGAATGCCGTCCGTGTGAACACGCATAACTTTATAACGGATCGTCCGATTTTCACGTTTTTGGGCTTGATGAATTCGTGTTGGCCCAAGGAAGGACATAGGATGTCCAAATAATATTTCGAATGTTTTAAATTTTTTTTCATGTCAATGTCATTTCTTTTTTGATTTCATATGTTAGTAATTATGAAACTCAATTAATTATTACTTATTTTGGGTTTTCATTTTAGTGATCAAATACGAAGGTCAAACCTTTCACGTCGCAGTCGTAATGCACAACGTTTGAGAACTGTTCGTACGAACGAAACTCCAGAGGAACGCTCAATGCGAAATGCACACAATCGAGCGAAAATGTCAGTACTTCGAGAAACATTATCACAAGAACAACGTGCGGTTGTCCAAACTAGAGACCGAAATAGACAACAACGTAATCGAAATCAGCAGAGCGTTCAAATAAATGCAAATCGCCAAAGAAGAAGAAACGCCGTGAATGTCGAATTGGAGCGAGTCGCCTTTCAATACGACTGCACGATTGACTATAGCGAACTTCCGTGTGTCTCGATTGGCGCTATGACTGTCGTATGTCAACATTGCTATGCACTGAAGTTTCCTTCCGAAACACCTGGATTGTGCTGCATGAGTGGTAAAGTAAAATTACCGCCTTTGCCTGATCCACCTGAGCCATTACGCTCATTGATTTACGATAATACGCCCCAATCACGACAATTTTTGACCAGAGCTAAACAATATAACAGTTGTTTTCAAATGACATCTTTCGGAGCAAAAGTTATTCAGGACAATCGCCCATACAATCCGACATTCAAGGTAAATTCGGTTGATTAAAGTCCAAATTATATTCAGATTAGATTGTCATCTAATTCAACTTTGTCCTTATGATACAGATCCAAGGACAAATTCATCATCGCTATGGTTCGTTATTGCCGACAACGAATCAAGATCACAAATTTCTTCAAATGTATTTCATCGGAAATGTGGACAAGGAAATCGATATGCGCAGTGCAATTCATCAAAACATGGAAAAAGATATCATTAGAATTTTGCAAAACGTATTGCATGAGCACAATGCTTACGTGCGTCAATTCAAAACTGCGTTGGATACAGATTTGCATTCGGACGATCATCAAATTGTCATTTCCGTTGATAGACGTCCATCTGGTGCTCATGCACGTCAATTTAATACACCAATAGTCGATGAAATTGCTATCATATATGTTGGTGATCCAGTTGGGAGTCGTGACATTGTACTGAAGCGACGAAATAACGGTGAATTGCAGCGCGTGTCCGAGATCCATCCGTCATACGATGCACTGCAGTACCCCATAATGTTTTGCCGAGGAGACGATGGATACCACATATATATCAAAATGTTTAATACTTTAAATGGTTTTTATATTTGTTTTGACAGACTTACGGATTGCAACTGAATATTTATTTTGTATTTTAGGTGAGGTCTCAAATAAAAAGGTCAGCTCGATGAATTATTACGCATATCGGCTCATGATTCGTCCGGTTGACAATTATTTGTTGCGACTCCGACGTTTACTGCAACAATACATCGTTGATATGTACGTGAAAATCGAAACAGAACGCCTTACCTTCATTAGATTTAACCAAACAAAACTTCGCTCGGAAGAGTACATCCACTTGCGCGATGCAATATCTTCGGATAGAAATGCAGCCGATATCGGTCGTGTGACGATTCTTCCTGCCACTTACATAGGAAGTCCACGGAACATGCACGAATATGCTCAAGATGCGATTACCTATGTACGGAATTATGGGCGCCCCGATTTATTCATAACGTTCACGTGTAATCCGAAGTGTAAAGAAATCACGCAGTTGCTTCATCCCGGCCAGACATCGAGTGATCGCCACGACATAGTAGCACGAGTTTTCAAGCAGAAACAAACGGTTCTCATTAATTTAATCACAAAGCAGAAGATTTTTGGAGCAGTTAAATGCTGAATGTACTCTGTGGAGTGGCAGAAACGGGGACTACCACATTCACACATGCTTTTGTGGTTAGTCGACAAACTTCGTCCAGACCAAATTGATGAAATAGTTTCTGCTGAGATTCCCGATCCAGAGACTGACCCAGAACTTTTTGAAATCGTCAAGACTCATATGATTCATGGTCCATGCGGTAACCACAATCCATTATCACCGTGTATGTCTGAAAATAAATGTACCAAACGCTATCCACGTCCATTGGTATCAGACACAATCACTGGCAATGATGGATATCCGCTATATCGACGTCGATCGCCAGCGGATAATGGCAAAACATTCACGATGAATGTCAGAGGAGCAAGTTTGGCCGTCGACAATAGTTGGATTGTGCCGTACAGCCCCTTTTTGTCGAAAGTCTTGAAGACTCATATCAATGTTGAGGTTTGTTGCTCCATCAAATCTATCAAATATGTATGCAAATACGTGAATAAAGGCAGTGATATGGCTGTTTTCGGGATTCAGGCTCCTGATAATCATGACAATTAATAAGGCGCAAGGACAATCGCTGGATGTTTGTGGAATCAATCTTGAGTTCCCATGTTTTTCACATGGTCAATTGTATGTGGCGTGCTCACGTGTCGGCAAACCTTCCGATTTGTACGTGTACGCGCCAGAGAACAAAACGAAAAACGTTGTGTACCATAAAGCACTTCAGTGAAAAAGCGGAAGGTTGGCTGATAAGTCAATCATTGCGGTTTGATTAAAGCACATCGTTATTCTTTTACTTTAGTTATTTCCATTGTATTTAACACAACTTTTTAATAAAGAATTTTAATTCACTGAGTTATATAAAGCAGCATGTGCATGCTCGGAATTATTTTTTTCGTTGCATTAACGAATTTAAGCGGAACGAAGTTCGCCGGGTCAGCTAGTTTCATTATATAGTTTAAGAAAATTATAAAATAATACATTTTGTAAATAATTTGTTCTACAAAGGTTCAGCCTAAAATCACACAAATTCCGTAAATTGTAGGGTTGAATGTCTGCTACATAAACTAACTGTTTTTGCATATAATTGGGTAACATTCCATTTTTCATTTTAAATATAAATATTAAAACATTCATCACAAGCCTTTGTTCTACCGAAATACACTGCAATTTATGTAACATATCAATTTCGTGGGTTAACATATGACACTGAAGAATACATCTCATCCCTTTATTTTGTAACTTTTGAAGTCTTTCTTTCATCTGTTTGTTTCCAAGAAATAATAAAGTTGAACAGTATTCAAAATGGGGTTTAACGGTGGTATTATATATATTTATAGCCGTGATTGCTGAAACTTTACTTCGAATTCTTCTTAAGAAACCAATTTTCTTAGAAATCTTTTTACAAATGTAGTTATAGTGTAAGTCAAACTTTAGGTTTTTATCTATAATAATACCAAGATATTTTATTTCATCAACTTTTTCAATTGACACGCCATCAATTATAACCTGCTCGTCCATTGATCAATTCATAATCATATTAACTGCCCCTTGAGGCACACCAATGTTGACATTTTTTACTGTCGATATACTTTCTCCACATTTCGTTCTTTGTGTTCTGTTTTCTAGATAACTTTTTTTACTCACTTTGATCCCCCAATTAACCAATTTAGCTTTGATTGTGTAAATGAGATTGTTGTTTTGAAAAGTTGTATGTCTATTAAATCAAATGCTGTTGGAGCGGACGAAATTCATCCTAAATTTCTCAAAATTCTTCTCCCTCAATTTTTGCCATTCGTAACATATATATTTAATAGCATTATAACCACTAGCTGCTATCCTACTAAATGGAAAAATTCAAAAATTATCCCAATACCCAAAACGAAATCCGATTATAGACCAATTGCGATTTTACCATTTTTATCTAAAGCTTTTGAAAGAATCATTCGCAACAAATATCACTTTATCTAAATACATACAATCTATTAACAGATCGTCAGTCCGGTTTTCGAAGAAAACATAGCTGTATTACTGCTTTGGTAGATGTAGCGGAGGATATAGGGAAAGAGATTGATGCAGGGAAGACAAATATTTAATACTGTTAGATCACTCGAAAGCTTTTGATACTGTTGATCACAATATTTTATGCTATAAGCTTAAAAACATGTTCAATTTCTCAACTACAGCCAGACGTTTAATATTGACCTATCTTGATAATAGATATCAGTTTGTTCAAAGTATTTCAACCCGATCTAAATTACTGCCAGTTAGAAGAGGTGTTCCGCAAGGATCAATTGTAGGCCCTCTTCTATTTTCTCAGTATGCGAATGATCTTCCGAATCAACTTCAGTATTGTAAAGTAAGAATGTACGCCGACGATGTGCAACTTTACATCAGCTGTAACGTTTCTATGATTCAACAATGTATTACAATTTTGAATGAGGAACTTCAGAGGGTTAATACCTGGACTACAGTAAATGGACTTAACATAAATCCAAGGAAGTCTAAATGCCTTGTTATTCAAACACGATTTAATAGAACTGTTTATATACCTGACCTAAATCTTAATAATGAATGTATAGAAACTGTAAATTCAGCAAAAAATCTAGGAATCTTCTTCAACAATACTCTTACATGGTCCGACCACATTAACTATGCTTGTGGTAGAACTTTTTCGATGCTACGAAACCTTTGGTCAACGCTGCGTTGCACACCCATGAATATTAGATCACTTATTGCAGAAACCTATTTAATGCCAATTCTGATGTATGGCTGTGAATTGTTTGCTGAATGTGATGCTGCTAGCAGAGATAAACGCAACTCTTTATTTAAAAATGTAACACGTTACGTGTACGGCAAGAGAAGGTATGATTCCATTTCACCAATTACAACAGCTTAGCTCTAAGTTTTTCAGTTTGTTGAATTACTCAAAGCCAGAGTTTTAATATGTTTACATAAGTTAATCTACACTAAGGAGCCGGAACATCTATACATACGTTTAACTTTTTCCAATTCTAATAGAGGAAACAGAATTATACCTCTCAAACGTCGTTATATAATTTCCAGCTGGCAGTTCTTCATTAATGTTGTCCGTCTTTGGAATTCAATCCCATACCATATACAAACTATAAGTAACGCACAAATTTTCAAAAAAACATTGTTAGTCATTTTTTCGATTTAACTATTTTGAACTTTACAAAATTAAACTTATGTCTAATACCTTTTAATTTAAGACAATATTGTAACTATTTGTAATTTATTTTTCCTTTCTTTTTATAAATTATTTGTAATGTGTAAGTTTTTTTTTCAACAAATTAATAATTCTATACTGTAATAAGAGACATTAGTCTTGTGTATAAAATTCCAAATTAATAAGACCGACTAAGATCGTCGTAAGATCCAATTAATCTTATACGTATATCGTAAAAATTTGGTGTATGTATTTGTAATTTACACTCTAATCAGTGGTCCAAAAACAAAAACCTGACTTCAATCTATCAGAAAAACTACAATATGACACACATTTCTTTATAATATGGATTGTAAATGTTTTTGAGAAAAGAAATTTATTTTACTAAATATGATCTTGAAAGGTCCATTATTTGACCTAGTCCCCATATAAAAATATGCAATGAGTTTTTTAGTGTCTTCACTCCACAAAATGATTGTTAGCTAGTAAAATTTGATTTATACTTGTTTTAGTTATTCAGTTATTGCCTCGGTAAAGCTTGATCCAAGACCCTCGCTCGAAACGCATGGGGGGTATTGTATAGTCGGCGATCGACTACAATTTTCTTACTTGATTAAGGGCCAGAACCCGTTTTTACACGAACTCCATTATATGCGTTCATGGATATATAACGGCCAACATGGAGTTAGTGAAATGCACTGGTTTGAGTGTGTGATTTAGCAAAAGTTTTGAGATGAGTAATTGTCAACACTGTAAAACTTTGCACTGACAACTAATTCAACTAGGGTTGTAATTTCCCTACACATAAATACCAAAGCTCACCTAAAACTTGAGCATGGCCATTAAGCACTATTTAACTAACTAAAACTTGTTCATTACTACAGAGTTGTAGTGGAATTCTAGTTGTAGAAAATTCTACGCACTCTTCTCAAGGACTCTGTTATAATATAAATAATGTGCTTCTGTTTTTAATTTCAATAAATTCTACTTTATTCAAATGCCTTTTCTTCTATTTGCCTATTAATTTCAACTTATCTTCTCTCTTCTATTTTTACAACTACAACACAGATATTATTACTGATGTCAGAGCCACCTTCTTTCGTTATTGTGTTGTACTGCCAAATATTGTAATACAAAACAGCTTATTAGAAAAGTGCCATTAAATTTGGTTAATAAAGCAATTTGCATGCGGGTGCGTTTCTTTTGCATTTTTGTTTTTAATATCTACTCTGATGTAGTCTTTTAAAAAGGAAACCTTCTTAAAAATTCTTTTCTAAACAATTTTCTCGAGGAAACCTCTTATTGTTAGTGTAAAAATGTGTGAGTATTAGTGTGTTCATGTGCTTGAAGATGATAGAAATATTTAAAGTTTAAATATGACAATGTAGCCACCTCAAGCTTGACATTATTGTTTTTTTATTTGTGCTGCAAAGGACGGAAGTTATGAAATTTATAAAAAAAAAGTGTGTTAGGCAACATTTTCCTTATTAATATTAGACATAAAGTTATAACATGTCAAAATGTTTTATTTTTTTGCCATTGAAGAATTCAGTAAGTCACTACACGTGATTTTTATAATTAAAAAAAAATTATATAATTTTATTTATTCATAATTTTAAATGAAGAACTTTAAGTTATGATAAAAAAAATATATGAAATAATATTTTTCAAAAAATTTGTAAAAGTGTAATATTACCCTTTTGGGGTCTGGAAAAACCATGTTTTTCACTTATCATTGGGATTATGACCTTTTTTTTATTGCGACAAGAATATAGTTTATTCATCCGAATACATTTCTTCACATAGATATATTCTAAGAAAACTTTTTTATTAAAAAAAAATTTAAGAAATAATTAAATTTAATGAAATGAGATAAACTAGTTTTTTCCTTAAAATAATTTCCTTGGGTGTTAAATTTTTCCTCTGTTGGGAAAAATATTTTGATTAAAATTTCAACACATTTTTCTATAAAAAAGTTTTGTAAAAAAAATTTCCGGAGAAACTTTTTGCAAGTAACTAATTTCCCACATCGTTTTCGTTAAAAAAAAATTGTTGTCGATGAAAGTTAAAAAAACAAGTAAGAGTGTTAAATTCGGCCGAATCTTTAATGCCTTCCAGCTTCTCCTTAACCTCAATACTAGCTGAGCCCAGTACTCAAAATTCGAGTGCAAATTCTAGAAAATTTTATTTTTTTATTCAATTTATTTCTTTCAATGTTTTTTTAGTCTATATATAAAAAAAAAAAAAAATATATGAATATTTAAATAAAATTCATTAAATTGTGAATTATTAAATAAAATTCATTAAATTTCATTATAAATATTTGATGAACACACAGAAGAAATATAAATGGGATTGTTAATACAGAATTTTATAAGAGCCTTAAAGTATGCTAATCAATTGTTGGCGATTAAAATGTGCTCTTTTTTGAAACCATCAATAAAAAAAGGGAGCAAAATTGAACTTTTTTTTTGTGTTGAGTGGAACTTTAATACAATTTTGTTCTAATTTGAGGTCGCTGATTTCAAATAAAATCTCCATTTTTCTCCATCAGCTTGTTTGTTTAAGTTACAGGTACTAATCGTATTTTTGATTTTTTAAAAAAATTTACTTTTTCCAAAACTACAACAATATCACTGAAACTACTGGGTAAATTTAAAACAAATGAAAACACAGCTTAAAGATAATATTGATTTGGATTGTTATTAACTGAACATGGTGAACCGTTTTATAATTATTCCACTATATGTAGTGCAAGTGCCTTAATTTTGGCTATAACGGTATATCGCCAAAAATTCGAGCTGATAGAAAAAAAACCAAGTACAGATTTGGATTCAGCATCCCAAATAACCTTTAAAACAACATTCAGTTCTTAATTAACAAAAAACTTGTTCCCTTGTGTAATATATACACAGGCTATGATTTTTTAAATTGACTAAAATTTATTAGCACACTTTTATGTTTTCATAAAGTTATTTATAATAAATATTATATTTTATTTTATTTAATATATTTTTAAAACATATTATATATATATTCCCTTCGATCCTATAAGGAGCATAGGGCCTCAACAAAATTCCTCCACTCAGATCTATCAATCGCTATGTTTTTTACTTCGCTCCAGCTTTTACGCATTTTTCTTATCTAGGAGTCGATTTGTCTTCGCCACGTGTGAGCTGGTCGCCCTGTTCTACGACTTCCCTGAGGGTTCCATTCAATAGCATTTCGGGCAATATCGGACGGTTGTTTGCGGAGTGTATGTCCGATCCAATTCCACTTTCTTCTCTGTATTTCTACGCGCAGCGGTGTTTGCATTGTTTCGCGCCACAGGTTGATGTTCGAAATAGTTCGTGGCCAGAAGATTCGTAGAATTCTTCGAAGACATTTGTTAACGAAAACTTGCAAGGATTTAATGTCTCGGGAGGCAGCGTTCCAAGTTTCGCATCCATATAACAACGTTGATTTTACGTTGGAGTTGAATATATTAATTTTAATACGACGTGATATTGTGGACGATTTCCACACTTTATTGAGCAGACCAAAGGATTGTGTGCCCTTTTTTTATTCGACTAGCAATATCTTCGCTAGATCCTCCAGTTCGATTGATAATGGCTTCAAGATAGCAGAATGTACCGACTTCTTCTAAAGTTTCATTATTTACCAGGAAGGAATTTACGTTTTCGGCGTTAATACGCATGCCTTTTGTCTTTTTTATATTTATCTTGAGCCCCGCCTTCTCTGATATGTCTATAAGTCGTTTCAATTTTGTGGACATATCAGTGTGGCTGTGAGAAAGGAGGCATATGTCATCTGCGTATTCGAGGTCCTCTAATCGCTCGTTTAAACCCCATACGATTCCTCGATTGCCCACCATTGCGTGCTGCATCACAATATCTAGCACGATATTAAAGAGCAGTGGTGACATTACACACCCTTGACGAACGCCTGTACCAACCTCAATCTTGCGGCTAAGCATGCCATCGTGTAGGATTCGGCAACTTGCTCTTGTGTATAGGCATTTTATAAGTTGGATAAGTTTACGTGGGACGGCTTTACACTCAAGAGCATTCCAAATCACATCATGTGCCAGGGTGTCAAATGCCTTTTCAAAATCGATAAATATAAGGTAAAGAGGAGATCGCTATTCAACTGACTGCTCTACTATTATTACTCTTAGTGAGTTAATGTAATCAAAACATATTATACATAAATTTTATCATTCTGCACTTCTCCTTCATAAGAATCATAACTATGCCAAATTTCACACTCCTCCGTGTGCGCATTTTGCTTAAAAACTTAAAAAATGCGTGTGCAAATTCTGGGAAATTTTATTTTTTCATTTAACAAATTATTTTATAAAACCCTAAAGGTATCCTAATCAATTTTAGCCAATTCACAATTCAGCACTTTTTATTGTCGTTATTGTTGTTATTTGTTTATGTCCAAAATTATTTTTCAATTCAAACACGTTTAAAAATTAAATAAACATTATTGTGAATGAAGATAGCAAACTCATTAACAAACACAATAACAAATTTAATAAAACACACATAGCATATGTATAATTTTATGTATGTGTTAGTAGTAACTTTAAATGCATTTTACTGCAAAAAAATTAAAAAATTTTAAAATTACTAAATCTAGTGGACAGCTTAAAATAAATACCTTTCAATTGAGGGTTGTTTGGTCAAAATCGGGCTAAAACTGACAAAGATACATCGGTCACAAGAAATAGCCTTGCATATTAATACTATAATATATTATAAACATTGGGCAGGGTTCCCATTTTAATAAAGTTGCTGATTGCTAAACTTTAAATTTTAATACCATTTAAACTGTAAGTAATTGTTTTTATACCCTATACCACTATGTGGTTTGGGTATAATGACTTTGTGCTGCTGTTTGTAACAACCAAAAATATTTGACCTACAGCCATCTTTCATTATACCGATCGAATCAGAAGCACAATCTGATTCGATTTAACGATATCCGTCCGTCCGTCTGTGTGTCGATGTAAAGCTTGTAATCAAACTGCAGGTCGCAAAAATGAATATATTTTGACCAAATTTGGTATTTGGTATTTTGAGAATCGGTCCATGTTCAGACCTAGCCCCCATACAAATGACCCCTATGAAATCAACATATATTGCCATAAGATCCAAATTACCATACAAATCTTAGTCAAATTGGGTTTGTATGTATATATTACATCCATTAATCAGTAGTCCAAAAATGATCCATATTGGACAACTCTTAGTCATATGCCCCATATAGAGCTGCTTCCCGATCTTCACTTAAATCTATCAAAAAACAAAAATATTGCACTGATTCTTCTCAAATTTTGTTTGTATATATTTTTGCAAAATACAAGAGACTTTACTAAACATGGTCAGGATCGGTCCATTTTTGGGCCTAGTCCCCATATAGATATAGCATCCGATATGAAGTTTTTCATATCTGCAGCTGAAAAAATTAATAAAAATCCCACTCAAATTTGGTTTATGCTTATTTTCTATATCCAGTTAGTTGAGCCTGAGAGATAGGGTCTCTAAACGCATGGTATAGGGTATCGTATAGTCGGTCTAGACCGACTATATTATTCTTTTTCGATTAGTATTTATTAAAATTTCTTATTTATTGTTGTACAGTGTAATGCATTTTTCAGATAGAAATTAATTCTTGTTATAAAAAACATCATGGTATTTAAAAAAACACCATAATTAAGAAATCTATAATATTAATAGGCTAGGCGATTTCTTGTGACCGATGTTTTGTTCTACCGTTGTATCTCGATTTTGACTAACCGTATGTTATTTGAAAGGTATTTCTTTTTAGCCGTTTTGCAGATTTACCGATTTAAATTTTTTTCCCTTTATTTAGAGTAAATTGCATTTTAAGTTGCTACTAACACATACATAAATTATACATATGCTACATGTGTGTTTATTAAATTTGTTAATGTGTTTGTTAATGTGTTTGTTATCTTCATTCGCAATAATAATAAACCAAAAAAATTTGGGTTTGTGAATTGGCTAAATTGAAAAATAATAATAAACCAAAAAGTGTTGGTTTGTGAATTGGCTAAGTTGAGAAATACGCTTGCCTAGAAATTGCACTCGCATTTCGAGCGCTGGAATCTGCTAGTTATAATAAATATTTTAAATTTAAATGATGTTAGAATTAAAAGTTTAATTACAGCTAATGACAGTTTTTGACAGTTTTAATGACAGTTTTAATGACAGTTTTGAGAAAAACGAATAAACTAAAACTAAACGAAAATAAAACAAAAATAACTGAAATAAATATGAATTTCGAAAATAATAGAAAAAGTTGATAATATAAAGTATACCCTAGTATGCACTGACGCGCATCGCTATGACTAACCGAGAGTTTTTGACATGCCTTATCCCATAATCAATTTTTCCTATGACGCACAGTGGCGCCATTTGAGTTTTTTCGTTGCAAAAATCATATCTTTTGAACCGAATAACATAATTGAACAGTTTAAACAGCATATGATAGATAACTATTCAGCCTATGAGCGTTTGGAAAGGGTGCTGCGCTTTGTAGGGGCCTACTTATGGGTTATCAAAGTTAAAATTTGTAGAAAAATCAATTTTATGGTAACTAAAAAAAATTATTTTTACATTTTTAGATTGTTTTTATTTTTTTTTCTTTAGGGTTTTATGTTTTAAATTATTACCCAACAAACTAAAAAAAAATTACTTCTTTTTTGAATTAATTTTTTCAATTTTCTGTAAAATATTCATCACAATTCGTAAGAGAAGGTATATCTAAAACACTAATCATTTCTAAACTATAATTCTTTTCTAACTCTATTCGTGACTTCACATGTCGCATTGCAGAAATAAGTGGATCGGAAGATGCTGCCAACATGTTGAAGAGGTCCTCATTTTGCCTTACCCTTGATGCTTTGAATGTGTTCTGCAATCTATATTTTTTATAAAATTTGTTAAGAGACTCCTGTGCTTCTTCAGAAAGCTCTCCAATTGGCAAAGACTGGTACTAAATTATATCTTTGCCATGCGCCAATATTTTATGGACGGTCGGAGTCAGCTTCTTCTGTGGATACATTTCTGCTAAAAGAGATGCAGTTTTCGATGCATATTCTCCATATTTTGTAGAATTGACATTTTCTTTTTAGTTTAAAACATTCAAGATCGTTCCCAATCTTTTCACGATTTGATTGTCAATTCAAGTGATTCTAGTTACTGCCTCATCATTTTCAAAAAATCTCCTAGAAGTGTTTCCATCGTTTGAGTTACCGTATCCGTGCTTGGGACAGTCTACTTTTAGTCCAACTTGTTTAAAAAAAGCATCCTGTATTTGCTTCTTTCTGATCTTTTCCTTATCCTTTATTGATGTATTTTCATCGATGTTTTCCTCCTCTTGTGGTAGGGTATACGCCAGTTTTAGCAAGAACTCCATACACCTTATCCTTGCGTGCAATGGTGACATTCCATATTCGTAATTCTCCTCGTTTGTAGAATCGTTTAAATTACCAAAGTTCTTCTGACTCTTTTTGCAAATCGGGCATGACAATGTTGAGGTTGTTCCTGTCAGTTCGTTTACGACTTTTCCATCAACCATGGTCAGGTGGAACTCGTAATTGCATTCAATATATTTTCCTTCTCCAATTTGCAGCTTTGTAGGCTTAATCTTGCTTATTTGTTCTTCAATGTCCTTCACGGTGGTCCTTATGAGTTTTGCCGATTCCCTTGCAAACTGAAACATTATTGGTCCGCAATAATGCACTGATGATGGACTTGGATTTTTCCAGTGTAGGGAAACATCAGATTTTAGCCATAAACATATTTCCGTCCGATATTGTAGCGTCATCGGAAGATATCCTTTGCTTATAAACCCTTTGTCCGGATGATCCATCGTAGCCCCATTTGCTGGTCATTGTCAGTTTCTCAGGAAGAATTTTCACCTCATTTTCAGGAAGACTCTCCAACAACCGTTTGCTGTATGGCCCATGAGATCCTGCAGATTGGCTTTCACAGAGACTTCCGTAAACTCCGTATGCAGTGGTCGTGAATTTATTTTGGCTTGCGTAATATGCTTGTATCCTGGTAAAACGTCAGCGCCGTGTCGCATCAAGGATGCCCGTAGAATCTCATATTTTTCTCTGGAAAGTTGTAAGTCCATAAACAAGGCCAAGGCTTCTTCGGAACCATACTTTTTAATCTGTGCATTTGTGGGCGTGGAAATACTTTCCTTAATCCTTTTTAGTCGCAGTGGGCTTGCATCGGCAACAGATTTTGTAATCTGCGACCTAACTCTTTCACTATCCTTTCTATATTTAATAGACAGCGCGTCCGATAAATGCTTCGTGGTCAAGTCATTGGTGGCATCGGCAAATTTCCTCTTTCTTGTGAAAATTGGACACTCCTCAATACTTTTTTTTGGCCTTCCTTTTGCTCCTCTGGTTGATGTGGTGGGTTTATCTGCTGCCAATATATCCAGGATGGTGTCTTCATTAAGCCAGTCCTCGTATTTGGAGTTGAAGTACTGAATGGTTCGATTAGATTTCACCCATTTTGCCTTAATATTTGCATATATCAGATAAAAATTATTTTTTATAATTTCGCTTCTCTCAATATTTCCGTATAAGCTATCAAGTTCTTCTGAAGCAGCTTCCGTGAAAACCTTTGGTGTGGTTGACCTTCTAAACAGTTCAAATAATTTTAAATTGTTTAACGCCATGGTTTCAGTACTTGTTGCGCCAAATTTCAGTCGTAGACTAATCCAGGCATTATGCTTATTTTGCAATATATAGGCTTATGCTACCATGCCTAAAAATTTACCTGTTCCCTGCATACATATGGATTTAGGCTGAATTATGCAATTTTGATATTATGCTCGTGTCTAAATAAGATTTGTGCCTACCTGGAGGGACCATAAGTCAATATTATTCTTGACCATTTGTACTCCAAAGTAATTTTTAAGTGAGGTGCGTACCTGAGAATTTCAATGAGTAGTTTTTTGTGCATCCTGTGTCTGTAACAGAATATTGGGAGTAGACTTTGGCAGAGGCTCACAGGTAGACAACCGACTTAAAATGCAATTTTCAAACTATTAGATCAAACTACTGTCAGCCAAAACATGTAAGGGATGTACGCCATACAATTTCTGCAACCATGTCTTTTTAATCTTTTTTACCTCTAGAAGCCAAACGGGCACGTACGGGCAGATAAAACCTTTTGAATTATGTAAAGAAATAATCAAAGAACATGTTTTTCAAATATGGCAAATATAGAAAAATACAGATTTTTTTATTTTCCGTCAAAGTTGAAAAATAGTGAAAAACGGATAGTTTTTAAATAGTGATTTACCAGAAGAAACACGAAGCAAACAGTTAAATTTTTTTTATCATTATACATTTAATAAATACATCAATCAATACAAACAAAAAAATAAGGCGATTCGTTACCTATTTTTCGTGATATTACACCTGAAATCGCAACAAATTGACTAAAAATTGTGTGTTTTTTTTGAAAACCGAAAGTCGGTCAACTTTGAACGGTTATATCTTCTAAACTAAAAATGTGATATTATTAGAAGTAGCATATTTGAAATCGTTGAAAAGTTTCCTACAACATGGGTTTATTCAAAACTTCGTCGGCGCACATGAAAATTTTGATTTTGCAACCTCGTTTGCTCTACGGGCGCCACTGTGCGACGTTTGTATATTGCAATTAAAATATTTAATTTAATTTATTTTATATTTTTTTATTAATTTTTTTTTCATTCGGTGCAAGCAGCAATTATAAAATTTTTTGGCGTTCCTACTGTGGAGCAAGGTGCATGAGAAGAACATGGATTTTCCAAATTAAATCTGACAACACTTATATATCATTTGGTATTTTAGCGATTTTTTTTTTGGCAATTTTTCATTTATCGATTTTTGATTTTTGGCGATTTTCGATTTTGGCGATTTTTTATTTTGACGATTTTTAATTTTGGCGATTTTTGATTTTGGCGTTTTTCGAATTTAATTTTTTCATAAATTTTATGAATGAAATAACATATTCGGGGCGTATGATTATTATGTATTAGTAGATTAGATCAGATGCATACGTATCAGCGATATTTTTAGTATTAAAACAACCATACGTCGCACTGTGGCTGAAATTTTGATTTCATTGGCCAAAAGTAAATTTTTTTTTGTCACCGATTTTTAAAATTTTAACGCCTTTTTGTAGCTAATATACCCAGATTAGGTTAAATATTGCTAATTGTGGGCGTGGCATGCTGTCAAGCTCAACTGTATTTTTAATTTGTTTTTTATCAAAAATAAATGGTTACTACTCGCAAGCTATCATCGATAATTACCTGCGGTCTTTTCTATAATGTTGGTAGGATTATAGTCTTTAGTTGCTGGAAGTAGTCATAGCTCTACCGTTAACATTAAGGGCGCTATGAAATATTTAATAAACTACTATATTTTTCTCAAATTTCAACTTTAGTGGAATAGAACTTCTAGGGAACAAGAAACGTATACCACCCGGAGAAAGGCGAAAGTGTCCTCTTTAACCCTATATATACTTTTGCACCCGTGACGACCCTTAGGTAGAACACTTTTTTCATTTTCATGAAATTACTCTAAAAAATTCAAATTACGATAATTTAAAGAGCCTAAAATGGTTTAGGCATTTTATAGCTTATACTACTCATTATTTGTTCTATTACCATAATATATTTGTAAGTAAGAATGTCAATACACAGAGGATGTAATTCATTAGTAACCTGGGTTTTTTTATATTATCATACTTTTTTTATACCTTTTTTTTACGTAGCAATGCACTAATGCAAGTAGTAAAGAAAACACACACAGGTAATTCATTTGTATAGTGGGTTTTTTTTATATATTATTTAAGGTAGTAATGCACTAATGCCATTTTCTTACCTTTTTATTTTACCTAGAAACATAGTATTATGGCCTATGAGAAGGCTTATAAGAAAGCGACATTTGGATACAAACTCAATTGCTCGAATATATTTCAGCAATAACAGTCGCAAATAAGAAGATTCAGAAAAATATGGAGAGCTTCAGTTATAAAGAACTGGCCGAAGAGTATTTTAGAAACAAAAACCAGGTTACGTTAAAATAAAATTAAACTTAAATTCGTGTAGCACCGATATACAAGAGCAATTATCGAATTTCGTCAAAGCACTAAAAAAAAAGACGCTACAAAGAAGTTAGCTACAGTAAACAAAATTTTTATATAAAAAGTGCAAACTGGTTAGAAGGCCAACTTACAGTCGCTACAGCAAAGCAAGATAAGGCTGGAAGACCACGCAAATCATTGGACAACTGCAGCGATAGATCTAAGAGGCGGAAACTTAAAGATGTTGACGATGAAATTGGTTGTACAAATATAAAAGAATCTTTCCTACATCAATTACGATCACAGAAGCAATTAACAAAAGTGGATATAATTTAAAAAGTTGTTAAAGCTAGTCCAGTGACAACAAAACGGTTTCTTAAAAGTATACCAACTCCGAGCGATGCAAAACAGTTCACAAATGAGGAGGAATTAGCGCTATTTCTGGGTTTGAAATTAACAAAACAGCAACATCTTCAGCTCAGATTGCGTGCTATTGAAAAAGGCTCAAATACATATCCAGAATATCATCACATAACCGCTGCTAAAATGGACTGTTTGCCATCAAAGGATACACAAATCGGCAGAGGTACAACTACCATCTCTACTTGATCACACAGCCGAACGCTTGCTTCAATCAATAAAAGGAAATGAGCTAAATAAATGTGGAAACACAAAGCTAATTCTTTTTTGTAAATGGGGATGTGATGGTTCTTCGGGACAGAAACAATACAAACAAGTAGTATGTGAAAATATTTCGGACTCAGATATGTTCATGGTATCATTTGTACCATTGCGATTGAAAAAGATTTTGGAAGATTCAGAGCCTTCGACTAGTACAACGCAAACAATGGATGTGTGGAAAAATGAGACACCATTTGCTACGAAATACTGCAGGCCAATCAAATTTGAATTCAAAAAAGAAACTCATGATGCCATTAACAAAGAAGTTAGTGATATCAAGGCCCAAATTGCAACACTACAGCCATTTCAATTACAGAAGATGGGCAGCAAATTGAAGTAAGCTCCCAAATAGTGCTGACAAAGATAGATGGAAAAGAAGCTGCATTATATGCCAAGCAACATCAAGCCAATTAAAGCAAGTCCCGACAAAATCACTATATAATTCTGATGCATATGAATTTGGATTATCACCACTACATGCAAGAATACGACTTATGGACCACATACTAAAAATCAGTTATGATTTGTATCTCGGGTCTTCAGGATCAATAAAAAACAACAAAACCAACAAAGAGTTAAGAGGAAAAAATGAAACAGGTTCAAGATGAATATCGCAGATTTGGATTGATTATAGATTAGCCAAAACAAGGGTCAGGCAATACAAATGATGGCAATACCGCAAGAAGATTCTTTTCAGATCCAGAAACAGCATCTGAAATAACAGGAGTGAATTTAAACCTTATTTTGCAGATTTAAAATAATCCTAGAAGTACTTGCGTGCAATGAAGAAATTGACTCTAGAAAATTTAGAGATTATGCTAAGGAAACTGCAAAAATATATACAACCAACTACCCATGGAGAAATATGTCTGCAACAGTTCACAAAATCCTTAATCATGGAGAAGATGTCATTAAATATCATTGGGTGCCACTTGGAGATTTATCAGAGGAGGCTCAGGAAAAAGGGAAAAAGGATTACAGAGTTTATAGAGAGCACAGTACTAGAAAAATTTCACGAAATTCCACAAACGAAGATCTATTTAATATATATTGGTAACGTCAGATCCGTTCATCTCCAGTATTCGAGATCAATGGAAAGCGGAATATCGGGATTTAGATGAATAAGTCACAGAACAAAATATGGAATACTTGGAATCAACATTTGAGTCAAATGAATAATAATTATAATTGCCATTCATTGTTATTTAAGTACGAAAAATATAGTATTAGTAAAAATAATAATAAACAGAACCTACCATTGTTACAAATGCAATTAAAATCTATTGCAGTTTCTATTTTTAAAATGTCTTTTTAAATTATCAAATTTGACAGCAAAAAATAATAAATTTTTCTGTAGTAATAACAAGATTTTTAGATAATATTATTAACGTTTTTTTTTAAGTGTAAATATTCTTTGAGTGTAAACAAATTTGCAAATTTGACAACAAAAAATTTTTAATTTTTCAGTAATAATAGCAAAATCTCCAGTTGATTTTACTTTTTTTTTTTTTGAGTTAAAAAATTTTTTTGAGTCTAACATTAAAAAAATCCCATTATTACAAAAAATGTTGATAATTAGTATCAAAATCCAAATATTAAATTTTTTAATAAATAAAAAAAAAAATTAACACATATTTCACTCTAAAAGTTAAAAAGAAAAATCAAAAGTTGAACTTTGACCCAGAAGTCCTTAAAAAGTCCTCCATTAATTTTAATGTAATTAAAACTGACTCAAGCTGAACTAAATATCTATCCATTAAAAATTTTGATCGGCTCAAAAGTTACAGAATTTTAGCCAATGAAAAACGATTTTCAGCCACTGTGCGTCGGTATTTTTATACCCTATACCACTATGTGGTCAAGGTACAATGACTTTGTGGTGATGTTTATAACTACCAAACATATTTGACCTAGACCCATCTTTTATTATACCGATCGACTCAGAATCACTTTCAGAATCACTTTATGAGTCGATTTAGCGATGTCCGTCTGTCTGTCCGTCTGTATGTCCATGAAATTTGGTGTATAACCATTTATCGGCCATAGGGTGAATGCTATTGAAATTGGTGAAATTCGATCCATGTTCAGACCTAGTCTCCATACAAATGACCCCTATGTTATCGACCTAAATTGCCATAAGATCCATATTATCATCAAATTGGGTTTGTGTGCGTTTATTATACCCATTAATCGACCAATTAAATTAGAATACGTTAGGGAAACAAAGGATACAATTTTGAAAGAGGATTTGAATTTGAAACAGGAAATTGATTCTTTGGAAATAATATATATATTAATCGGAGAGGGGAAAATTGTTGAAGTATTCTTCAAACTGTATTTGACACTCATTGATGAGAAGGTGCTTAGTGCTTTGACGGGAATGAACTCGAGTCAAGCTTGCCCTATTTGTGGTGCTACACCAAAAGATTTTTCGACCAAAACTGACTACACATCTCCAAAATTTCGCGGAAAAGAATATAACTTCAAATACGGAATAAGTCCTCTACATAGCTGGATCCGTTTCTTTGAGTTCATTTTGCATTTAGGGTATAAGTGTTTATTAAGAAATGGCAAATACGAACAGAAGATGATAAGTTAGATGTTTCCAAAAGAAAGAGGTGTATTCAAGACGCCTTTGGACAGAGCTCGGCCTTAAGGTGGATATGCCTAAAGTTGGAGGTTTCGGTAGCACAAATGACGGAAACACTGCGCGCCGGGCTTTCACTAATCATGCCATCTTTCCTAAGATCACAGGCGTTGACGAAAATTTAGTTTTCAGACTTAAATCATATTGATATGCCTTTCGTGCATGTTTCACATCAATTCGTTCAAATTTGAAACGTATTGACAATTCTTAGTTCTTAGTCATAGGCCCCATATAGAGCTGCTTCCCGATCTTCACTTAAATCTATCAAAAAACAAAAATATTGCACAGATTTTTCTCAAATTTGGTTTGTGTATATTTTTTCAAAATGTAAGCGACTTACCAACTATGGTCTGGATCGGTCCATATTTCGACCCAGTCCCCATATAAGTATATATGAACTTTTTCATATCTGCAGTCAAAAAAAATAATAACAATGCCACTCAAATTTGGTGTATGCTTATTTTCTATATCTAATTAGTTGGACCTAAGAGATAGGGTCTCTGAACGCATGGTATATAGTATCGTATAGTCGATCTAGAGCGGATATAATTTTAAGTGATATAATGTAAGTGATATAATTACTGGGGATACTTAATCCACATTATTAAGCTTCAGTAATCTTTTTTTTACTTACTTTCTTATTGCAGACCTTTTTCTACCTTGCAGTGTAGAGGATTTTGCAAAGACTTTTCCACTTCGATCCACTATGTGCCGCTTTTTGGCTGTTCTATGCTCGATTCTTTGGTCTGTCAGAATATTGTTGATAGTGTCCTGCCAAGTTATTCTTCTTCTTCCTCTGCTTCTCGTATCACTCGTTCCTGCTGCTGATACTCTTTTCGGCAGGCGGTTCTCTGGAATTTTAGCAGCATGTCCAAACCATCTTAGCTTATTGTGTTCATTTTGTTGTTCAGCGGTTCTGTACTTAGGGTGGCTCGTATAGTGTCGTTTCTGTCTCCTTTTGTTGTAATGGCCACACATCGTAAGTAATTCATTTCTGATGCCTGAATTCTGCTATGATTTTTTGTTGCATGCGCCCATGATTCGCAGCCATATGCAAGGGTTGGTACTCGTATATATGTGGAGTTGAATACAGCAAGTTTTGTACCCGTTGCAATTTCTCTTTTACCGATGAAGTTTTTGTTTAAGGCGAAGTTATCAGTTGTGGCAATTCTGCGATTTAAATCTCTGTCCGCTTTTCCTTCTCCGCTAGTTGTGTCTCTGCTTTAACGCTTCGGATCCTATATAAATTTTATGATGATTTCTATCGCGACTTGGTTTCTGTTTCTTGTATTTATACGGAGGTCTCTTCTGGTCATTTTGTTCACAAAAATATAAAATTTTTGTTGGAGAGATTCCTCGGATTTTGTAACGATGGTCACTTCATCTGCTTATGTTAACATTGAAACTTTCACTGGTTGCATGTTCCAATATCCTATCGTCATTGGAATAAAAGAATCTCTGCAAGATTTGAATACGTCATCTATCAGTATTATAAACAGATATGTATTTAGTATATTGCCTTGTCTCACACCTTGTGTTGTCATAAATTCTTCCGATGTGGTGTTCCCATTTCTCACATAACTTCGGGATATTTCGCAAAAGCTTTTGAATCGTCAATATTCCGTTTCTGAAGCATCTCCCATATTTGTTGCCATCGAAAGCTTTCCCCAGGTATATAAAGCAGCAATGAGTTTTCCTATTAAATTCAATGTTTTTTTTCCGAAATTTGCCTCATCTCATATTAAATCTTGGGTTCCACGATTTCGTCTAAAGCCACATTGTTCCTCTTCAAGTTGATGTTCTATCTTGCTCTTCAGTCTTTTAGTGAGTATTCGCGAGTATATTTTTCCCACTACAGTTATAAGTGATGCACCGCGGTAATTTTGGCAAAGCTGGTTATTTCTCTTCCTAAAAATAGGATTGATTATGGTTCCTTACTAGTCACTGTCTCCATGCTGCATTGATCACGTTGAGTAGCAGCATCTGTGGATCACCACTCATATATTTCATTATGTCCAGCAGTTTAACCTAACTTCATTTTGCGGAGTGCATTGAGGAGTTCATGCATTGTGATTTGGCCAGGATCTTCTTCACCCTCCGGAAATATATAGTTTTCTGATAAAACTGAATTGCTTTCGCAATTCAATAGATGTATAAAATATTTACGCCATCGCTCCATTATCTTATTATCATCTCTCAAGAGTTCTACATCTTTGCTTCGAATAAATTTGATTGGAAAAATTTTGGTTCTCCTAAGGATTTTAAGGGTTCTGTAGAAAAGTTTCTGGTTTTCACTATATTTTCTTCCAAAAAACGTCCAAATTCTTTAACTTTTATACGTTGTTCTTTGTAGCAGTTGTATTTCTCAGTGGTTTTATCACTTAAATAGTCCTTCCATCTCAATTCCTTTTCATTTATTTACTTTTTAAGAGCATCGTTCCACAATCTAATGGCTTCGACAAATCTTCCACCGCATTTTGCTTCACTGCATACTTCTTACGCAGAATCAAGTATTATATTTTTAAATACGTTCCATTATCGGATGTTATATGCGGTCTGTCTCTACTCTTTTCAGACACTGTCTTATGGTACCGCTCTTGAACTACACTGGATTTTAGTTTTGCTATCCTAATCTTTGTTTTCGTGTTCCGTCGTCGACTTTTCTTATTTGAAAACTTTTCAACTACTTTATGTAGTATCAGTAGGTAATGATCACTGCTCATCTCTGCTTCACGTTTTACTCTTGGATCCCAGTATCTCGATAGTATGTTCCTGCTTACGACAGTATAGTCTATTACAGACTTTTCGTTTCTCGAGGGTTCTTCTCTTGTATATCTGTGTATATTTTTATGCAGCAGTTGCAGCAGATGGTTAGCGTTATTATTTAGTTCCTTTTCTCCATATCTGCCTATAACGTTTTCATATTTTTCGGGATTGTTTTTTTTTTTTATTACACGCAATATTTAGTATTACAACCATTCTGGGGAGGGAGAAATTCCAAGTCAGGGTCAAAGAGCGAGGCCAGTATAGTAAAATCTCCAAAGGGTTTGGTATTCTCAGGCCAGACTTTTTTTGAAGACGTTTCATATTTTTTGCTGGTGTTGATGTTTTTTTGCTTAGTTTTTCAGCTTAACTCAAATACCACTAACGGTTTATCATTTCATTCTTCAGCAAATCAAATTGAACTATTTCTATTAAACAAAATATTCAAAAATTCTTTATTTTTCCATTTTTTTACAAAATTTTTGAATAACCTTGCATGTACATATGATTATTATTTATTAGTAGAGTAAAGTAGATGTATACGTATGAGTGATATTTTTAGTATTGAATATAATACACATCGGTATTTTTGATTTTATTTTTTTTACAAGGATTTAAAATTTAATTTTAATCTTTGAATTAAATTTTACCAAATATTTTAAAAACGGTATAAAACATTAAAAAAAATTATGAAAATATGCTATTATACGATTTTTTGTAACCGCGAGAATTAAGTAACGAATCGTGTAGAATTAATTTACAAGAATGCTGCAAGTTTCAGGGTTCTAGCTGGTCGGGAAGTTGGCAAAACTTAACTACACAAATTCGCCACAAGCAAACAAAAATAATAACAGCTGCTTAAAATTTCGAATTACGCAATTTTTATTGCTAAAATTTCCAGTAATTGCAAATTTCTTATTATTTGAAGTACATAAGTTACTTTGGTCCTCAGTTCAACTGGAGTTAAGTATTAAAGGCATCGCTCGAACTAGAACCTTATTCTTTATATAAATGTTACAAATGGCTTAACAAAATAATATTCCCATTCAACACATAACTTAGAAGACATTACAAATTAGGGTAAACATATTTCTTACCAACACAAAAATACCCTATGGTAAAGAAAGATATCGTTTCAAACAGAGTTAGATATAAGAAAAATAAAATTAGGAATCATAACTGCTTTCATAAGAAGATTATTTCATAAATAATTGTAAAAATTAAAATTACTGCAGCCAGATTTAAATTTAAAATTTTTATCCCTTGAACAAGCCATACTTTCACTAAAATATCTGTATACTTTTAAGGCCTATTTTCAAAGCTAAAGATAATCGTTATTGTTCTACTTTAGCAAATAGTAACAGTTATTTTTTTTTGGCTTAGTAAATATAAACCAAAAATATATATATATTTTTTTTTTTACCTGGAATTGTAATTAAAAGCACATGGTACAATTTATTGTGCAATAAAATACAAAGAAGCAGCTGAAAGAACGAGTATTTTTGTGCATAAATAAAAAAATACAAATTTATTTGCAGACATGAAAATGTGTTTAATTATGTTTAAGTTTAGAAATTATGCATGAAGAAGATAAAAAAAAATGGAATATCATGTCATTTTACCTAACAGAATAATTTAAATAAAAGTGTTAGTGTTGTTTTGTACACCATGCCTATTATTTATAATAGATTGCTAGAGAGCTTAGAAATTTTAAAAGACCACTCAAAATGAGATACCAACACTAAATTGTTAATTAAATCAAAACTTGTTAATCGATTTTAATCTAATATAGCTTGTTTTATTTGCAACATATCTATGTTTTTAACCTGAGATTAAAGAAGAGCAATTTTGATGTTTTTGATTTTTGATGAATTTTAAAACAACAAAAATATTTAATTTTTACATCAAAAATATGGTTTTTCCGTAAAAACTTTATGAATATTTCCGAAAATATTACCCTGATGAAAACATAGTGCAGCGATAACTTGAAGGTACTTTAGCCATGGATTTTCACATTTTTTATTTAATCAAATCGGACAAACCGTTCTTGAGTTATGCTAAAATATGTGGTGAAGCCTCCTTCATTTTTTAAATAGCGGTTTATCGCGCGAACCAGAGTCAATCCACCAAAAGTGAATTATAGACTAAGGTCTTCATCAGGATATGTAGCAAAATTGACTAACAATCCCTATGCCGCAGGATTAGTGTTGCCTTATGTTATTAATTATAAACTCATGCACAATTTGTTACGAAATTGCCCAAATTACACTATGCAACAAAATCAAAATTATTTTTTTGCATGGCCACAAGTTTTTCTACCCTATACCACTGTGTGGTTTGGGTATAATGACTTTGTGATGCTGTTTGTAAAATTTGACCTATACCCATCTCTTATTATACCGATCGACTCAGAATCACTTTCTGAGTCAATTTAACGATGTCCGTCCGTGTAAACCTTCTAATCAAACTACAGGTCGCAAATATGAGTCTATTTTGATGAAATTTGGTACATACGCTTTCATCGGCCATAGGATGAACGCTATTGAAATTGGTGAAATTCGGTCCATGTTCAGACCTAGCCCCCATACAAGTGACCCCTATGAATCGACATGAAGTGCCAAAAGATTATAATATAGATCTCAGTCAAATTGGGTTTGTATGTGTTTATTTTACCCATTAATAAGTAGTCCAAAAATAAATCCCATTTAAGCTGCTTCCCGATTTTCACTTAAATCTATCAAAAAAACAAAATATTGCACAGATTTTTCTCAAGAATTGTCCTATAGGATTTATTTTGGGAATACTGATAAATGGATATAATAAACATACACAAACCCAAACTCTGACGACCGAGTATGGGCGGTATATGCCCAATAACCGCGCGGATTAAATAACTGTGGCAAATAGCAGGCCTGTAGTTACAAAGATGGCAGCCCCATCAACAGGATTGGTCGTGTTAGGCTGATAACCTGATGCGTCTGAAATTAAAAATCATTCTCAGTACAACTACAAGAAATCTACGATCTGGAAATTCGATGACGACTATATGCTTTGAAAAAGGACTACGATTTGGAACATGGAATGTAAGGACGTTAAACCAAGTGGGCAAGTTGGCGCAGGCCAGTAAAATTTTGAAAAATTATAGACTGGCGTTCTTGGGCATGAGTGAAGTCAGATGGAACCAATACGGTCAGATGACAACCTCCAAACGACATACTTTCTTCTGGTCAGGAATGCCCAACGAAGAAGATATCCATCAATACGGAGTCGGAATATTAGTAAACAACAAATTTCGAAATGCCGTATTGGTCTACAAATTTGTAAATGAGCGCTTGATGTTAATAAAATTTAAAGATCACCAAAAAAATCTCACAGTTATACAATGCTACGCCCCTACCGAAGATGCCCAAGAAGAAACAAAGGATGCTTTTTATGATGCCCTCAACGAAACTTTAGCGAGTATTGATAAAAATGATTTGAAAATCCTAATGGGTGATTTCAATGCTAAAGTTGGCTCGGACAATGCGGAACTGCAACATATTATGGGAAAGCATGGCATTGGCGAAATGAATGATAATGGAGAACGGCTAGTTGAGTTGTGTGGAATAAACGAAATGAAAATTGGTGGCACCCTATTTCCACACAAACGCGTGCATAAAATTACATGGATGTCAGCAGACAACATCACGCAAAACCAAATAGATCATATTTGTGTTAGCGCCAAATGGAGTAACTCTTTGTGTGATGTCCGGAACCAGAGAGGAGCGGATATTGGAACAGATCACCACTTATTATCTGGAAGGATTGTTTTTAAATTAAAAAATGTGAAGTCAACCCAAGGCCCGACTAGAACCAAATACAACATCGAAAGACTAGAATCCCAGCGACATCGTGTAGCCTTCCTAGAGCAAGTGCGGAATAACGTAATCGAACCATCAACGTCGGCAGAAAATGTGAATGAAAAGTCGAAGAATATTAAAGCCGCTATAATCGATGCCTGTGTTTCAAAGTTTGTAAACAAGGCAAAAAAGAACGAAGACTTTATATCTCCGCAAACATGGGATTTGATTGATCAACGTGCTAGTCAAAAAGATAAAATTAATTCCATCAACGATATAACTAAAAGAAAGGAAGCACAAAATCAATATCGACTGCTAGAGAAACAGGTAAAACGGTCGGTCCGAGAAGATAAAAAGAAAGAAATACGCGATATGACCATAGAAGCGGAAAATGCAGCTAAGGCTCATAACATGAAAGACCTGTTTGTTATTACAAAGAAAATTGCCGGCACTGGTAACATACGCGCATTACCAGTGAAGTCCTCTGATGGAACGCTAATAACCAATGTCGATGAACAGTTGAAGCGTTGGAGAGAACACTTCATGAATGTTTTAAATATTCAAAACGAAAATGTGACCGTTACAAGAAACAATAACGGTACCACTCTGCCCATTAGAATGGATCCTCCTTCAAGGGATGAAGTGATTGACGCCATTAGAACTCTAAAAAATGGCAAAGCAGCAGGAATAGATAACATAACAGCTGAAGTTCTTAAAACTGACACCGAACTATTTGCGAACATATTACAACCACTCTTCGTACAAATATGGAAACGTTTCCGTCTGACTTGACAAGTGGCATAATTGTAAAACTGCGAAAGAAAGGTGATGCAACGGATTGCAACAATTGGCGTGGTATTACGATTCTCTGCACGGTGATGAAAATCTTCATGAAAATAATTCTGGAACGAATGATTCATCAAGTAGACGTACTGTTGCGAAAAGAGCAAGCAGGTTTCAGAAGTGGCAGATCGTGTGTTGATCAGATAAATACGCTTCGAATCATTATAGAGCAATCTGTTGAAGTGCGGTCATCCCTGTACCTTCTTTTTGTGGACTACGAAAAAGCATTTGACTCCATCCACAGAGAGTGCCTTTGGGCTGAATTGGAGAACATAGGTGTGCCTAACAAAATCATTTCTATAACCAAAAACAGTTATGAGAATTTTAAATGCACGGTTCTACATGAAGGAAAGATGTCCGAGCCTTTTCAGACAATTTCTGGGGTTAGACAAGGCTGTTTGCTATCGCCACTACTGTTTCTGATCGTTATAGATGCAGTAACTAATCGTGCGAATGAGAACAAAGCGCGTGGCCTTGTGTGGAATCCTTTAGAACATGGTTCTCGACTAGAGGGCCTAGATTATGCTGACGACAAATGTGAGCCCTCCCACAGGTTTATTGATATGCAAAGCAAACTTAAAGACCTGGAACTTGAATCCTCCAAAGTTGGGCTTAAGATAAATGTAGGAAAAACCAAAGAAATGCGGATAAACACAACGTCAACAGAGCAACTAAACTTCTTGGAGCATCAAGTTGAACGTGTTGAGGAGTTTACTTACCTTGGAAGTATAATATCTGAAAATGGTGGTACCCTAAAAGATGTGCAAAATAGAATAAAGAAGGCACTGGGCTCATTCACTCAACTTCGCAAGGTATGGAACTCAAAAGACTACAGCCTCAGCACGAAAATCCGTTTGTATAAAGCTTGTGTCCTTTCTGTCCTGCTCTACGGATGTGAAACATGGTTTGTAACGGAGTCAATACAAAACAAACTGCGCGCTTTTGTCAATAGATGTATTCGCAGAATCCTTGGGGTGTTCTGGCCCAATAGAATAACAAACGAAGAACTCTGGGCGAGGACAGATATGTACGACATAAATGTGGAAGTTCGGTGGAGGAAGTTTGGATGGATAGGACATACACTTCGTAAGCCATCGGACGAAGTATGTCACCAAGCTTTGGTATACAACCCCCAAGGAAGTAGAAGAGTAGGAAGACCAAGAACCACCTGGCGAAGATCAACATTGGGTGAAATAAACAGGCTTGAGCAAAACGGTCTTGAAGCAGACGGTCCTGGACGAAGATACAACAACATTGGGGAACTCAAAGAAGTTGCTGAACGAAGAGATAGATGGAGTAATCTTGTAGACAACCTATGCCCAGTATAGAGGCGGCTCGTAATTGAAAGACGACGGGCGAGGTTATATTATTATTATTATTAAACCCAATTTAACCGAGATCTATATGATAATTTGTATCTTCTGGCAATTCAAATTTCATCAAAATATATTTATATTTGCGACCTGTAGTTTCATTACAAAGTTTACATGGTACTCAGACAGACAGACTGACGAACTGACGGACATCGCTAAATCGATTCAGACAGTGAATCTGAGACGATCGGTATAATAAAAGATGGGTCTAGGTCAAATAATTTTGGTAGTTATAAACATCACCACAAAGTCATTAAACCCTGCCCACGTAGGGTATAAAAACTAAACTAAATAAACATTTGCAGTTTTTTCAGAACCAGGTACCTTAATTTTATTAGGAATGAAATCCGCATTTACCCACAGATTTTTATGGCATGTGGCTCGCTTAATTTGCAATGTATGGTGCATTATGATTTAGTAATAAAAAAATTTAATAATTTGGCGTCTAAAATTTTGAAAAACTACAAATATTTAAATTTTACGCAAAAAAAAATATGTTTCATAAGTTCATTCTGCATAACTCTGAAACTGTATCTAAAAAAATTACGTGAGTATAATTTAGATATAATTTAAATTAAAACTTTTTGATGGTTTTCATAACAAAATTGTTCAAGTTATAATAAAATCGGCGGAGAGCCCTCCTCGAAAATCCCAAATTTTTTAAAAACAATTCGAAAAAAAATTATCCATAGAATTTAAATTTTTTACTGTTTTTGTTGTTAGAGGACCATATAGTGGTTATCTTTGTTATTTTTGTTTTGAGGCACAGTGGTATTAAAGCCCAATGTAAATTTTTAGGTTTGTTCTACCGTAGTGACAAGTTTCATATAAATTAGACAAACAGTTTCAAACTTAAATTTTGGTTTGTTTTACATTTAGTTCGCTTATTCTGAACTGAAATTTTCGCTTTTTGAACTCAATTTGGTATTTTTTTTTGTCATTTAGCGAAGATTTTAATTTTTCAGTTTAAGTGATGTAGTACCTCTTCAATACAACAGTTTTTGTGAAACAGAATTTTACGTACATATTTGATTGAATGATCATTCTTTTTTAACGAATTTTGATTAGAGGTTTTTTGACCGTAAAGAGATCTTTATACCCTCCACCCCAGTGTGCAGAGAGTATATATAATTTGTCATTCCGTTTGTAATAATTAGAAAAAAATATTCTGGACCCCATAAAATATATATATGTATTTGTGATCCTTATAAAAAGCGGAGTTGATATAGCGATGTCCGTCTGTCACGATGGCAACTTCAATCGAGCAGCTAGTGTACTCGCTTGCATAAAAAATGATTCATTCACTTTCTGTAAAGTTTGCTATTTAAAATCATCCAAATCGGTTAAATTGGGCCCGAGATCTGAATAAAGAACTAAAAAAAGTCTTGAAAAAATATGATTTTCTATGTTGTTCTTGTCACGATCACGCCCGCAATAGGACAGCTAGGGTGATTATTTTTAGTGAGAATGATTCACAAAGATCATGGGAAAATTTCTGTTTCAAAAATCATTAAAATCGGTGGAACAAGTCCAGGGACATCTCTGAAAAAGTAAAAAAAATGAAAAATATGATGTTTCTTTATAGCTATATTTTTGTGGTCGTTGTGGTAACAATATAATAAAAACTAACCCTTTGTATATTTTTTTATCAACTCTGGTAGTACAATTTAAAAGTTTCCATTATTTTGGCATCACTAAAAAAATTTGTTAAATCATTTTTTCTATCGCCACGAGCCTGCTTGCAAAGTTTCAGATAAATTGGGTCATGGGAAAGGGGTTAAAAATCGATCCAAAATTTTGTCGACAAGCAGAGAAGCAGACACCTACGGGTTAATATAAAGGGAGTAAAAGTTCACCAAGATTTAAAGCAAATAATGCTAAACTTCCTAGTTGTTAATAAAAAAAAACAATGTAAATTTACAAAAAAATTTCATCCCGAACGGAAGACATCGGTTTCAAAAGTTGGTGCACTTGACATGAAACCCCCCATATATTAAATAATAAAATAATATACATATATTCTATATATGTGTGTATATCCATAATAACCGCATTTTAGAAATAAATTTGTATATTTTTTTATTTATATAAAATTCTGCAATATTTTGTTTAAGGGAAAATACATTTCTTTTGCATTAACAAACAGAGTGTCACTTCATTTTGCTCAGTGTGACTATGCCACAGTAGATGGCGCCACAATTGTTGTTCCAATTAGCTTTGCAATAGTTATTTCTATTTTAAAATGAATGTCAACAATTTTAGATAGTTATACCAAATTATTATTCTGCTTTACTTACAAAATATCTGATTACGATTATATATTTTTTAAAAATTGTTTATAATTACTAAAGCATTATTTTTCACATAAATTTAGAATTGCGCCTTTTAAATTTTCCATTCAAATTAAAGAAAATACCAATTCTAAAAATTGGAATTCAGATTTCCAATTATAAACTAGACAATATAAACTGAATTTCAGAAAATCATATTAAAACGTCGGAAATAATAACTTGAAATTTAGAAGACATCAATTGAATTTTAAAAATATAAATTTTATTCTTTAAACACAAATCGAAATTCAAAAAACACATTTAAAAATGTTTACATTTAAAAAAAAATATTGCCGTTCAGGAGACATTAATACATTTTCAGGATAAGAAAACATTAATTTAAATTCAATGAAGTTTAGAAAACCTCAAATGATATTTAAGGTTTGCGAACATAAAAATTGTTACATAAATTAAGCCCAATTTGCTGAGAATGTTATTTGTATATTATTATTCACAATTTTTGTGGATGAAAATTTGAAGTTTTTCAGAAAATAAAGATAACAAATTATGTTATTTTACATTTTTGGGACATCTGGTTTTTTCTGCTTGGCATCCCTCATCCTTCATGATGACTTCAAAATTTGACTTCATGGTGGGCAAAGTAAAACCCAAATAATTGAAGTTCGATAATAATTCCCAGGTAGTAGTATATGTAGTCAATAAATGAAATTATATTTTATTAACATAATTTAATTCAAAATCAAAAGTTGGCATCACTGGGTTAGATTTTGTATTGTATTGTGTTATGTTGTGTTAACACAAAATTTAATAGAGAAAACTCCCTTTTAATTGTAAAAAAAAATTTATTTTCCAAATATGACAATATATTAACAAAAAAAAATTGAGAGAGCTTTTTCGCAATGAAGGTTAGGGCGAGCTATTTAATTTGCAGAAACTTTAAATTAAACGAGAGGTTATATCATATAACCGGAAACGCATGCATATAGGTATATGACCTAAATGCATGGCGATCAGCAACCACGATGACCAAAAAGCAAACATCGAAACGTGTTTTCTTTTATCCGGAATAATAGAAAAGACGAAAACGATCTTTCCTCGTTGGAGCGCGAATTACTAATGTGAGAAAGCTTTATAGACCAATTCTTGAAATAAACAAAAATCATCTATTAAGCGGATCAACCCAGAGAATTTGCTGAAATAATTTGGTATTAAGTTTAACAAATTGTTTACTTTTTCAAATTGTACTATTGTTTACATTTATTATCAATACTCAAAACAAGGTGGAGGGTATCAAAGATTCGGCACAGCCGAATTTAACACTCTTACTTGTTTTTAATTAAACCGTTTCAATTTTATATCCAAAAAATCCTTTTGTATAGCCTTAACATTAATCCAATATCTCAATTTCACTCTGTAAACTTGCAATGCATTTGTTATATTCACTGCAAAATGTAGTCACCATTTTCATAATAATCCTCTTTCAAAGTCGATTACACCGTACCTGGCTTTAATATCCATAAATGGTCTGTGAAAGCAAAATATGCGCTTTTATTGATAATTCTTCATCAATAAATTTCCCCAGAGGTGTATTACAAAAATGGTCGTCATTCCAACAGTAAGTGAATGTCAGTAGTAAATAATTGTACATTGTACATCGTGATAATCGTGATCAATAGTTTTGTTGATATGTCAGTGTATGAGTTTAAAATTCCTTGGGGTATAATTTCATAAGTCTTGGTATTCATTTCAAAACACAGACATACATACATACATATGTATTTATATTTAACATTCTGACAGACCTTTCTTTTATACAATTCTTACATTCATCTTACATCTTACCTCATTGTACGAGTACCCTAGACATTTTAAATTCTTTTATAACATTGAAATACTTTTTTACTGTAGAAAAAAAGAAACCAGAAATCCGTCGAAAATGAAGAGCGAAAATAAGAAAAACATGTTGCTTTCTTTAACCATGTTTGTTTAACTTTTCTTCTGTTATTATTATTTTTTTTTTTTGTTGTATGAAAGTATTTTCTATTTTTCTTACTTATAGTCTTTCCGTCATATATTATTGTAACGTAATGCGGCATAATTGAAAATCGATTCACGGTCTTTTATGAGACTTAAGTGACCATCATACAAATCCACTCCCATACAAGAGTGTGTGTGTGTGTGAGTATGTTAGTTTATATATGATGAATAGTATGTTTCATTGGTTTTCAATAATATGGCTGGGCACTATGGGCCAAATGATAGGCATATTAACACAGATACACTGAAGCTTTAATCATTCGAAAATGTGGTTTTCTATGATTTTAAATTAATCGGTTGTCATTGTTATTTCGATAAAGGTCGTCATTACTAATTGGTTTAAATTTTGGAGAGAAAATAATTTAAAAACTTTTGATATCTATAATATTAATAGGCTAGGCGATTTCTTGTGACTGATGTTTTGTTCTACCGTTTTATCCCGATTTGGACCAAACGTATATTATTTGAAAGGTATTTCTTTTCAGCCGTTTTGCAGATTTACAGATTCTTAAATTTTTTCCTTTATTTTTACTAAATTACATTTATAATTGCTACTAACACATACGAGTACATAAAATTATAAAATGCTTTGTGTGTGTTTATTAAATTTGTTAATGTGTTTGTAATAAAAATGAGTTTGTTTTTTATGTGTGAATTGTGAATTGGCTATAACTGATTAGCATATTTTAAGGGTCTTTATTTAATGAAAAAAAAAAAAATTCCTAGAATTTGCGCTCGAATTTCGAGGGCTGGAATCTGTTAGTACCTTTAAATATGTTTGCTTGTTTTTCAGGAGCAATTTTCATATATAGTGCCCTTACTGAGATGGTTTTAATTTCAAGGCTGGTTGGTAAAAAAAAATTGATCTGCGTGGCAGCTATTAACTATCGAACCTTTTATTTGAAACATTCTATAACCGATTTATTGTAAGTATTAAAACTTTGGTCACTTCCGTATACTGACATCATCGATACTAGCTCTGAGAATTTGGCATTGCCATTGTTTTCATAATAATAATTATTTAGATAAGTAATTTTAAACAACATTGAACTTTATGAAGCCAATATAAATTTGTTTGCAATCAATTGGATCTGGACACGCAAAGATATATTACAAAAAATATAATGAAAGTCAAGCTGAAATTAAATAATTTCGTGACAAAAGGACTTTTTAAAAGTCCTTAAAAAAGTACCCTCTGTTAAAAAAGTGCCTTTTCTTAAAAAGTATCTTTTCTTATAAAGTCTATTTTCTTTAAAAAATAAATTTTCTTCAAAAATGACCTTTTCTTAAAAAACTAACTTTTCTAATAAATCTTTTTAAAAAAAAGTTAAATTTTCGTAAAAAATAGATTTTTTTAAAAAACGTCCTTTCCTAAAAATGTAAATGTTCTTAAAAAAATACCTTTTGTTAAGATAGATTTTCTTAAAAAGTAACTCTTCTGAAGAAAGTAAATCACTTTTTCTTAAAAGTGCACATTCGTAAAAAGTATTTTTTCTTTAAAAGTACCTCTTCCTAAAACCATTTTTTTTTCTCAGGAATGTACTTTTTTATAAAAAGTACCATTTTTTACAGCTACCTCTTTTAATACAGTTTCTTGAAAAACTATATTTCGTTAGATAATATCTATATATATATATAAAATTTATTTTCTGTTTGTTTGTTTGTTTGTGTGACCGCTATAAAAAAAAATATTTTTCATTTCTTTACTCCGGGAAAGGTCGCCATATGATTCTTACCGGCCACGCCTACTTTTACGCCCACTTTTTGTACACAGTTCATTTTCTGTTTTTTTTTTTTTTTTTTGTATATTTGTTCGCTATAAAGATTTTTATTTTTCTACGGATTTCTCTAAAATATGGTATGCGCGATCTGTGTGCTCCGGGAAAGGTTGCCATATGATTCTTGCCAGACACGCCTACTTTTACGCTCACTTTTTGTATACAGTTCATTTTCTGTTTTTTGGTATATTTGTTTGCTATACAAATTTTTATATTTCAACGGATTTCTCTAAAATTTGGTACAAACGATCTCTGTACCCCAGGGAAGGTCACCATATGCTTCTCACGGCCATGCCTACTGCCACGCCCACTTTTCTAAATTTTTTACGGGTTTCGCTCGAATTTACTGCACATTTTTCTCATATCCCAGGCAAGGTCGTCATATATTTTTATCGGCCACGCCCACTTTTTTTAAATTACTATATACGCTTTTAGTGCTTATTAACAGATTTTAACTTTTCGATGGACTTTCCTTAAACTTTGTGCGTAAAGCTCTGTACTTACTACTCTTGAGTGTACACCGTTGTGAAATAAGTAGTGTAAATCAATCTATTACAAATATTCCCGTCTTGCATTTTTTTACTATGAGTTGTAACACCCTAAAATTAGTGCAGATTTATTTTATGGGTGAACAGATACAGGTTAACCACTGCTGTAGCATTTCTCCGATTAGGTTAATTCATACAAATATTTCCATCTCGCCTTTTTAACTAAAATGGAACAATAAAGTATTAGATATATTTCCATTTCGCCTTTTGGCTAACAAATATTTCCATTTCATCTTTTTCACTACACAAACGAGTTGTAAAGGTGGAAAAAGAACTATTTGCAATTGTGACTTGCACTCGAAAGTATAGCATATTGGCCGTACTAACCCAAATGCAAAAAGGCTTAGACTAAACAAAACTCTAGAGAATCCGATCAGACCCACATTCGTATCGAGTGTCAATGAGTTAGACAATTTGAGTCGAGAAATGCTGAAACACCTGAGCAATCCCAGTAACGTCTTGAAGCCCAAAGATCAAGACAAGCTTTGTTAAGAGAAGCGCAAATGCCTGAATCTACTCAAGTGCGTCTAGAAATACAGCGGCTAAGACAAGCTGAGTCGAGGGAATGTGAAACTGCTGAAACGATTCAACAACGTCTTCAGGCCCAACGGATATGAGAAGCTGAGTCCAAGCAATGTGAAACTCCTGAAACGAGACAACAATGTCTTGAGGCCCAATGGATAAGATAAGCTGACTTCAGGGAATATGAAACTCCTGAAATGACTGTAATAACCCTACCAGAAAACTTTTGTAAGTTGGTTCTTTCACTGCAAGTGATGGTACAAAAAGGATATCCTAAATTAACGTACATAAGGGGACAATTTCTTGCGGTAGTTCGTATCAACTGTTTTTCTCAAAGACAATTATATGTCACCTGCTCCAGAGTTGGGAGCCAGCACAATCTTTTCGTATATGCACCAAAAGGAAAAACTAGAAATGTTGTAAAGGTTTTTTCAATAAGAGCGCTACAAAAGTTTTTTTAAATAAAACAAAAACGTTTTTGGATATCAATGAAATTCTTTATTCCTGTGAAAGTACGTTCGATGCCATTATGTATGGAAAACGATCTGTTTTGCATGGCCACCACTGGCACGCTTGTAGAAGTCCAGACGCTGAACCCAATTTTCGACGGTTTTCAAGCATAAATCGGCCGATACTGCTGCAATTTCACGTTCGATATTCGTACGAAGTTCATCAATCGTCACTGGCTTGTTGGCATAGACCATAGACTTGACGTAGCCCCACAGGAAATAGTCCAACGGCGTCAAATCGCACGACCGAGGCGGCCAATCGACTGGACCATTTCGTGAGATAACACGTTCTCCAAACTTGGTTTCCAATAAATTGATTGTGACATTCGCTGTGTGGCTTGTGGCGCCGTCCTGTTGGAACCACATGTCCTCCAAGTCCATATCATCCAATTGGGGCCAAAATTATTCAGTTATCGTTGAACGGTAGCGATTCCCATTCACAGTAACGTGCCGGTCTTGATCATCACGGAAGAAGTACGGCCCAATGACGCCGCCGGCCCATAAACCGCACCAAACCGTAACTTTTTCAGGATGCAATGATGACTCATGGAGTACGTGTGGATTGCTGTCTGACCAATAACGCATATTTTGTTTATTGACGAAGCCATTCAGCCAGAAATGAGCCTCATCGCTGAAGATGATTTTTCGATGAAAATCCGAATCATTTTGAAGTTGTTGCTCAGCCCAATTCACGAACATACGACGCTTCTGGTGGTCAAGCGGCTTCAGTTCTTGCGTCAATTTGATCTTGTAAGGATGTAGGCCAAGATCTTTTCACAAAATTCGCCACAACGACGTTACAGAGATGCCCAATGCTTGAGAACGACGTGTGAGAGACACATTTGGGCTTTCTTCAACTGAAGCCTGAGCGGCAGCAATATTCTCGACACTACGGGCATTTCTTTGTCTCACTGGCACGGGAACATTTTGAACTGTACCTGTGGATTCAAATTTTTCCACTAGACGCTCCATTGTTGATCTGCTAGGACGATTATGACGACCATAAATTGGACGTAGTGCTCTTAACGTTGAGGCCACTGACTCCGAATTTCGGTAGTAAATTTTAATAATTTCGACTCGTTGTTGGCTCGCATATCCTTCCGTCATGAAATGGCAAACCTTACTGAAGAGAAATGTCAAAAGAGCGGCAAGAAATATGGCGTCGTTTGCTGTCCCTGTCTTTCTACTTTTGTAGCGTCCCTGTTGAAAAACCCTTTATATCTCAAAACTCTAGAATAACTAAAAGTCGTAACTCTTAGACATCATACACTCAAAATAATCCATGCATAAACATAGTTAGTTGTAATGCATGAACAAATTCCCCCAAAAAATTTGGGAATAACTTCACGATCAACAAACTCCTCAAATTTTTAAAAAAAGGTCCCAATAGAAATGAAGAAATTCCGCATACTGCTCTCAATATATGTCCTGCAATAAACGTATTTAAAATCTGTATTCTTTTCAATAGCATTATTTTGGTGCTTGGAAGCGGTGCGTGGAAGCGGCGCGCGGTCGCTGACGCGACGTGATGCGCTCGCGGGCAAGACCGGGTAAAAACAGCTAGTTATAAATAAGAACTTATTTGACGACAAAGGTACTGATATTATACAAGTTTCCAATTAATAATTTTATTTTTATATTCTTTATAGTTTACACCTTTTCTTACCAGAAAAGCTCTACACCACCACCTCTAATAGAATCGGGCCTATCTCTTCGAATCATTTCATAATTTTGAAAAATTGTTTTATGTTTTACATTGAGTTTAGTCTCTTTTAGAAGCCAAAAATCTGGTTTATTTATATTTAGAAAATTACCAAGGACCATGTCTTCTACTTAACCTAAATAATGAATTTATATTTCTATGTATAATCTTCAAGTTTTTTTCATTTGTTTCAGCCATTTTAATAATTTATATGTCTAACATTGAATAAATAGTATCAATGCGTGAACTTTGAAACTCTATTGGTTTTTGAAAGTTTATTCTCTGTTTTGAAACGTTTTCGATGGTGTGTTTTAGGTCTTCTAAAAATCGATTAATAGTTGGTGAGCTGGTTCCACTACCCATAGGTGTTCTACCCTCTTAAAAATTGCTGTTTCTTTTTTTTTTACTATATTGGCATAACTAAAGTTGTGGTTTATATATGCACCTGGTTTATTTCCTCGGATTTGTTTAAGCATTTGTTTCTTCTCTTGTAGCTTTTGCTGTAGTATTTTATATTTTTTGCAACCTTGATATGATGCTGGATGTCCATGTTTATTACAAAGCACACAGAAAAGTTTGTCCCGTTCATTTTCGGACGTTTTTCAGGCACACACTGAATTCTCGTGGTTCTGATCACATTTGACGCACCTGGGTGATAAATAACAATTGGCAGTGATATGGAAAAAGTTCTGGCATCTACGACATTGAGGAATTTCTTGTTTCCTTAAAGATTCTCCTGGGATCTTAAAATAGTACTTTTTCTTAAAAAAGTGAATTTTCTTGTTTATTATAGAATTAATTCTAACTAGCAGATTCGAGCGCAAATTCTAGGTAATTTTATTTTTTCATTAAATAAAGACCCTAAAAGTATGCTAATCAATTATAGCCAATTCACAAATCAACACAAAAAACAAACTCATTTTTATTACAAACACATTAAAAAATTTAATAAACACACACATAGCATTGTATAATTTTGTGTATGTGTTAGTAGCAACTTTAAATGCAATTTATTCAAAATAAAGGAAAAAATTTTAAAATCTGTAAATCTGCAAAACGGCTAAAAAGAAATACCTTTCAAATAAAATACGTTTGGTCAAAATCGGGATAAAACGGTAGAACGAAACATCAGTCACAAGAAATCGCCTAGCCTATTAATATTATAGATTAAAATTTCCAAACCGGGATTTCATCAAAAAAATGACAATAGGTTTTTATTCTTGATAATGATTTAAATTAATTTCGATTTAAAATTCTTTGTTGACCAAATCCCATGACCAGGTACTAGTTGTGTTTTTTTCCGGATAAATTAAATTTTGTAATTAATCTGACAATGTCGGCATCTCGTCGAAGTCCGAAAGTTTCGAGTAACACCTTAAATTTAATTTATACATGTCTCCGAATAAATGTTTAATGTAAAATAACACTGTGGAACAAATTCAGGTTAGGTCGATTCTGAGAGTGAGGAGTGAAAATAGAGGCTAAATTAGAAGATCTGTATCGCGGCGTTTGTTTATGTTAGTTCGATTTTTTTTTTTTTAATGGACCTTCGAACTTTGCAGTCAAATGCCGATTTTCAGCATATTGTTTATATGGTTTTTTGGCTATAACTCGTCGACTAATTGATATTTTTTCAATCTGTAGAAGCCAAATTATTGCTAGAGACCTGTGCAACAATTAAAATTTAAAAAAAAATTGATTTAGAAAATTTTTGTGATGCTTATGAAGCAAAATGTTGGAAAAATTATTTTTCTTTCATGCTTTTTGAAAATATTTTCCAAAAAAACGAAGTCTTTTTTGCTTTCTGTTTGATCTATAATATGCTTCTCAGTTTCTTCAATAAATTTCATTTGAAAGGAAAATGGTCTTAGTCGATAATTTGCGTTAAAAATTCCAAAACCATTAAATAAATAGCGATTTATGTAGAAGTAATTAAAAAGGGAAGTTCCAGGAATTATGAATTAGTAAAACAACTTTTTTGTTTTCAACCAGCGAACTAATTTCAAAAATGAAGATTCAGTCAAGACTCGAAACTCAGCCGGAGCTGATGTCTTTTAATTTTCGCTCGGTCGTGATAAAATTCGCTATTAATTCTTTTGGAACTTATTTCATTTTGTGAGTGATTTAAGTGAAGTGCATCGGTTTCATAAAAATAACAAAAAAAAACATTGTATAATATATATTGTATTAAAAAGGTCGGAACCAAAATGTAAAATGGACCATTTTTATAATGTTTGTGGACGTTTCATAGCAAGCGATGAAAAATGTGGCAATGCGAGTGATTTTTTTTTTTTTTGGAAGCCTATAAAGAATATTTCTCGCAAGAGTTTATCACTGACGTAAACTATGCCCCTAAAAAAGTTTGCTTTAATTGCTATTCAACTTTTATGCAATGGAAAAGTGAAAAGAAGAAGGCTATGCCTTTTGGTATACCAATTATGTGGTTAGAGAACAGCCCGCATCAAGAAGAAAATTGCTATGGATGTATCAACTACCATAAAACTTCGAATAGAAGGAAAGCAAAGAATAAAACTTATGTCGCAGTGTCAAGTGTCCAATTACCATTACCGCACTCAGAATTCGTTCCAGTACCAACATACCGATATCAGTACCATCAGATATCAGTACTACAACCACCGCTGCTACATCCATCGATTTCTTCTCAGAATACGACCCTGGTGAAGGTACATCCTATGAAACATCAAAGGACCGAATCCTAGTCACGCAAAACCAATTGGATGGAATTGTTGCAATGTTGCAAATTGGTGTTTGACTCAGAAAAAATCAGAACTGCTGGCTTCATTTTTGAAAGGAAATAATTTGCTGGCGAAAGGTACCAAAGTAACAGCATATCGAAAACGCCAAAAAGAGTTAGAAAAGTTCTTCAATGTGAGTGATACAAAAACTTTCGCTTATTGCAACGATATTTAAAAGTTAATGGAGACGATAGGGTTAACCTATAAAAAAGATGATTGGCGTTTATTCATCGATAGTTCACTAATCAGCTTAAAAGTTGTGCTTTTGCACAAGACAAATAGAATGCCTTCTGTTCTGATTGCGTATAGTACTGACACTAGGTAAAATTTCGATAATTTGAAACACATTCTGGAAGTAGTCAAATATAACGAACATCAATGGCGCATTTGCTGCGACCTCAAAATAGTTTCATTTATTACAGGCTTAACGGCATCTGGCCGTCCAAAATATCCGTGTTTTCTGTGCGATTGGGATTCACGATACGGAGAAGGTATTAAAGGAAGAAACCAGTACAAACAGTATAACTGGAATAGTCGCATTGGACGGAAATGGCCTAAAGACAATAGGCTACACGAAAGTCTTGTTCCTGAAAAGAAAATTTTTTTGCGGTTGCTCCATTGGCGTTGCTAAAATTTTTTTGAAATGTATCACAAAAACACCAGCAGTATTCAAACGCAGACATTTTCCCAAGACTAAGTAACGCCAAAATTCAGGAAGGGGTTGTTAATGGTCCCGACATACGGAAACTAATGAATCGTCAATTTTGACCAAGGTCTGACAGACCGAGAATTAAATGCATGGCTCGCTTTGAAAGCAGTCATTAAAGGACTTTTGGGTAATGAACGCAAAGAAAACTACAGGCAATCTGTTGCAAACATGTTGGCAGCTTTCGATGAAATTGGGGTTAATATGTCGTACAAAATTCATCTCTTGCATCAGCATCTTGATCAACTCGCTCAACAGTTGCCAACTGAATCTGATGAGCAAGGCGGACGTTATCACCAAACTGCGCTGCCATTGGAAATAAGGTAACTATAGAGTGGGCATATTTTGAATTCCTAGATTTTCTAATATCTTTGTCAGAGTGCACAATTTAAACATGTTAACAATTGAAAACTATTTTCGTTTCAGGTACAGAGGAAAGAAATCTCCAGATGCAATACTCGCCGAAATTTGTTGGTGGTATAAAAACACCGTTGAAGAAGAGGAAGACAAGGAAAAAGAGGAAGAAGGGGAAGACAAAGATGAAATTCCAGAATATCTGTTGGACGAAATTATCGACCTTTCTGATGATGATGACGATGACCAAGATATTAGAGAGAGCAGTGATCTTGATCCACAACCGCCTGCTAAACGGCAACTGACCAAATCATGAATTTAATTTATTTAATTTATTTACTTAAAACTTTTCATAACTAACATTTCAAAAATATATCTTTTTCCATAATTTTATAATTTATTTTTCAATGTTTCTTCAAAACCAACACTGAACAAAATTGTTACATAAAAAATGAGAAGTAAATTAAGCTGGAAAACGCAAGTTTTGTATTATGATTGTTTTCTTTTCAAATGAAATTTATTGAAGAAACTGAGAAGCATATTATAGATCAAACAGAAAGCAAAAAAGACTTAGTTTTGTGGAAAATATTTTCAAAAAGCATGAAAAAAAAATAATTTTTCCATCATTTTTCCTCATAAGCACCACAAAAATCTAAATTTTAATCAAATTTTAATTGTTGCACAGGTCTCTAGAGATTGAAAAAATATCAATTAGTCGACGAGTTATAGCCAAAAAACCATATAAACAATCTGCTGAAAATCGGCACTAACATAAAAAAATGCGAACTAACATAAACAAACGCCGCGATACGGGTCTTCAAATTTGGCCTCTATTTTCACTCCTCACTGTCAGAATCGACCTAACTTTTGCTAAACTGAATTTGCTCGTCGAAGTCCGAAAATTTCGAGTAACACCTTAAATTTAATTTCAAGGTTCAGAAAATACACACATGAAACACACAATGTTCTGTTCAAAAGCAGCCAACACATATCTTTCTTTATTTTCATATCAATTATGTGCGTTTCTAAATTTTCTACACGAACATTTTTGTATCACGTACTTTTTGTTTCGATCACACATAAACCACACATATTGGAGTGTTACTTTATTTGAAGTTCGTGTTCTGGTACGTGTACTGAAAAAAAAAAAAAAAACAGAACATGTACAATAAACAGGTTCGAGTTCAGTTATATTTTAAGTCGTGTTGTGGCTCGTGTACTAAGAAAAAACAGAACAAGTACAATAAACAGGTTCGAGTTCAGTTATATTTTAAGTCGTGTTCTGGCTCGTGTACTAAGAAAAAATAGAACATGTACAATAAACAGGTTCGAGTTCAGTTATATTTTAAATTCGTGTTCTGGTTCTTGTACTACGAAAAATTGAAACATCAATTCGCGATCTGATACACCCCGATAAAAACGACAACAATTGTTTCAACCAAATTTATTAAAATTTTATTGACCCTTTTTTATGACTTACGTTGCAAATTGTTTACAATTGTTTTTTTGACTGGTTTTTATTTTAATAAAATATGGTAATAAAATACTTAAGACACAAAAACTGCACACTGCACTTAAATCTTTCTTGCAGGTTTCAATCAGACGTGTAAATTTTTTCGTTTCGCTATTAAAAATTGCGTATTTTTTATAACAAAACTTATTTCTGTTATTGTTTTCAAATTGTTTTAATTTTCACAAATAAATAAATATTTAATGCAAAATAATTTTTTGTTCTCTTGTAAAACTGTTTCTTTGTAAAAATTCGTTTCACTTATTTTCCAAAAATTTCTGAAGCGTCCTATTGTGCAGTGTTGATTGTAGTTGTGTTTGTGTATATCACGCGAGGGAATTAATAAGACTTTTATACTTATAATATAAGAAAAAAAAAAAAAAAAAACAAAAATACTATGGAATACCTGTTTGTATAGAGACAGAACCTCCTCCGTCTGTATAACCACCCATTTGCCACATGCAACAAGCTTTTATTTTGGAGGCTTTTCGTTTTGGTTATTTTCTTGTTGTTGATGTTGTTGTGTTTGTGTATTTGTAAGGTCTTCTTTTTATAGTTGTACAACAAGTGTGTTTAAAGAACACACAAAACTTGACTGAACAGGTGGCCTATAACACGTTTTTATTATATTTTTATTTTATGTTTTTTTTGTTTTTTTTTTATTTATTTGTCACAGTTTTTTTTTTATCGTTAAAGTGCGTGCTGGCCTGTCAAAATGGGTGTTTTCTGTTGGGGGTTTTCTTTGCTTTCCCCACCTGGTTGTTGGTATTTTTTTTTAAGTTTAGTTTTTAGTTCACTTGAACTAAAAAAAGTCTAAATAATAAATAAAGCCATGTAAATAAAAAAAAAAAATAAATAAAAAACCGTCACCATAATAGGCTCTGTGTACTTAAGATGGTTGAGTCAAAGGGTTTTTAAATAGAAAGAATCTTAATACGGTTAAAGCTCTTTTCCGTTTCCTTTTTGTTTAATATTAACCAAAAGAAAAAAATGGGGATTTAACTAAAGCCTTCATTATTTTGTTGATTTTAAATTAATTATTTTATTTTTATTTTTTTAAAGAAAAGAATTTTTAAGAAGCCTTTTTTGCTCAGATATATAAGTTTATATAACTCATACGTTAGAGTGATGTCAATTTAAAATTTTATCGATTTTATTTAATTTATAAAATTTTTATAATAATTTGCACGTTTTTAAAACGCTAATGGATTCATAGTTTATTTTCACTCACCTATTTTAATAGTGGAAGCTGACGATAAGTAAACATTTGCAGTGGGAAGTTGTTGTACACGTTGCTGATGAATGTCAGTCATGATGTTTGTGCAGCTGCCATTACTGCGGCGACGTTGTTTATCCTTGGCATTCATTTCGACTAGAGATTGAGCAGCTGACCACTCCAAACGTTCACAAAGCTCGACATCATTCTCGTCACTGTCTAAAGTGGCAGCTGACTGCGGCGAAGCTACATTTGTTGAAAGCAATGGTGGTGGTGGTGCCGGTGCTGGTAAATCATCTTCCACAGATTGATATGCGGCTTTTTTATTATTGCTGTCATTAACCACAATAGTTGGCTGGCAGCTGTTGTTATTGTTGTTATTATTATTGGAGGTAAGGGAACTTATGCGTTTGACATTGTGTAAATCAGTGGATTTTTTAACAATATAGATGTTAGCGGTTTGTTGTAATGGTTGACTATATTGTTGTTGCTGCTGCTGCTGCTGCTGCTGTTGTTGGTTGTTTGTTGGGTAGTCCTGCTGATATTGTTGACCAACCATTTGATGTTGTTGACGTAACTGTTTTGCATTTTGTATAGCACGTCGTCCTGTTGCCTGGTTAACAATAATGCCTGTCTCACTTTGTGGCTGAAGATTTTGTTGTTGGTTAGAATATGTTGCTGCTGAGTAAATATTGTTGGTGTTGGTGGTGGCAGCTGTGGCGTACGTGGTTGCTGCTATACTTTTTGCTAACACTATTTTACTTGTAGCCGCCATACACTCCACAGACATTTTTGTGGTCTTTTCACCCCCTTTTGCCGTCCTTTTCTTTTTTGTCTTATGGCCTGGTTTTTTATTTTTTAATTTGAGGATGCTTTTTTTTCTCTCTTATTTCCACTTCCGTTATTCGTTAGTTTCTTATTTTTCGTCAGTTCTTATCAGTAGTGGGTTAGAACCCTTCAGCTGTTGTTTGCTAAGTTGATCCTTTCAAAAGGATGTTGTCATATTCTTTGTTAAATTTTGTTTCGTTGTTTCTTTTTCTATAGACTTTCACAAACATTGAGACGATTTTTCTTTGTTAGTGTAAACTTTAATTAAATAAATTTTGACCTTAAAAAATTCAATTTTTTTATATATATCTTTCTTTTTTTTTGTTTTTTTTTTTTGTGTATTTCACAGGTTTAGGTATTGCTTTCGTTGTTTTGGTTGAGATTAAGATTTATTTTTTTTAGGTTTTTTTTTTTATTTTAATATATATTATGGTTAGTTTTAGTTTTATTCTTCATAAAGTTTGTTTAATTTAATTGTGATTTACATTTAGTTTAACATGTTGCAGCTTTTAGAGATAGATGTTGCCGAATTTTAAAACAGCTGCACTTTTTGTTCATACTGTTTGTCCTGAAATAGAGAAATAATAAATTATTTAAGCAATTATCTTTATATTTTCCATTAAAAGTGAATCTATTAGAAAAAGAAAATTTGTGGAGTCTCAAGGCTTAATAGCATATGTATGTTTATTTTTGCAACTTCCCAGTAGAGTATTTTAAAACGTAGTGCCAGGCAGTTTAATAATTCTAATAAATCTTTTCAAAAGTCTTTTTAACTTAAAGCAAAATTATCACCAAAATTTTATAGATTATGTGTTCAAATACGGATAAAACGATGATACTAATATCTCGATTTGCGAATGGCTAGCTTTATACTGTTATGGCTTGACAAGTGATACCCGAAAATTAAACAACTTCCACGGATGGCAATATAGAGATATCATAAAAAAGTTATAACTTCAAATCTCCACAATATAAAATAATAACATTGTGGAACATTTTCGGGCTCTCTGTCTGGGGAATGAAAAATTCTAAGGCAGGATGAAAGTACTAGTTCTGTATAGTAAAACCTTGAAAGGGTTCGGCATTCTCAGGCCAAACTTTTTTATAATCCTTTTATATTTTTTCCTTATCTAGTTATTTGTTTGCTTAGTTTTTCAGCTATAACTCAAGAATCATTGATGACCCAAAATTGTAGCTAAGGCTTAACTAGATAATTTTTATTAATATATCCATGTAAAAAAATTAACTCATAACAACGAAGTTGTTGTTATACTCCCTTTCTTTGTACATTAAGTTTATCAGTCACTATGAGTCTGTTTGCAAAGTTTCAGCTCGCTGGATCAAGAGAAAAGTGGTAAAAATCGATCCAAAGTTTTTTCGGTGGACAAGAACACACTACGACTTAAAATAAAGATAGTAGAAATACAAAAAAATCATGTGAGTCCGATCATAGGGGAAATGTGTAAACATCTAGTAAATTAAGATTTTTATGGCGCTTTTTTAAAATCAAACAGAAAGCGTCATCAATGTATCACTTATAGCAATCAACTGCAGGGGCTCTGCTAATAGAAAAATATTTATTATTATTTTTAATTTTTAATTTTTTATTTCTTATTTTTAATTTTTTATTTTTAATTTTTAATTTTTAATTTTTTATTTTTATTTAAAATTTTTTATTTTTAGTTTTTCATTTTTCATTTTTTATTTTTAATTTTTCATTTTTCTTTTTTTATTTTTTTTTTCATTTCTTATTCTTCATTTTTCATTTTTTATTATTATTTTTCATTTTTCATATTTATTTTTTAATTTTTACTTATCATTTTTCTTTTTTTTATTTTTCATTTTTAATTTTGTGTTTAATTTTTCATTTTTTATTTTTCAATTTTTATTTTTAAATTTTTTATGTTTAATTTTTATTTTTTTATTTTTTTTTTCGTTTTTCGTTTTTCATTTTTCCTTTTCATTTTAAATATTTTATTTTTAATTTTTCTTTTATTTTCCATATTTATTTTCAATTTTTCATTTTTCGTTATTTATTTATCATTTTTAATTTTTTGTTTTTAATTTTTCATTTCTCATTTCCTATTTTTCACTTTTAATTTTTAATTTTTAATTTTTAATTTTTAATTTTTAATTTTTAATTTTTAATTTTTAATTTTTAATTTTTAATTTTTAATTTTTAATTTTTAATTTTTAATTTTTAATTTTTAATTTTTAATTTTTAATTTTTAATTTTTAATTTTTAATTTTTAATTTTTAATTTTTAATTTTTAATTTTTAATTTTTAATTTTTAATTTTTAATTTTTAATTTTTAATTTTTAATTTTTAATTTTTAATTTTTAATTTTTAATTTTTAATTTTTAATTTTTAATTTTTAATTTTTAATTTTTAATTTTTAATTTTTAATTTTTAATTTTTAATTTTTAATTTTTAATTTTTAATTTTTAATTTTTTAATTTTTAATTTTTAATTTTTAATTTTTAATTTTTAATTTTTAATTTTTAATTTTTAATTTTTAATTTTTAATTTTTAATTTTTAATTTTTAATTTTTAATTTTTAATTTTTAATTTTAAATTTTTAATTTTTAATTTTTAATTTTTAATTTTTAATTTTTAATTTTTAATTTTTAATTTTTAATTTTTAATTTTTAATTTTTAATTTTTAATTTTTAATTTTTAATTTTTAATTTTTAATTTTTAATTTTTAATTTTTAATTTTTAATTTTTAATTTTTAATTTTTAATTTTTAATTTTTAATTTTTAATTTTTAATTTTTAATTTTTAATTTTTAATTTTTAATTTTTAATTTTTAATTTTTAATTTTTAATTTTTAATTTTTAATTTTTAATTTTTAATTTTTAATTTTTAATTTTTAATTTTTAATTTTTAATTTTTAATTTTTAATTTTTAATTTTTAATTTTTAATTTTTAATTTTTAATTTTTAATTTTTAATTTTTAATTTTTAATTTTTAATTTTTAATTTTTAATTTTTAATTTTTAATTTTTAATTTTTAATTTTTAATTTTTAATTTTTAATTTTTAATTTTTAATTTTTAATTTTTAATTTTTAATTTTTAATTTTTAATTTTTAATTTTTAATTTTTAATTTTTAATTTTTAATTTTTAATTTTTAATTTTTAATTTTTAATTTTTAATTTTTAATTTTTAATTTTTAATTTTTAATTTTTAATTTTTAATTTTTAATTTTTAATTTTTAATTTTTAATTTTTAATTTTTAATTTTTAATTTTTAATTTTTAATTTTTAATTTTTAATTTTTAATTTTTAATTTTTAATTTTTAATTTTTAATTTTTAATTTTTAATTTTTAATTTTTAATTTTTAATTTTTAATTTTTAATTTTTAATTTTTAATTTTTAATTTTTAATTTTTAATTTTTAATTTTTAATTTTTAATTTTTAATTTTTAATTTTTAATTTTTAATTTTTAATTTTTAATTTTTAATTTTTAATTTTTAATTTTTAATTTTTAATTTCTAATTTTTAATTTTTAATTTTTAATTTTTAATTTTTAATTTTTAATTTTTAATTTTTAATTTTTAATTTTTAATTTTTAATTTTTAATTTTTAATTTTTAATTTTTAATTTTTAATTTTTAATTTTTAATTTTTAATTTTTAATTTTTAATTTTTAATTTTTAATTTTTAATTTTTAATTTTTAATTTTTAATTTTTAATTTTTAATTTTTAATTTTTAATTTTTAATTTTTAATTTTTAATTTTTAATTTTTAATTTTTAATTTTTAATTTTAATTTTTTATTTTTAATTTTTAATTTTTAATTTTTAGTTTTTAATTTTTAATTTTCAATTTTTAATTTTTTATTTTTTTATTTTTAATTTTTCATTTTTTATTTTCAATTTCTCATCTATGATTTCACATTTTTTATTTTTAATTTTTTATTTTTAATTTTTCATTTTACATCTTTTATTTTTCATTTTTAATTTTTCATTTTCTATATTTCATTCTTTGTTTTTTATTTTTCATTTTCCATTTTTCGTTTTACATTTTTCGTTTTTCATTTCTAATTTTTCTTTTTTTATTTTTAATTTTTTATTTTTCATTTTTATTTTTCATTCTTCATTTTCCATTTTTTATTTTTAATTTTTTATTTTTCAACAGCGACAAAAAGTTTATTACGTATCATAATTTTTTCACCAATACAATCATAAGTCACACCGATTTTGTCTTATGTCTTACGCTGTTTTCGTGATTGTGTTGTGAAATAGATTTTTACGATGTTTACACATCAAAAATATCACTCATACGTATGCATCTTTTCCACTCTACTAATAAAATCATAAATCATTAAAAAGGGGGGGGGAAAATTAAAATTTTTGTAAACATTTAATTCCACAAAATTAATTCAATTTAATTTGCTGAAGCTATTTGATGTAGAATTAAATTAGAAAAGAAAAACTAAGCAAATAAGCGCCAAGACAAGGAAACATTTGGTACAACGATCGTCTCTCAATCACTTGCTGAGTCATCTTAGCGATGTCCGTCCGTCCGTCTGTCTGTCCATGTAAACATTTTAATCGAAGTATAGGTCGCAATTCTCAATATAATTTGATGAAATTCGACATTAAAGCCTTGGTCAAGGATGGACCCTGTTAAAATTGGTGAGAATCGCTTCAAGTTTAGACCTGGGCCCCATACAAATGTGCATTTTGAAGGATTCTTAAGTGACCCTTAAATCCACAAAGTCGTATGTAGCCTGCTCATATTGTGTGTATTTATGGTTGTTGTGGCCAAAAATCCGTGCTCCAAATATGAACCGAACTGGAACCGAAGCTAAATGCGCGCAGTGAGGAGTGTAAAATTTGGCATAGTTATAGTCCATATGGGGGAGAAGTGCAGAATGATAAAATTTATGTATAATATGTGTTAAAAATATGTTAAATTAAATAAAATAAAATATTTATTATAAATAACTTTATAAAAGCCTAGAGGTATGCTAATCAATTTTAGCCAAATTCAAAATTCATCGCCTGTGCATTTATTATTGATGGTTTCACAATAGAGTACATTTTATTCACCCTGTGTTGAATTGTGAATTACCTAAAATTGATTAGCATACCTTTAGGCTCCTATAAAATTATTTAATAACAATCTCATTTATATTTCTTCTGTGTATTCATCAAATATTCATAATGTGAATTTAATAAATTTTATTTAAAAATTCACAATTTAATGAATTTTATTTAAAGATTCATAATTTTTTTTTATAAATATAGATTAAAAAAATTTGAAAGAAAAAAATTTAATGAAAAAATACAATTTCCTGAAAGTTGCACTCAAATTTCGAGTGCTGGGCTCTGCTAGTTCACAAAATTCTGTCTTACAGCTTCAAAATATAGTATACTTCACTAAAATTTCGTTTGTGAGTTTACTTAGTTCCCTTAAACAACCCCACAAAATCTGACTGTTGTCGGAACAATGTTCGACCTGGTCTCCATATACAATATGCAATATGTGGCCAAGTTTGGTTAGTATAAGCTGTATTTAGCTTCTTAAAATTTGCAGTTCTTCTCCACAACGCCAAATTGATGTTCCCGGACTTTCACTATCACTCTTACGCACTGCTTCGATATTGATATTTGAACGTCTTTTCTTTACATGACCCAGTATGTTTACATGTCATAGTTGACGCAGTTTGATCAACTTTAGCTAATTCCATAGCAACAGACATGACATTAAGTGATCTTTCTAATCCAATATTACAGTAAAAGTTTTTCACTGTTCATAAAAATATACAAAATTATGCAGACGGACATGAACAACATATTTACCATTAGAAAAAGTGAGAAAGTATTATTGTTAATAATAATTAGTGACAAAAAAGCAGTCGTGACAGATATGACAACAAACAGACATCATTTTAGAGGATGTGTGTAAAACGCAGGAATGGTAAAAGTTGTTTGTGTGACAAATAAGAAATAGTTGTTTATAGTTAATATAACAGATAGTTTATTAATAAAGCATTTAAAAAATATAAATTCTAAAATAAACTAAATAAATATTTTTTAATGTGACAGACATGACACTGCTTTTATTTTCAAAATCAGTTAACTACAATTTTCCTTTCTTACTTGAAAAATAGGGGCTATAAAAATATTCAAAAAAACATCTAACATACCCTTTTCTGTAAAATGGTATCAATAAAAATTATTTAAATTAAAATTTTAAAATTGGACCTATTCCGACTATATTTTGTAAGAATGTTTCGAATTGTTTCCGCCAAACTTTCATTATTTTTTGGAATAATGTTCAACATTGAAAACACAGCGTTCTACCGTGTAATGCTCCATTTTGGCTAACCCTAAACTGTCAGCTGTCATACTTTCTTTTTCTGTTGGTTAGTAACACGTTACTGCACAAATGGCGGCAAATTCATATCTTGCTTTAATTTTTGGACACCCATTACATGAGTTTTCGAAAGTATGAGTAGAATAGTTCTAATTTTGACGCCTGAATGGAAATATGTCTCGTATTCGATCGAAAAACGAAATAGTAGTGAAATATTAGAGTCACTGCTGATTTTTTTACCCGCTTCCTAATAATATTGTAAGAAAAAAACCTAATGATATCTAACTGTTTTATATATTTGCAAAAATGATGACTAAATTACGAATTTGTTCAAAACATCCTTAAATTGATCTCAAATTAATATGTCTTTATTCTTAGCAAACTGTACGGCAAAAGTACTGGCGTCGCGTCAATGCATCTTTTGACTTATATCGAAGGAATCTCTTCTGAAATTTCAGGGTATTGAATGTATGATCATAATGTTTTGTTAGTACAATTTTTGAGCTTCTAAATCATCTTAAAAGTTTGGCTGTTGGAAAATTTTTTGTTTATGATGGAAATCTTCATAAGTTGTGAAATCACGTAAGTTTCACGATTATGATCAAAACCAGATCTTAAAAATGTTCATTACCAGCTTTTCAACTTCACGATTTACATTGGTATCCAGTGACTTTGGGAAAAGCCTGACAGTAATTCGAATAAAAATAAACTGTCACATTTACACAGTAGTTGCGTTACAGCAACAACACGGAACATTTTTAAATAATTAATTTTAATATTTTCATTCGAAGAATGAATAATATAATTCAACAAAGTAATTTTCTACTTACGCCGACATTTCCATGAAATGTTTGACAAGAAAAGTTATTTTAAACAAAAGACCTACCAACCGTCTTCACATCTAAATTTAGTTTATTGTTAAAATTACAAAAAAAAAAAAAAACAAAATCCAACAAAAAAGCCAAGAGAAAGAAGCAAAAAAAAAACGATTGAAATAATTTCTTATGAATGTGAATTTGTATATTGTTATTGTTGGTCGTCGTCGGTTGTTTAACGATAGAAGTTTTAATTGAATTTTTAACGAAGCCTCCAACAACATTAAGAGTAATATACAATGAATACAACGGCCCGAAATGGCAGCAACAGCAATTTGCTTTAACAGTTATTATTGCTTTGTGTAGCAAATGGACACGTTCTCTGTACTTTCCTGGTTTCTGTGGCCACCTGTCAGAATATTTTCATAATACAGAAACACATACATACACACACATTTACACACACACACACATTTACACACACACACATAATATAAGTATAACAGGTCTGTTTATTATTTGGGGGATTCTTGTTGTTGTTGTTCTTATTTCTACTAATGTTGTGTGTGAACAAGGTGTAAACAAAAATACAATGTAGACGGGAACAGAAAATAGCAGGACGATACAACTTTTGTTACGAATTTTATCATTATAGTTCATCTAAATTTTCGTATTTAAAGCAACAAAATGGCATCCCTCAAAGCTTTCAGAACATTGATTCAGTGGTTTATAAGATTTTATTGTATTTTCCATAGATTGTTGGAATGTATTCCTAGACAAAGAGTATTCTTTATTTATCATATATCACTTTGTGACACCATGAGCATGAGATTGTGCTGTTGTTTGTAATTATCAAATACAGAAACTTAAGCAGTGAAATATAGAGCCACTTCACAGGTGAGACTATTTCACCATTAATGTCCTAAACGAGGCTCGTTTCAAACGAGTGGAGTGCTAAAATTGTTACGGATGATGTCAATGAAAAGTTTGTCAAAAATTTTACAGTGAATCATTTTAAAAGAGACGCCAAAAGCTATACAGAATTTTTAAGATTATGCAAGTGACAAGAAACTATGGAGGGGGAAGGATTCCACCAATAATGGCTTAAGAGGCTCTATCTCAGCTTAATCGTAAACCTAACAATATGGATGGATGGATACAAAGACGCCATAGAGGTTATGGCTTGCAGATTGAACTACCTTCGTCTTCCTTAAACACGATTCTCTCATTTCTGTCCACCATCCTTGACCCTTCCTTTGTCTTAGCTGTGAAGTGGCATACAAAGACGCCATAAAGGTTATGGCTTGCAGATTGAACTACCTTCGCCTTTTTTGGACACAATTCTCCCACTTCAGTCTACCATCTTTGACTCTTCCTTTGTCTTAGATGTGAAGTGGTGGACCCATGTGTCCTCCATGATTACGAATCGACGAAAAATCTCGGTTTTTTGCGATGAAAGATCGCCAAACCCTCTATTAAAGCATTCTCACTACATTTTTTTTGATCTATTGTAACAACGCAAATGGCATTCCCCCTTGCATTGTTCATGAATTAACTTAACCACAGTATCTATAATATTAATAGGCTTGTGACCGATGTTTTGTTTTACCGTTTTATCCTGATTTTGACCAAACGTATATTATTTGAAAGGTATTTCTCTTTAGCTGTTTTGTAGATTAACAGATTTTTAAATTTTTCCTTTATTTTGAGTAAATTGCATTTAAAGTTGCTAACAAAACATACATAAAATTATACATATGCTATGTGTGTTTTATTAAATTTCTTAATGTGTTTGTTAATGAGTTTGTTATCTTCATTCACAACAATAATAAATCATAAAAGTGTTGGTTTGTTAATTGGGTAAGTTGCAAAATAAAGCAACCTAGAAATTGCACTCGAATTTCGAGCGCTGGAATATGCTAGTTAACATTAAAATTGGTCAACCATACTAGCTACTAAGTATATACAACATCAGCACATCAAAACCAATCATTCCACACAGAATACATAATTAAATTTTATTTAGACACTATCATTTACAATTATCACTCAGTTGATACATCAAGTGGGATAAGTGAACGAAGTTGGCATGAGTTAGGCAGTCTAGTTGACGATCGGTAGCGGTTGTCACCATACACATTATATTAATCCAGCGGCCTTCGGCTGACTTCTTTCACGTAATCAAGTAGCCTTCTCGTTGACTGCTTTCGACTAATCCAGCGGCCTTCTGGCTGACCATTTTCTACTAATCCAGCTGTCTTCAGCTAACTACTTTCAACTAATCTAGCGGCCTTCTGACTGACCGTTTTCGACTAATCCAGTCTATTGTCTTTGCAGACAACAGCACATTCACGATGTTCTGTGGGGCATTACGTTGCCAACCTGCAGACAACTACCAACTGATGCAGCCGAGTCTCCGAGTCGAGTTACCGAATCAGTCGGCGTCTACCGATCAACACAACCAAGTCACCGAAACAGCCGACAACTGCCAATTTTCGCCGCCGAGTTAACGACTCAAACGGCGTCTACCGATCAACACAACCGAGTCACCGATATTGCCGCCGCCACCGATCAACGTAGCCAAACTATCGGTATTACGCACTCCTACCGATCGATGTAGTCGAACTACCGATATCACCGAAGTGGAGACGAAGGCTCACATTCAATCGTGTTATTATTATATGGTACATAAATAATATGAAAACAAAATAAAACTTATTTTCTAACCCAAGTTCTCATAGCCGAATTTAATAGGTTCCTCAAGGCACTCCTGAACACGTCTGTCTACCTCAGCCGTAGATTAAAATCTCGTTATACTATTGTGAGCAACGCGGTAACCATCTTGCGGACAGTTTTCTCGTCTCCAATTTTTTTTGTTCAATATGAGATGTATAACACTTTTTGACATATCTATAATTGCAGCTAGCTCACGAACCTTCAGCCGACGACTAACCATTTTGTGGATTCTCTTAATCATTTCTGACGAACACCTCAATTGGTCGATCGCTACGGTATTCTTCTTGGTAGCTCGAACGGCCAAACTCACCCAATTTGTCACCCAATTTTTTTATACTTTAAACGAAGGAGCAGACTTCCCTAGTGTAGAATCAAGCTCGGCTTTAATATTGGTTGGATTAAGACCTTTCTAATGAAAGTATTGAGTTATATAACGATGATCAATTTTTTCCATGTTCTAAATTCATTGAAAGTTTTAACTTTTGATGGCTCCAAAAAGAAGAAGCTAAACAACGTGTCGCCTTGAATCTTAAAACATTATGTTTTTATAGTTTAAATTTTTCATAAAAGCCATTTTTTTGAAACTATTGCCGTCATCCATACGTCAGGTGGGGTTGCACTGGGATCGCCCTCATAAGTTAAAACCTTCAAAAATTTTCAAATAAAATATCGAAAAAAATATATGAGAGCCACTGTACAACGGTTAGCAGATATGGATGCTTTGAAGTTAAGCCAAAAAATATAAGTTTTAGATGATGAAATCAATTTTTAGCTCAGTAAACCTCGAGTGCCTGGAAATGAATGATTTTGCTCAAATATCATACCTAGTTGTAAAAAAAAAATATAAAATTAAAGTTCAATCATAAATTTAAACTCAACATTGTGCTATCCGAAAGAGGAATTTCGAAGTTTTGGTTCAAGGCAAGTGAATCACTTAGTTTACCAGAAGGTATATATGGTCAAATTTTTGACTACTCTCCAGAAAAGAGGGAAATTTTATATTGTGGCCTGACAATATATCATCATATTGTCATAAAGAAGCAGGACTTCTTAGGCGCCCCGTTAGGTGAAAGGGTAGCGTGCTCGTCTATCATGCGGGGGTCGTGGGTTCGATTCCCACCAGAGGCTTTGGTCTGTCGCTGCAAAAAAACTAGCCAAATCCGGCTTATCCCTGGAACCAAAAAATTAGAATCTGCACACAAGCACTCGGCTTCGCGGGACTAGGCTTAAAAAAAATAAGAAAGAAAGTAATTTTTTTTCCAAAAGACCGAATTCAACAATGGCACAATGTCGTCCAATGAAAGCTTGTTTTTAGAAATTTACATTCATTGTTATTCAGTTGGAGAGCTAAAGACTGTGAAGATCTCGAAATTCGTGCATGTATTTCTAAAATAGACTAAAATGCCGTCAAAAGAACTCAGATTAGACACAAGTGTAGAATGCAGATAAGAAGCATTAGGATTTTCGTTACGAGGATATAGTAACTGACTATATGGCATCACTCATTGTTTGGAATTCGAATAATGCAATAGAAATACCATCTTGGGTATACTGGATATAACTCCCACTGGCGATACGATGTAGTACAAATAGATGAAGCAGAGGTACAGAACCAGAAGAGGACTGTATTGTTATATACTTAATATCGAGAATAGTGTAAGACTGCTGGAAACTTCAACACATTTTCGGACCGAACTTTATGCAATGTAGAGGCGGTAAGACTTATATCCATACTTTTTTTTTTTAATTATTGACCAACACTCCGGGGACGCCCCCTACAGATGCAGTGCATTGTTTTGATCTCAGGAAATAAGTTATGGGAAGGGGGAAAGAGGGAGTAAAATTTGTGGATATTTGACTTAAATTTTATTAGATTATAACTGTCAGGAAAGACCTCTGTAGGGAGTTTATTCCACATACGGCTAGTTTTCTCCATAATGCGCTGTGAGGTCAACTGAACAATAGACTGCAAACGAATATGATCTACTATAGAGGCGGGTAGAGCGAACCGAAACTTGGGCACTTGGAATAAGTTGGACAATCTCAGAAGAACATTTCTTATGATAGTATCTATAGAACAGTGCTACACAACCCACATTCCGACGATGTTCCAATGAGTCAGTAGAGTTGGGTACCCTAGTGTCATCAATGAGCACCAACGCCCTCCTTTGCACACGGTCCAGTACCTCCAAAATAGAGTTTGAAGTTCCTGCCAATATATGGGAGTTGTATTCCATTTTCGGTCGGATGTAAGTGATATAGATTTTTAGGAGATCAGAAGGAGTGAAGTAATTTCTGCACCGTTTTAGAATACCACGGCACTTAAATGCTTCTTTCGACACTTGAAAAACAATGCTCGTTCCAACAAATATCACATTGAATTCACAGGCCCAGAACATCAAGGGTATCCGATTCCTCAATACCTATACTACCCATATATACAGATCATTGTTGATTCCATGGCCCTATGGGTCAACATACGACATTGAGTCTTCAGCACATTAAAATCAACCCTATTCGCTTTACCCCAATCGGAGAATGTTAACAGGTCTTGATTGATTTTGTCATTCATGGTCCGCTTTTTGCCCCCAACCTTTAAGAGGCTTGGCCTACAATTAAAGGAAAATTAATGACAAATACTGCTGTCATCTGTGAAAAAGTATATAGAGTTAAAATTTGAGAAGGTCGTTCAGAAAGATAAGGATAAGAAAAGGAGAAAGAACGGAACCTTGGAGTACCACTGAATTAAGCTGGAACTCATTTGATGAGACCCCATTAATAACAACACGAATTGTTCGGTCTCTGAGAAAACTCGATATAAATCGAGAGAAATCATTACCGATCCCAAATGCAATAAGGTGTGATATCAATGATATCCGGTTTGCTTAAGCAATATCACAATTTTCATTGAATCGCAAGAACTATAAATATCGGACATAAGGTGGCGAGCTTCAAGTTGTCAGCGGAAAACATTCATTGAAAGTGTGCTAGGTCCTGGGTCATAGCAACGTTCCTGTAGAATGAGTTGGCACGTAGAGAGCGGAATATACCAAGTTAATCTGCAGAGGATAAAAAAAACATTTTAATAACCTCGTACCGATAAATATGTCAAGAAACCACCTCTATTCATAGGGAAGAGGGACGAAAGGAAGTATGTAAATATCTGAAATCATTTACTTGTGTGAACATGTTGGGTAGGAAGGAAAGTGGAAGATATTTCCCATTATCTCGCGTACTCGAAGAGAATGGTTTGCTTTTTAATTCTTTCAGAATATTGACGAATTGTTTAATATGAATCATTCGAAATAAATAAGATAATTAAAGGTGACCAAGTTGGACGAACAGAATCCTATAAACTGAGGAAGACTTTAAGTTGTAAAAACTATTATCTGCATGAATATCGATGACAACCAAATGAATATCGGCAACAACTCCACAACATATCCATCCACAATAAAATTACCCTGAGGAATTACGAGTACTTTGGTCTTAAAGTTGGTCCTATGGACACTTTGTATCATCCTTTTAAATAAATCTAACCACAAAAGATATTTGATCCAGACCAGCAATATATTATACCCACAACCGAATTGCGATGAATTTCGAGTACACTAGACAAGACAATAAACAACAAGGAAGACATAGACAACATAAACTTCATATATTCGTTTGCACTGTGATACTAGAGTTAAATTCTGTGATATAAATGTTTTAGTTTTTCAGTAGTTTTCTTATTTGTTTATTTATATATAATGTGTCTTAAAATCAATCAATTTGTGATGTCAAAATACACCAATAATTTTTTATTAATAAGTTAAAAATTCATATTCAAAATAAAATGCCCCTGAAGATGTTGACAAAAACTCAACGAAACGTCGGGAAATAATGAAATAAAGAATTTTTATTTTACATTTAATTAAATTGACCAAAAAAGGCCTACGTACACTCTATAATACGTAGAGTTAAAGTTATATTTTCTTAAAAGTAAATTTTTGATCACAGTATAAAAATGTGCGCAGCTATTAAATCTCTTCTGCTACAAATGAAGATACAGTTGTTAAACTTTACATCAATTTGGTTGGTGCTTTTTTTCATTGTGTACCAATATATATTCTAACACTATCAAGTCCATTTCTATTGATGGCTTTTGCTGTGTTCGATAAACTTTTTATTAAACTTCAGGTCAGAAACACAAAGTTTTAGTTTGATCTCACATTTGGGAACAACAGGTTTCGAATTAAATTTGTTTTCTAAATGGAAGGGCACCTGCATGCAAGCTTAAATTTATATAATATTTTTCAAAGTGTATGTAATATTACTTGAACTTGTAACTGATGAACATGAGTTTTATTACCGTTTTGAATAACTTTTTTCTTTAAACATATTAATCATATAAAACTATAATCTGTACCATGAATTGGACAACACCGTATTTCGTGTTTATTATAACTGAAAATCCTATGCAAACTTTTGATGATGAGTTAATGTGTTGAACAGACGAAAATGGTGGATGAGAATTGGAAACAATTTTAAGTGACTTTAGAAGGGCACTTTTTTTAAATTTATGGTTAATGTTTAATTTAAACACATCCAGACACAGACACTAACACTTGTAGTTTAAAAAAAAATAACACAGCGACACACACTCATACTGACACATAACAAAATCTTAAACTTTAAGAACTAAAAAGTAGGCTACAATTTTGTTTTTAGTAACTATTTTGTAGATTTTAATTGTTTCCTTTATTTTCTTTATTTTACTTACTTCGTATCCTTATTCTTTATCTTGTTACATGTATGGCAACACTGGTTGCTTTGTTTATTATTGTGCATTGAAGTAGAGCAAACAAGTGTGTTATTAAAAAACAAGAGGTCTGTTACACATTCTGCAGTACCATGACCGTGTTCTCTCTCCCGCTCTCTATCTCTGTCTCTTATTTGCAAGCTCTCTTGTTCTATATTTTGAGTATAAAAATAACACGAGTTACCAAAAGAGCACGCGAGAGTTCTTTATCGTTATTGATGCTTTATTTCTTGCATTTATTTATATTTTTTAACTAAATTTATTTATTTTCATTTTAATAATTTGTTTTTTGTATTTTTGTTAATAAAAATATATTTTTTTATTTCAAATGTTTTCCTTAATAGTTTTATAATTATTTTAATAAATTATTCTTTTGCTTATAGAAAAAAAAAGAACGAGGCTAGACGATGTTACAATCACGAATGCTGTTTTCATGTCAACAATGTTTCGTTCCAGGGTTGGTTATGTGTGTGTCTCAATTTAGGTACGTAATAACAAAATGTACTTTCTTTTTACGATATATATTTTTTTTTACTACAAACATTTATTATAGACATGCCCTGAACACATGTAGTGCACTGTGTATATTATAGAAAGAGGAAGAAGGTAGGTTTTATGGTATTTTGCCGGATTTTCTCCCTAAATTATTGGGTTATCCACTAACAAATGGTTTAAAAACTAATGAGATTATAGGATTATACAAAGAAATTTGGACTCCATCGATGAGTTCACTTATCTACATAAAAAAAACTACAGGAGCCAAATCACCGCATTCGTTATCGAAAACATTTTTTTTTATTTCCCAAAATAAAATGCTGAGAACAATTTTTCTTTTTCACAGTTGAAGAATTATGGCCTCTGATTAAGAAGAGAAGCGAATCGTGGTCGAGCGTTTGTCTTCTTCAAATAATAAACCAAAATATGGAATTGATCGATTGATTTTACTCGATGTCGAATGCGGTGATTTGGCCCCAGATTGATTGTGGTAACCGAATTCGTTACCAATTTCGGGTTGGTTAATTTTAGAATCCTGTTATCTTAGCAGTAAATTTCATTTCTTATTTATTGTTGTACAGAGTAAACAGATCCTGTTTTAACCAAATCTGTTGCCAATCGAATTATGTGATAATAACATTTGAAATAGTTGTTAATCACTACAGAAATTCTGTTGACTGAACAAAAATTCAGATAAACCAACAGAATTTAGGCTGTAAGAACCAAATAATTCAGACACTGCATCTAAATAACATGGTTGCAACAATTTTGATTGCCACAAAACAAATCTGCATTACCAAGACACTTTGAAAGTATAAATTTTAATGGCCAGAACATCTACTAGAAAATACGATTTTGTGGAGTGTCTGGTTCTAGTTAGTTTTCTTTCTATATAACACCAATACATGTGAAGTTTGGGAATAATCGGATAAAGAAAAGCCTCGTCGGAAATCGATTGAAAATTTCAAGTGTGTTTATATGGGGAAAATATGATTTTTTTTTTCAGATTTTACGAAAATTTCGTTCTAATTTATTTTTTCGACAAGTTGTTAAATTTTGCTCGGATCTAAAGTATTGTTTTATTTCCAACGTTGTTAACCTATTGCGCACTGAGACCGAAAATGGGTATTTTTTGTTTTTTTTTTTTAAATTTTGAAAACTCCTTTTTCAAGTTTTAAAACATTTTCTTAAATAATATGTATAAACAAGTAAGAAAATTATAGTCGGTCTAGACCGACTATATGATACCCTATACCATGCGTTTAGAGACCCTATCTCTTAGGCCCAACTAATTGGATATAGAAAATAAGCATAAACCAAATTTGAGTGGCATTTTTATTAATTTTTTGGCTGCAGATATGAAAAAGTTCATATCGGATGCTATGTCTATATGGGGACTAGGCCCAAAAATGGACCGATCCTGACCATGTTTGGTAAAGTCTCTTGTATTTTGCAAAAATATATACAAACAAAATTTGAGAAGAATCAGTGCAATATTTTTGTTTTTTAATAGATTTAAGTGAATATCGGGAAGCAGCTCTATATGGGGCCAAAGGGATCATTTTTGGACCACTCATTAATGGATGTAATGAACGCATATAAACCCAATTTGAGTAAGATCTATATGACAATTTGGATCTTATGGCAATTTATGTCGATTTCATAGGGGTCATTTGTATGGGGGCTAGGTCTGAACATGGACCGATTCTCACCAATTTCAACAGCGTTCATCCCATGGCCGAGAAAAGCTTATATACCAAATTTCATCAAAATATATTCATATTTGCGACCTGCAGTTTGATTACAAGGTTTACATGGACACACAGACGAACGGACGGACGGACGGACGGACGGACGGACATTGTTAAATCAACTCAAAAAGTGATTCTGATTCGATCGGTATAATTAAAGATGGGTCTGGGTCAAATATTTTTGGTTGTTACAAACAGCAGCACAAAGTCATTATACCCAAACCACATAGTGGTATAGGGTATAAAAATGGATCTGGAACTTTAGGTTTTATTAAATATATGGTAGAGATTAAATGTGTAAATTTTTCGATAAATCCCTCTGCTAGATTCTTTTTTTTAACAAGGATTTCGAGAAAAATTAGATTTTTGTGAAATATTCAGTAAATGTACTCTTTCTAAATACTTTGTACCAAAAATTAATCAATTTTTTACTTTAAAATGTTTTATTTCATCGTTATAACTATGAGTTAGGGAAAAAAAATATTTTTGACGTTATTAACCCATTTGGACTTGACGCCACAAATGACCCCAAGCTAGTTTATGACGATTAAGTAAAAAAAATAAAAATTTTTTGCAAATACTGTTGAAGTTGTGAAACTATTTTTTAAGATATTATAATGAAATATGTAGATCTTCTGGGATAAAGCCAGGAACGTTCACCCATTATTTGGCAAAGCCAGCTTTGGATTTAAAGATATTTTTGAACAAAGATTACCGAAACGAGTTTTTCTATTTAACTCGATGAATTATCCATAAGTTTTTCCCGGTATAGCCAATAGATGTCGCTGGCAAAAAGTACGCAGCGGAACAATTTGATACATATGTAATTTTGCTCGTCCGAAATTTAAGCTACAAACACACACAAGTTCAGCCCGGAAAAAATTTCGTCATTCTTCAGTGATCATGTAGAGTTTTTTTTTTTGTCTGAAGAGGAACATTTAAGGCACGCATTGCCTTAAATCTGTTGCCGTTGATAAAAGAGGCTGTTGGATGTCATCGTCTGCTTGTAGATGAACACGCTTAATCGATCAGAACATGTCAGACATGGACAGACAGACAGTTTCCGCAGTTATTGGGTGATGACCCAACTCAAATTCAACGGCAGTTAGAAGGAGCTTTACATGTATCATTGGAACAATCTGCAGGTGTTTACTAGCAATGGGGATGATCAATCAACTCGGTAAATGACTGGATGAACGTCATGAAGAAAGTCGCAGTCACTTAGGAAATACTGCTGAAACTCTACGAAACGAAGTCATTTTTATATCGCATTATGACGGGTGACGAAAATAGATTCCAATTATTGTAGAAACTTTCAACTGGCGAAGCCGGTCCTTCAACAGCCAGGCAAAATCGCTTTGGGAAGAAGACCGTCCTCTGCGTCCGGTGGGACTAGAATGCTATTATCTATTATGCAGTGAAACCGTTAGTACACAACTCCATCGCCAATAAATGATTAACTTACACCACGCATTAATCGAAAGATGACTGAAAGGGGCCAGAAGACATGGAAAAGTAATTCGATTGCACGATAATGTACTGTCTCCCGCACCAAAAGTGAAAGGCACCTTCAAATCGCTTGGATGGGACAGCCTTCAGCACCCGCCGTACTCCCCAGACCTGGCAAGATCTCACTATTACAAAAGGGCACGCGGTAGAAGAGCCGAACTTCAGGAAACAGGAAACTCGAGGAGGTAGGAAAATGGCTCGATGAACTATTTGTTACAATTATTCTGGCGTGGTATTCATAAATTATGTGAAAGATGGCCGAAATGTGTAGAAGCCGTGGATAATATTTTGAATAAGAAATTAATTACCTTTAAAATTGCATATTTTTAAACTCTTTCCGTTAACTCATACTCTCTGTCTGTCTGTCTGTCGTAGGTCAACCCCATTCCCTCTTTTCCAATTGATCTGACACTTGACCCATAGTCTTGTTGTGACGACAGATTAAATTTCGGGTAGTCACGCACAGTCACGTATAGTCACGCACAGTTACGGAGTGATCTAAATGTCATTTCCCCTCATTCGGTCGATCTGAAACTTGCTGTGTAAAAAGATTAACTTTGAATTAGTCACGCGCAGTCACGGAGAGATTTAAAACGGATTTCCCCTCATCCAATCAATCTGTAACTTGGTCGATATACTTGCTGTAAAAAAAAATTAACTTCGACATAGTCACGCACAGTAACGGAGTGATTTGAAACTCATTTCCCCTCATCCGATCGATCTGAAATTTGATCGATAGACTTGCTGTGAAAAAAGATTAACTTTGACATAGTCACGCAAAATCACGCATAGTCACAAACAGCCACGGAGAGATTAAAGCCTCACTTCCCCTCATCCGATCGATCCGAAATTTGATCGATGAGCCATTTCGAGGTTCCCTACTTTTTTAAAGAAAAAAAAAAAAAAAAACACAGAAAGTTCAAATTTAATGGGGAATGTTTATTATCATTTGAAAGAACATTCTTTGGCATTTATTTTTTGAAGCTTATGTCTGTCAAATGTTGGCCGCGGCTACGTCTCAGATGGTCGATCCGTTTAGTCCAATTTTCGATAACTCGTTCGAGCATTTCGACTGGTAACTGGCGAATGACACGCGTGATGTTTTGCTCCAAGGCCTGAATCGAAGCGGGATTGTCCGCATAAACTTTAGACTTTACATATCCCCACAGGAAAAAGTCTAACGGTGTGATATCACACGATCTTGGTGGCCAATCGACCGGCCCAAAACGTGAGGTTATCTCGCCGAAGTTTTCTCTCAATAAATCCATTGATTGATGCGCTGTAAGGGAAGTGGCGCCATCTTGTTGAAACCAAATGTCGCCGATATCACGAGCTTCAATTTCAGGCATCCGAGTTGCTGCGAACGGCGCCAAATCGACTCTCCACGGTTTTCGTGCACACTCTCAGCTACGGCCGCTATATTTTCTTCACTGCGTGCTGGACGTGGTCTATTTGGGTCTCAAGATGGGTGATGGTGTTGTGAATAGTACGCTCAGTAGGCCGATTATATTGACCATAAGCTGAGCGAAGTGCACGAAAAACATTCTTCACAGAACGTGTATTTTCGTAATAAACGATTTGTAGTTGTTGTCCAGTCTTTCCATGATGAAACGCCAAACAATATTAAACAAAACTAACATGACAGCATGACACGACTCACACGTGATCTGTCAAATAAAGGCTATTGAGAAAAGTACCTCTACTTGGATCACCCATTACTTGCTTGCACAGTCATGCAGTGATTTAAACCCCATTTTCCCTCATCCAATCAATCTGAAACTTGGTCCATAGACTTGTCGTGACCAAAGATCAATTTTAAAATAGTCACACAAAGCCACGCACAGTCACGGAAAGATTCAAAACTCATACACATATGGAAAGAAAGAGTTTTAATAAATACTTACTTTTTAGGGTTAGATTATTTTTACCAAATTCGTGTTAGACTAAATCCCCTAAATCGTTAGGCTCCCCTCGGGTATTGGTTAATGGTCTGGGTTGCATGTATTTTTCGCTACCTAGATATTTTTGAAACTTTAATAAGGGTTGATCAACAATCGAAGGAAAACGGCAGCCAAATGTGGCTGTCATTTTTGAAGCAGTAGGTAGAGTGAAAGTTTACACTAAGTAAAACTTTAAAGGATGTGTTCTGTTCTTTCTTCTTCCATTTTTTATTTTTCTCAATGACCTTCTATATCAAACTTCCCATCCTATCTACTCTTTTGCAGACGACAACAACATTTGTCATTCATATTCATTCGATCAAAGGCCAAGCAAGCCTAAGGGAGATTGGGGGCGTGAGGCAATTTATGAATTACAGACTCAATCAAGACCTTTCGACAATCTCTGAGTGGGGTCGAGTGAACAGGATCGATTTTAATGCTCGTAAGACCCAATGTCGCGTTTTGACCCATAGACGTGTCATGGAGTCATCAATGTCGTCTGTATCCATGGGTGGTATAGATATTGAAGAATCAGGCGCTCGTGATCTTCTGGGCTTGAAAGTTAAGTGTTATGTCCGTTGGAATAAACAAATTTTTCAATTGTCGAAAGAAGCTTTCAAGTGCCTTTGTTTCCTAAATCGGTGTAAGAAATGCTTAAGCCCATCTGATCTCCTTACTATTTATACCACCCTTATACGACCAAAAATGGAATACAACTCCCATATATCGGCAGGGGCTTCATAGTCTATTTTGAAGTTTCTGGACCGTGTGGAAAGGAAGGCGTTTGTGCTTATCAATGATAGTAGGATAACCAACTCTATTGACACATTGGAGCATCGTCGCAATGTTGGTTGTGTTACACTGTATTATAGATGTTACAATGGGAAGTGTTCTATTGAGATAAGTGATCTGATCCTGAGAGCCCATTTTTTTCTAAGCACCACTCGTTCATCTAGTAGAACACATCCGTTTGCAGTCTATTGTCCAGTGGATCGCACAAAGCATTACCGCGAAAGTTCCTTCATTAGCCGCACAAGCCGTATGTGGTATAAACTTCCCGCTGAGGTATTTCCTCTCACTTGCAATGTGGATAAATTCAAGGCAAATATCCATAAACACTACTCCCACTTTACTTCTACTCATTACATATTTTCCTGATATCAGCACAGTGCACTGCATTAATAAGGGACATCTCCTGAGTGGTGGAGTATAAAAAAAAAAATTGAGATAGATAACAATTTGGCATTTCCTCTAAAGCTGAACCTATTGGATAAAGTAACACCAGTCCCAAATATAAGACTGCTTCCACTAAATCTACATAAAGTCTTGCAAATAATATAAATTCCTTGTTGTAAAATTAGACAGTAAATGTGACCTCATAAAATCTGATTATTTTTGGACTTAGGCCCCATTTAATATTTACATTTGACATGAACTGAAAAATTATTATAGACAATAAATTAATGGCAATCTCACTTAATTTTGTTTATGATAATTTTCTGTCTATTGCTGACTTCATCCTAAAAGTCATGCTATAGGGTATTGGTAAATCGGTCTAGTTCCACTATATTTGTACTCACTTTATAACGGGTGATTTTTTTGAGGTTAGGATTTTCATGCATTAGTATTTGACAGATCACGTGGGATTTCAGACATGGTGTCAAAGAGAAAGATGCTCAGTATGCTTTGACATTTCATCATGAATAGACTTACTAACGAGCAACGCTTGCAAATCATTGAATTTTATTACCAAAATCAGTGTTCGGTTCGAAATGTGTTTCGCGCTTTACGTCCGATTTATGGTCTACATAATCGACCAAGTGAGCAAACAATTAATGCGATTGTGACCAAGTTTCGCACTCAGTTTACTTTATTGGACATTAAACCAACCACACGAATGCGTACAGTGCGTACAGAAGAGAATATTGCGTCTGTTTCTGAGAGTGTTACTGAAGACCGTGAAATGTCGATTCGTCGCCGTTCGCAGCAATTGGGTTTGTGTTATTCGACCACATGGAAGATTTTACGCAAAGATCTTGGTGTAAAACCGTATAAAATACAGCTCGTGCAAGAACTGAAGCCGAACGATCTGCCACAACGTCTAATTTTCAGTGAATGGGCCCTAGAAAAGTTGGCAGAAAATCCGCTTTTTTATCGACAAATTTTGTTCAGCGATGAGGCTCATTTCTGGTTGAATGGCTTCGTAAATAAGCAAAATTGCCGTATTTGGAGTGAAGAGCAACCAGAAGCCGTTCAAGAACTGCCCATGCATCCCGAAAAATGCACTGTTTGGTGTGGTTTGTACGCTGGTGGAATCATTGGACCGTATTTTTTCAAAGATGCTGTTGGACGCAACGTTACGGTGAATGGCGATCGCTATCGTTCGATGCTAACAAACTTTTTGTTGCCAAAAATGGAAGAACTGAACTTGGTTGACATGTGGTTTCAACAAGATGGCGCTACATGCCACACAGCTCGCGATTCTATGGCCATTTTGAGGGAAAACTTCGGAGAACAATTCATCTCAAGAAATGGACCGGTAAGTTGGCCACCAAGATCATGCGATTTGACGCCTTTAGACTATTTTTTGTGGGGCTACGTCAAGTCTAAAGTCTACAGAAATAAGCCAGCAACTATTCCAGCTTTGGAAGACAACATTTCCGAAGAAATTCGGGCTATTCCGGCCGAAATGCTCGAAAAAGTTGCCCAAAATTGGACTTTCCGAATGGACCACCTAAGACGCAGCCGCGGTCAACATTTAAATGAAATTATCTTCAAAAAGTAAATGTCATGGACCAATCGAACGTTTCAAATAAAGAACCGATGAGATTTTGCAAATTTTATGCGTTTTTTTTTTAAAAAAAGTTATCAAGCTCTTAAAAAATCACCCGTTATTAACTCGTAGTGTCTGCTGGTCTGATTGTCGACAGAACTTTGGATCGATTTTAAACCCTTTTCACGTCATCCAATGGAGCTGAAACTTTGCAGGCAGACGATAAAAATAATGTGACACATTTTTTTTTTGCAAAAAAAATTTTAATTTTTTGAATAGATATTTTTCTAAACATGTTTCATTTTCAATCAATTAATCATTTAATTACATGATGGTAAATTAATTTACAAATAAAGGGAGTATAATAAAAACTTTGTTTTTATGGGTTGATTTTTATTCTTACATGTTTTTTTATCGCACTAAGCCAATATAGGGGATGACATGATTTGCGACATGCTTGTTATGGAGACTACCGGTAGAAATTAATAAGTTAAATTAACTAATCCGTCTGGAAACTGTAAAAATAATAAAACCGATGGTATTTTGTTGCTTCGATAGAACTCACGAAAGGGTTAGCTGTCAATCGAACTGTCATACTTTACTCACTCTATGAGCTTTATGATCTTGCAAATCACCATGGATAGATTTACGATGTTTTATAGCAAAATTGTCTTTAGAATGAGGCTCATTTTTGATGTGTAAACATCTGTGCGCTGAGGGGGGTAAAAATCTATTTCACAGTACAATCACAAGAACTAAGTAAAACAAAAATTGTGTGAGGTATGATGGTATTGGTGTAAAGATTATTGCAGCTAACTCAACAACCCTCAATTATAACAACGTTAGAAATTTCACAATATAAACTAATTCAACAACCAAAAAGTATAATACAATCACAAATATAAAAATATAGAAGTACCACAGCTAATTGAACTACGCTAAATGTATAACAACTCTAAATTGAAAAAAATATGCTGATAGCACAAGTACTTCCAACTTAAAAAAATCTTTAATTACTAGACCTAATTACACATCCGCTGTGATCGGACTCACAAAGGTTTTTTCCTTAACAGGTCTGTAAATAAACGAAATTTCCACTACAGACCCTGTACACACCATTATATCCAAAATGGATGTTTACACGCTGGTGGCATTATCCGACCTTATTTCTTCAAAAATAAAGCCGGAGCTCCCGTTACGGTTAATGGAGATCGTTACTGCACCATGACCAATGATTTTTGTTTGAAAATATGGATGCCATTGATACGGGTTAGATGCGGTTTCAACCTAACTTGCCTACGGCGACCACAACTTTCGACTTATTGAAGTAAAAATTGTCGATAAGTATATATCGAGAAATGGAACTGTCAATTGGCACCTAAGATCGTGCGATTTGAGACCTCAGGATTATTTTCTTTGGAGTGACGTGAAGTTATTGTTTATGCTGATAAACCAGTAACAATTAACGCCTTGGAGGCCAACATTGTTCGTGCTTAAAAAAGTGGCCCAAAATAGCACATCCAGATTCCGCTTCTTCAAAAACATCCACGGTGGCCATATATTCAAGATCTTTTTTAAATGGTAATGCCATGTATAGATCTTTCAAAAAAATTTTTTTTTATTAAAATTTAATTTTTTGTGTTATTTTTTTTACAATTTGAAGTTCTAACGGGCTTAAAAAAAAACTCTTTATTGCCATTGGATCAGTTTTAGTTAAAATGCCATTATTTAATTTGTAGATCGAAAAGAGTTAAAGTTCCTACTTACATATAAAAAAAACTTTGAAAGCTTTGGAAAATATTCTAAAAGCACATTTCAAATTCCAGATACGATTCGATTTGTTAAAACCTATGATCTAACATATCGATGATAGAACCTCTTAAGGTCATGGTAATGGTATCTAATGGACATCTAATAATGCCCAAATCTAATTGGTCACCGAGGTTTAGGGTTCTACCAGACTTTTCAATGGTACTACGCTTGAGAAACAAATTATTTGGTTTATAGCACATCTCCACTTGAAAGTGACACTCTTTTTAAGGAAATCAGGTTATGGTGCCAGTAGAATTGGCGAAAGGGCTTGCAATGAGTGAAATCGCAAAAGTCTCCACATACTTAAAATGTAACGATAAGGAAACCATGGCACCTAGAGTTTTTGTTTTTTTTTTTTATTTAGTTGAAATTATATTAAAGCTTACAAAAATAGGTAACTTTTATAGTTCTAATCACTATTTGTAAGTACTAGCAGATCCCAGCCCTCGTAATTCGAGTGCAGATTCTAGCCAATCTTATTTTTTCATTTAATAAAGACCCTAAAGGTATGCTAATCAATTTTAGCCAATTCACAATTCAACAGTTTTTAAATATCGATTGCGTTATTGGTTTATGTCCAAAACTATTATTATTGTGAATGAAGAAAACAAACTTTAAATGCATTTTAGTCCAAAAAAAATTTTTTTGTTTAAAAATCTGTAAATCTGGTGGACGGCTAAAAAGAACTACCTTTGAAATAAGATATATTTGGTCAAACTCGGGAGAAAACTGTAAAACAAATCATCGGTCACAAGAAATCGCCTTACCTATTAATATTATAGATATGGACCTTTCCGGAAATCCTTCCGTTAGAGATTATATAGTAGTTTCTTCACTTTTTTAAAACAGTTAATTAAATATTGGAACAGTTTTTTTTAAGTTCTTCAACTCACTTCACAAAAGAGCCGAATATCTCGCCACTGGCCCAAGCTCCAGAACAGTTTGGAGGATATGCCTCCCTTGGTACACGTTATTGTTCTTGTACCACTCATTAGCTTTCTTATCATAGTGAGATAATGCAAAATCGGGCAAAAAATATGTGGACACATTGTGCTGGCTCATCAAAGCAATGAGTCTTTTTTGCAGACACTTCTTAATATAAATTTTGGAATTTAGAGATTTCATTGCAGCAAATCATTAGCTTCTTTTGGCGCAATTACATATTGCTTGCCATACCAGGAACTTTGTTTTTTTTTTTTGGAAATTGCGTCTTATCTTCTAAATTCGTCGAGGATTAGCAAAATCAAAATTAAAACCCGGTAGCTGAGAAAAATCTGTCAGTTTATACGTTTCGTGGTGCATTATGCAGCAGGCAATTTTTTTTGATACCGTGTTCAGATTTTGGCTTTAAATATTTTTTCCAGTTTCTGATACAAAAGTTCAAATAATTTTATTGAGAAAATTTAAGAGAAAAATTTTCTGTTTAAATTTTCTCAATATCATTCTTAACAGATCTTTTTTAATAGGTGTTTTGAACGGCCAGGCTCAGCTGAGTTATTTTTTCGTTTTAATAGCAACAACCACATGAAAGTAGGAACTATTGTAGGAACCATAGCAACCTCTGTAGGATATTTTGATAGCTCATAATAACAATAACTTCCTAGGCCGCCATAGTATTACAATTATAATCAAAATAAAAAAAAGTACCAAAACATGTACTTTAGTTACAACGTTAACATCTCTGATACCAGCTTTGATTTTCTTTTTATGTTTTTTTGTTTTAACCGCCTTTTTACCGAACTACCCGCTAAAATGCTGACACAAGCAATACAAAATAGAAATACGATGTACCACTACAACAAGTACATTTAATGCCCCCCAACAAACATAAAATCAAACAAAAACACTACATTATCAATAAATGAAAAAATTTTAAAGTATATTAAGTAATCACTCATCAAAACACTGTTCTGTTTATATTTGTTCTCCTTTTTTAATGAATTTTGTTTTTTTATTGTAAATTTACTCACTTTCTGATTTGAGGTTATGACCAGCTTAACAGTTCTTTTATATTCCTTGTGATTTCTAAAGAACATTTAATATTTCTTCTGCAACTTTAACATTTTCTTTGTCATCAACACTTTTAATCATAAAAAAAAGAAAAAAAAAAAGGTTTTCTTGATGTTTTTTTCTTTTCTTTTTTGTTTTGTAGTTTGGATAGCAACATATAACACCGATTTGTTGAATTGATTTTTTTTTCTAATAGAATTTCTATAAAGTTTTTCGTTATTAAACGTAGAGGTTTTAGCGATAGCTTTTAATGTCTGGAGAATGTTTGTTTGTTTGTTTGTTTGAAAAAGTAGTTAAAATTGATTTGATAACAAATTAAAAATGAAAAAGAACTATAGTAAATTGTGAATTTTTGCACAATTTCTGCGGATGTGCGTCAGTTTTTGACGTACCACTCCCTTCTACTGATGAATAACAAAGTCCTTTTCAACTGTTGGTCTTCGTTGTTGTTTGTCGTCGTCGTCGTCGTTGTCATCGTCAACATTAACCTCCTCCTCATCTACTATTGACACTGTATGCCAGAGAATACTCCATAAATTGTTGGTTGGCTTTGTTGAAAAGAGTAACGTAAACATTTAAACTTTACTCACGCACTTTATATAGAAATTATTTTGAGAGCTACAAGTTTAATCACAACAGAGAGAGAGAGAGAGAGAGCAAGAAAGAGAGTTTTAATGCTAAAAGCAACATTTTAGAGTAGAGAGGGAATGCACAAGCTCAACATGTTGAAATCAAAGCAGGGATGGTAAATGATATTCTCTAGGTTGTGGGATGACAAAATTTGTGAAATGTACCATTTCAGTCACACGATTTTTAACCATGAATTGTTGACATTAAGTAGTTAAAAAAAAACAGACTAGTAAAAATTAAATCTTTCCCCATAAAATTTTTAATGGCCTTCTAACTGCCATTATGGTTTTTACGATTTCTAGCTATAAAAAATTTGTACAAATTCGGACACTGCATTTGTTTGGAAAGCACTGACTTCCATTCTCACGAATTCAAAACACTTAGGCGTCCGTTTATTCCGCCAAAATCTTTACTAATCTAACTTGTAATACAAAAATCCTTATTACAAAGAAGACGTACTGAAATTCTCAAGAAATAAATGCCCTGCATCTGGATTTAATTTTGGAATTTCATGGAAATTATATAAGAACTATTTAAAAATCTATCTCCAAGATTAGCGATACGATTGTGTTCCTCATAAAATCCTATAATTGGGCCTGTTTAAAATCTAAGATTCCTTCAGATTTTGTACTTAAAAAGTAAGATAATTACAGTTGGTCTAGAGGTCCTATCTCTTAGGTCCAATTAATTAGATAAAAGCATGAACCAAATTTGAGTGGAATTTTTATTATTTTTTTTTAACTACAGATCTGAAAAAGTTCATATCTGATGCTATATTTATATGGGGACTATGTCGAAAAATGGACCGATCCTGAGTAAGGTCTTTTATATTTTGCAGAAACATATACAAACCACATTTAAGAGAAATCTGTGCAATATTTTTGTATTTTGATAGATTTAAGTGGAGATCGGGAATAAGCTTCATATGGGGCCTATAGATACGAATAGTCCTTTAGGGTTTATTTTCGAACTACTGATAAGTGGATGTAACAGACATACAGTTGACCAAGATATGTATGTTAATCTGGATCTTATGGCAATTTTACCGAACAAGTATGGTAATACAGGTTACCACGATAGAAAATAGTTAGCTGCTACTAAATATCTGTCGATGCAAGCGAAAATTTAGTTGTTTGACTTTAGAGCAATTCGGTAAACGAATTTTGTTTTCTATGTGTATTTTTTGTTTCAGCTGATTTCGTTCCTGTAGCCGCAACTGAATTATCTCATTATCGGACCCGAAATCGTGTTCACACATCTGAATTTCGGTACTTTAAAGCAAACTATAATCAAAGAATTTATTGAAACCAAATTTTTTAATTGGAAAACTATGTACGATTTTTTAAACTCTTTTAACTCATACTGTCTGTCTGTCTGTCCGTCTGTCCGTCTGTCTGTCATGGGACAACCCCATTCCTACTTATCCAATTGATCTGAAACTTGGCCCATAGTCTGGTTGTGACTACAGATTAATTTTGGGGTAGTCACGCACAGTCACGCAGTGATCTAAATGTCATTTTTCCTCATCCGATCGATCTGAAACTTGGTTCATACACTTGCTGTGAAAAAAGATTAACTTTGACATAGTCACGCATGGTCACGCAGAGTCACGGAGTGATCTAAATGTCATTTCCCTTCATCCGATCGACCTGAAACTTGGTCCGTGCGCTTGCTGCGAAAAAAGAATTATTTTGACTTAGTCACGCGTGGTCACGCACAGTCACGGAGTGATCTAAATGTCATTTCCCTTCATCCGATCGATCTGAAACTTGGTCTGAATACTAGCTCTGAAAAAATATTAACTATGACTTAGTCACGCATGGTCATGCATGGTCACGCACAGTCACGGAGAGATTTAAAACGGATTTCTTCTCATCCGATCGATCTGGGGCTTGGTCCATACACTTGCTGTGAAAAAAAACTAATATTGTCTTAGTCACGCGAAGTCACGCATAGTCACGCACGGTCACGGAGTGATCTGAATTTCATTTCACCTCATCCGATCGATCTGAAACTTGGTCCGTACACTTGCTGCGAAAGAAGATTAACTTTGACTTAGTCACGCACGGTCACGGAGTGATCTAAATGTGATTTCCCTTCATCCGATCGATCTGAAACTTGGTCCGTACACTTGCTGTGAAAAAAGTTTAACTCTGACTAGTCACGCATGATCACGCACAGTCACGGAGAGATTTAAAACGGATTTCTCATCATCCGATCGATCTGGGGCTTGGTCCATACACTTGCTGTGAAAAAAAAACTAATATTGACATAGTCACGCACAGTCACGCATAGTCACGCACGGTCACGGAGTGATCTGAATTTCATTTCACCTCATGCGATCGATCTGAAACTTGGTCCTTACACTTGCTGCGAAAAAAGATTAACTTTGACTTAGTCACGCACGGTCAAGCACGGTCACGGAGTGATCCAAATGTGATTTCCTTTCATCCCATCGATCTGAAACTTGGTCCGTACACTTGCTGTGAAAAAAAATTTAACTCTGACTAGTCACGCACAGTCACGGAGAGATTTAAAACGGATTTCCCCTCATCCAATCAATCCGAAACTTGGTCGATATACTTGCTGTAAAGAAATATTAACTTCGACATAGTCACGCACAGTCACGCATAGTCACGCACAGTCACGGAGTGATCTAAATGTCATTTCCCCTCATCCGATCGATCTGAGTCTTGCTCCATAAACTTGCTGTAAAAAAAAGATTAACACTGACTTACTCACGCACAGTCACGCATGGTCCTGCACAGTCACGGATAAATTAAAACCTTACTGCCCCTAATCCGATCGATCTGAAACTTGGTGTTGATAGACTTGTTGTGTCCAAAGATTAATTTTAAGATAATCACACACAGTCACGCTCAGTCACGGAGATATTTAAGCCCCATTTCCCCTCATCCAATCAATCTGAAATTTGGTCCGTAGACTTATTGTCACTAAATATTAACTTAAAGATAGTCATGCACAGTCACGCCTAGTCACGGAGTGATTAAAACCCCATTTCCCCTCATCCAATCCATCTGAAACTTGGTCGATAGACTTGTAGTGACTAAAGATTAATTTTAAAATAGTCACGAAAAGTCATGTACAGTCACGGAGAGATTCAAAACTCATATGCATAAGAAAAGAAAGAGTTTTAATAAAAACTTTGTTTTTATGGGTTCGATTATTATACCCTCCACACAATTTGCAGAGGGTTATACAGCAGCTTGCCGTTCCATTTGTAACGCATCGAAAAATGAATTTGTGACCCCATAAAGTATACATATTTTTGATTCTTCTAACAACTCGAGTCGATATAGCTATGCCCTTCTGTCTGTCTGGCTGTTGAAATCGAGCTCATTCACAAAATAATCAATTTTCCAAAGTAAACTTAGGATAATATTTTTCGTCATTATTATGAGCAAAATGTTGTTTAAAATCGGGCATCTCTGTGCCAAGACATGACATAAGATATCCTGAAAACTATATCCCATTCCATAAAGTCTTACTTAATCGGATGCTAAAAAAACTATTCATAATTCTTTATAAGACGTTAAATGAGACTCTCTTTAATTTGAGAAAAATATGCTTCTGTTATAGCTGTTATTATTTTAAAATTAATCTATTAACGGCTGTGCGTTTTAACCTAAATATAAAAATACCTGCTAGAGCCAACTAAGCAATATCTTCGATATCAACAAATTTACAAAGTCTGGAAATTGTCTTCTCCACGTATTTAAATCGTTTACTAGAAGAGCTATATAAAAATTTAATTGGGACTTTCTTTAAGAAAATTATACTTCTGTAAGACCTGAGATTATTTTAAAATTAAACCATTAATGACTACTAGCAGATTTCAGACCTCGAAATGCGAGTGCAAATTCTCGGAAATTTCAAATTTTCATTAAATACAGATCCTAAAGGTATGCTAATCAATAAAAGCCAATTCGCAAGTTAACACAAAAAAACAAACTCATTTTTATTACAAACACATTAACAAATTTAATAAACACACACATAGCATTGTATAATTTTATGTATGTGTTAGTAGCAACTTTAAATGCAATTTACTCAAAATCAAGGAAAAAATTTAAAAATCTATAAATCTGCAAAACGGCTAAGAAGAAATACCTTTCAATTAATATAATTTTCGTCAAAATCTGGATAAAACGGTAGAACAAAACATCGGTCACAAGAAATCGCCTAGCCTATTAATATTATAGATTATTTCTAACCCAAATACACAAAAAGAGAGCGATTTTTGAAAAGAACTATGTAACCAGCCAAGCGGTAACTTCGGATTTGTTTCTATAGATACGAAGAAGAAATTCAAGAAATTAATAAAGTCTGTAAATTTCATGGAACTGGCTCTGGAAAATTGGGGGAGTGGATTTTGGGAAAACTATATAGGTGGCTTATGGTCTTAAGTGTCTTCAAAGCAGGTTGAGATTTCTATCAGTATATCTGATAAATATCTGGTTACTATATATTCAAAAATAATACGAATTTAAAATATATTTTGAGAGTTATATTGTTATAGATTTTTATGGAACCAGCAAATACATTTCCATAACAGAGCTATATAATTGCAATTGTTTTCCAATAAGAACTAACAACGATATTTCCAGTTTGGGACGAATTTAAGAAACTTTTGGGAAATATTTAGGCATAAGAAATTTTAATGACAGGCTTTTTTAAACACAAATTTAGTTAGGAATTTTATTCAAAACGATTTTTTAAATCTATAATATTAATAGGCTAGGCGATTTATTGTGACCGATGTTTCGTTCTACTGTTTTGTCCAGATTTTGACCAAACGTATATTATTTGGAAGGTATTTCTTCTTAGCCGCCTTGCAGATTTACAGATTTTTAAATTTTTTCCTTTATTTTGAGTAAATTTCATTTAAAGTTGCTACTAACACATACATGAAATTATACAATGAGTTTGTTGTTTTCTGTTGATTTGTGAATTGGCTATAATTGATTAGCATACCTTCAGGGTCTTAATGAAAAAATAAAATTTCGTAGAATTTGCCCTCGAATTTCGAGGGCTGGAATCTGATAGTAATAATTATTTTTTTTAAATAGTTTATAAAACAAATTATAACGCTGCCGAGTATTATGGTACATTTAGGGTACCAAAATCGAAGCAAAAACAAAAAAAAAAAACAATTTTGTACAATCAATATCATACCTGTTTTAAAATCAGAGTATTCGTTTTTCTTATTCTTCTTCTTCTTCCTATTCTTTCGAACATGAGGGTGTTTTACTTAAAAAGGGGTGGTAGAAACTAGTTTTTCAGCAATGCAATTTTGTTTTATAATTCACTTTTGCACAATCACTAAGAATTTGCTTAATTTAAAATTTAATACCACTTTTCTTTATTTAAATACTGTGTTTATTTTTTATCTGCAATAAATTTAATATAAATATTTGTTTTAGTTTTGATTTAAATAAGTATTTAAAAAAAAAAAATAAATAATTTATATATATATTTTTACCTCACTTAAACTAGGTGCTATTCCAAACTCCGTAAAATATGCACTGTTTTACTCTTTAAAAGTCTACATTTAGTTGAGGTTTAAGATTGTACAAAAATGCAACCCTTCACTACAAAAAAGAAAAAAAAATAAAAATAGCAACAACATTTTTCGCATACAACAAGTAGCCGCGCAACATATTATTTGAATTGAAAAGAAGAAGCAAAAAAAAAATAAAAGAAAAACTATTGATGAAAACACCAACACACTCTCACACACAATAAAGCTACAAGTGTATAACATTTTTGGCTCTAAATTTAATATTCTCACTCTCCCTCTCTCTCTCTCTCTCTTTCTCTCTCCCTCTCTATATTACTTTAATTCTCTTTGCATTTATTTTTAAGCCTGCGCTTTTTATCAGCGACCTGTAAGCTTCCGGGTTTCTGCCCGCACACACACTTGTGGATTGTTTTATGCTGGCAGTTTATAGTTCGCCATGCTGTTTATTTTGCTATTTTTCTTTATTCGTTTTTTTTTCATAGTCTGCCATTGAAAAGAGAATATGAGTATATATTTTTTTTTGTTTTTGGTTGGTTAGAAATTTTGTTGTTATGCTCCCTTTTCACGTCTATCCTTTGTGTCTGGTTGTTGTTGTTGTTGTTGTTTGCTCTGCACGAACTAACAAACCAACAAACCAAGAACCAACCGACCATCCAACCCAATCCCAATTTATTTCTATTTTGATTCCACTTACAATTAGTCGTGCACTTTTGTTGGTTTTTTTCATTGCAATTTGTTTATTCTTGCTCTTGTTGTTCTTCTTCTTCTTCTGGTATATTCGTTTGTAGGATAATGTAAATACTTAAATGATTTTATACCACAAGTATCCCAAGATTTCGGAATATAATTCAAAGAGCAACAAAATTATTGTGAAGGAATTATGCGTGTTAAATCAAGTTTGGTTAGAATATTTGATAATAAAAATAATTCTATCCGTTGCACACACATTAAGACATCTTTCTTTAAAACTCAGAAATTGTTGATACAACTAAGATAGATATTCCGAAATAGTTTTCCCTGAGAGACCTTTGTTGTTTTTTTTTTTTTTGTTGGAAGATAGATTTTTAAACTATTTCAACCGCAGCACATTGCATCGTTTAGTGTACAAAAATCGATGTTGGAATATATTTATAAAATAAATGCCACTTTAAAGCCTATATCCAGAGTATACCGAAAATATTAAGGTTAATTATTTTAAAAGAAGTTATTACACTTTAAAGTAATCTATATATATAAAAGAGTTGCGAGGATGATCATAGGCCTGCCCAAACCATTCAACCCAGAAGCTTGAAACTTGGAAGGAACATACCTCTCTCGGCGTAAAGATACACTAAGAACGGATTTTTAAAAATTCGTACATTAACGGGGTAAAAGCGGACAAAAATGGGGAAAAATGGTAACAAATTAATCTAGGAATATGAAATTTTGTGTGTAGACTCCACCCGAGAAACAAATGTGGGCTCAGAACCAATTTTTCCGAAATTCGGCCATTTAAGGGGAAAAATGGCCAAGAAGGATAAAAATGGTACCTTTCTGGATCTTCTTCACATATTAATCTATATCTATGAACTTTGTTATACAGTCTCCACCGAATACGTGGGCATCAGTCAATAATGAGTTTATTGCTAATTCTAACGTCTAGGGGAGGAAAAACGGCCAAAAAGGGAAAAATTGTATATTTGGTATCTACTAAACAAAAGAATGTAGGAATATGAAATATAGTGTGTGGATTCCAATAGAGATAGAAACATCAGATAAGAGGAAAACTTTTGGAAATTCGGATGTTAAGGGCGGTAAAAGGGGCCCGTAAATGTAAAAGGGCACCTTTTTGTATCTTCTTTACAAAGTAATTTAGGAATACGAAATTTTATATGTAGATTCCACCAGAGACACAAACATCGCCAAAGAATAAAAAAAGTTAAAATTCGAGCCTTTAGGAGCTCTATGAATATGAAATTTGGTGTGTAGACTCCATCAGAGAAACAAATATGGGCCAAGGATTATTTTTTTCAAAATTCGGCCATTTAAGGAAAAAAAAAAAAACTGACAAAACGGTAAAAATTGTACCTTGCTGCATTTTCTTAACATATTATTTAATTAATCTAAATAATCTTATTTAAAAATTATCTTTAATTAAAAAGAAAAATAAAATCCTATAAAATAATTTTAATTAACAATTTTATTGACGTTATTTTTGTGAATCGTTTTTTGGTTTGAGACTGAACTCATTACTATATTTGACTAAGCCGACAAAAAGGGGGGAAATGGTAACAAATGAGTCTAGGAATATGAAATTTGGTGCGTAGACTTCGTTCGAGAAACAAACATGGGCTCAGGATTAATTTTTCCGAAATTCGTGCATTTAAGGGGGAAAAATGCCCAAAAATGGTAAAAATTGTACTTTCTGCATCTTCTTAACATATTAATATATATATGGGGGATTTCATGTCAAGTGCACCAACTTGTGAAACCGATGTCTTCCGATCGGGATGAAATTTGCACCAAGGTTAGTCCTATTGGATAGTAGTTAGACACAATTTTTCAACAAGATCGGTCCAGATTTCTCTGAGTTAGAGGGCATCAAAATTTGACATTTTGGCCAAACAGGTGTTTTTTCTCATCCCTGTAACTTATTACCTATTGTTCTTAGAAAATTTTCTCCTAAAGAGTTTAGATAGCTATTTCTTCAATATTTCGGAAAAAAATATTTAAAAAAAAAACAAATTTTTAGACTTTTTTTTGGCTAAATTAAAGCATTTTTTGCCTTTTTTTTTCAAAAAGGGCATTTTTTTTTTTTTCATAAGAAAGCTTAGGATTTTTCCTTTAAGAGCTTTTTGGTCGCTTAGTGGGATGGGAGTGGAATATCTATCAAACGGTTTTTCAATTTTTCACAAATGCACTATTTTGATTTTTTTCCTATTTGTGTGTAAAACCTTACAAATAAAACTTATACTGGGAAACTAGACAAATTAACCTTTCCGAAGGTATGTAACATACCTTCATAACATTACAGAAGAGAATGGTTCTCTGTAACCTGAAAGAGTTATTTGCAACATTTCAATATGAACACGAGGAAGTCAAAACTGGCTTCACGAAATTAACCCAAATGAGACCAAAACATTGCGTTTTGGCAGAAAGCAGCGGAACTCACACAGTATGCGTTTGCATTTAACATGAAAATGTTAAACTGATGTTGAAGGAAATCAACTTAAAGTATTTAACAGATGATTCGGCAGAAGATTTACACGATTACCGCGATTGCCTTAAATTGGCTATGTGTCCTAATGCAACAACTTCTTGCCACTTAGGTGAATGTACCAATTGCCCGAAAAACACATTCATCAAAGAAAATTTAATCAACTCTTTAGATCGAGAATATATAGAGGAGGTCAAATTTGATATTTGGATTCAGACTGACAGATGCACATTGAAAACAATCATTTTAAATGTGGATAATTTTGTGGAAGAAATGTGTACAGGATTGCTAAACTTGAGAACCCATGACTTTTTAGTCAAAGAGCAATGGTCATTCTTCAAGGATTTTAAGATACATTTGAAGTCTGGTTAATTCGTTATTTCATATGGTTTCGCAGAAAACCATAAATATGTTCTTCAGGATGCAATACAAGAATTCCACTTCAATAACGACCAAGCAACTATATTCACAATAGTTATTTACTACATGAAAGATGAAAAACTGGAACACAAAAGTATGGCAATCATATCCGACGATTTAAAACATGGTACCGTTGCAGTTTATGAGTACCAGAAGATAATACTAAAATTTCTAAAATCTAAATTTACAGTAAAGAAGGTATACTACGTTTCGGACGGAGCTTGTCATCATTTTAAAAACAAAAGTAGCTTCGCAAATCTTATGGCTCATGAAAAAGATTTTGGAATGCCAGCTGAGTGGCATTTTCATCCTACTGCTCATGGTAAAGGAGCATGTGATGGTATTGGAGCAAACCTTAAAAGAAATGCAGTGAAGTATAGCCTCCAGTGCTCTCATCAAGATCGCATCTTAGATGCGATTGCTTTATTCCATTGGACAAAGAATTATTGTAAAGAAACTAAAATAGCTTTTAGTAGCAAAGAGGATTATGAGGAAATATTGAAAACACTAAAGAGCAGATTCGATGCTGCGATAACAATCGATGGCACCGCTCAATACCATGCTTTTATACCGCTTGTGGATGGAAGACTCGAGATGAAAAAGTTTTCTGCCTCTACTCAATGCGATTTCTTTCAAAAGTCAAAAAAAAAAAAAAAAAAAACACCAGCGAAATCAACAGCTGAACTTAGTAACGCCAAGAAAGGATTGGCTAAAAAGTAGCAAATAAATTCGACAAATAAGCTGGATGAAAGATTGGATTTTTAAAAAGTGACAAAACTTAAATACTTCATCAGCTACAATAAATTTACTATAAAATAGTTATGATGGATCTAATGTTTTAAGATTAAATTTTATTAAATAATTTATCTATTTATTTTTATAATAATTATTATAAATATATTAATTTAATTATTATTACAAATAAATAAAAAAAATAATTGTTCAACATTTCTATAGAAAAAAAGTGATTTTTTTCCTGAGGTTAACATATTCTGGGTATTACAGTATCGAGGGTATAAACTTTTAGTTAGGTATGTTATATACCTTCGGAAAGTTTAGTTTGTCTAGTTTCTCAGTATAGGTTTTATTTGTAAAGTTTTTCACACAAATAGGAAAAAATTCAAAATAGTGCATTTGTGAAAAATTGAAAAACCGTTGCCTTGAGTTACAAAACATTTATTTTGATAGATATCCCACTCCCATCCCACTAAGCGACCAAAAAGCTCTTAAAGGAAAAATCCTAAGCTTTCTTATGAAAAAAAAAATGACCTTTTTGAAAATAAAGGCAAAAAATGCTTTAATTTATTAAAAAAAAAGTCTAAAAATTTTTTTTTTTTTTTTAAGTATTTTTTTCAGAAATATTGAAGAAATAGCTATCTAAACTATTTGGGAGAAAATTTTCTAAGAACAATAGGTAATAAGTTACATGGATGAGAAAAAACACCTGTTTGGCCAAAATGTCAAATTTTGATCCCCTCTAACTCAGAGAGCTCTTGACCGATCTTGGTGAAAAATTGTGTCTAAACTACTATCCAACAGGACTAACCTTGGTGCAAATTTAATCCCGATCGGAAGACATCGGTTTCAAAAGTTGGTGCACTTGATATGAAATCCCACATATATAAATTAAAGACAAAACTTTAGTGATTCATTAATTAAAAATCTTCGATATTGTAAAGCATTTATAATAAGTATAATTGACTAAAAGTTCCCAATTAAAAAACTCGCCATTTAAAATGTTGATAAAGTTTTCTTCCGATATTGTGGTTGATCTAAACAGCTGCAACCTCAAACTACTAAAAAAAGGGCATTTGCAAACAAAATGTTGAATATTTTCGATTTCCTTACAGTTACATAGGGAGCATATTCTCGAGTTACTTCTTGAAAACCGTGTGCCATTTAATTTAATTAAGTCACATCGGGCTTTAAAAATTCACATAGCAGTTTTTTGGTTGTTCGTATCCATAAAATAATATTTTCCTCTAGTATAATTTGGGTTTTTGTAAAATGTTTCTGTTTGGGAGGCTCTTTGTAAACGTTGTTCATGATATTTTGTTTGTAGAGTTTCCAATAAATAAGTTTGTTTGTTATTCCACTCCCATAAAGGTATACATATCTCCTTGCCAATCAATATGGTCATCCAGTTCATTAAAACTTTTTGCCCAAAATATTTGTTTTTCCAAAATTTTTTTGCTGAGTTTTTGTGGGAGTCTGGATTCAGAATACTCAAACAGCGTTTTTCTCATGTAAATCAAATTCAGTTGAGGTGTGTAGAGATGACAGTCTTCGAAACCGGATTCTAGCATAAGAGCATAGTTGGGGGTTAAGTTTGGCAGTTTTCGTATGCGTTTGAGAAAATATCTCTGTAGTTTGTCTACTTCTTCGAAGTGAGTATGTCCTCAAACTTGCGCTCCATATGACTGTATTGAACGATATACTGCTTTGCATAAGTTATATTTTGCTGCTGTCGTAATTTCATTCTTTTTATACCCTCCACTCCAGTGTGCAGAGGGTATATATAAGTTTGTCATTCCGTTTGTAATAATTATAACAAGCGGAGTTGATATAGCGATGTCCGTCTGTCCGTCTGTCCGGCTGTCCGTCTGTCCGTCTGTCCGTCTGTGGAAATCACGATGACGGCTTCAATCGGGCAACTAGGTTTATCGTTGGTATAAAAAATGATTCAGTAACATCCTGAAAAGTTTGCTATTTAAAATCGTCCAAATCGGTTTATCTGGTCCCGAGAATTGAACGATGGAGTAAAAAAAGTCTTGAAAAAATATGATTTGACTATGTTGTTCTTGTCACGATAACGTTCTCAATAGGACAGCTAGGGCGCTTGTTGTTAGTGAGAATGATACACCAACATCACGAGAAGGTTTCTGTTTTGTAAATTGTGACAATAGGTTTCATAGGTGCCGAGAAATCACTGAAAAGTTAAAAAAAATATGATATTTTCCTATATTGTTATTCTAAATTTTGTATTTTCTCACAGCTGTACTTGTTGTTTTTATGGTCGTTGTGGTAGTACACATTTTATGGTGTAATATTTAAGTTAATTAATTAATAAAAGAAACTATATAAAATCAATATCAATATTCTGCGATTTTTATAAGATCACAAAATATTACAAATTGATACATACAGACTACTGTTGCAAATATCAAAATACTATAAATAACATTCATATATTCTGTATATGTATATCGATAATAAGCGCATATTAAAAATAATATAAATATAAATTATTTTATTTATACAAAATACTGCAATTTTTAGGGTTGCAAAAAATTGTATGATTTTAAGGGTTCTACTTTTAGTACATACTTGCATTCAAAAGTAGTATTGAAACCATAAAATTCTACCCTGTTAAAATTGGTGTTTAAAAAAAATTTTTTTTCTCATGATAATAATATAATGTCAATAATATTTAATTATATTACATTTTTAAAATTTATTATTTAATGTTTGGCGCAGGCAAACGCCATTCCCGGACTGCCGAGAATTTAATGCACGATTTATTCCGTATTAGGAATAATCGCGGAGCTCAGCTCAATCAAAGTGCAATGATTAAGCCTCGCTCTGGGAAATAAGTGTCCATGCTTCCCTTTGCACAAAACGCCATTCCCAACTACCAAAAATTGCAGGCACGAGCTATCCACATCAGGAATAGTCGCGGGCTCAACTCAATCAAAGTGCAATGATTAAGCTTCGCCCTGGGAAGCATATATTCATTCATTTCTTAGCACAAACCGAACTTCTTATGTCACATTAAAAATAAACTAATGGAGAAGTACAATTCATCATTACGCTGTATTATAATACTATTTTCTTATTTTTCTACTAGCCAGTAAACAAAGTGATCGTATCATTGTAAACGAAATAGAATTGAAATTGTGTGCAGATTTGTTTTACTTAAAAAACTGTTTCTACAGATAGTGAATAAAATCCCAGTAAACATTTTATGCAATAAGTGATCATGTGGAGTCTTTTTTGACTCCTCTGTGCTATTAAAACAGTCATAAATGCGCTCTTTTGCTGATCACAAAATATTCTTTTGTGGGGAGGAAATATTACCTTACCCCCGACTCATCTTGAGAACCTTTTTATCCAATTTTCTGATTAATTTCGACTTATTTTTGAGTCATATTTAATGTCATTTTTCTATAAATCACTTTTTAAGCGTAAGCAAAAACCATTTCTTAATCTTTTTCTAATACCGCATGTGATTAATCAGTTTTTAATCATCAAAAGTGCTCGAAGAAGACACAGTAAGATGATTTTTGTTAAAACAATCTTCGAAATGATTTCTGGGATATCGTATATTTTTGTTTATACACACATATACATAATGGCACCAGTTAGCCGAACTCTCTCATGAAACACATAGACGACAGCGGCTACACGACTACAGCCTGTCAAAAATAAAATACACACGTTTATATGAAAACGATTATTTTGACACCAACACAGCTACACGACTACATGACCACTTTTGCTGCTGTAGTCAACTTAGGCTAATTTCTGTTTTTGTTGGCTACAAAATAAAAATAGTGTTGACAATATAACAAAATATGTAAAAGATATTAGTGCTATGAAACATTTTATTTTGTTGAAAAAATTAATCGCAAAATGAAATGCTATAATAATTCTATTAATAAGTAAATTTATTTATTTATTTTTACGTTATAATAATGCATTATAAATAAGTAATATATTTAAGACAATTTTATATAGAATCATACATGTTTTTCTATTTTCATAAAGTTAAAAAAAAAATATAATTGGCACTACTGAAATAAAAATGATTTTGTATAAAAACAGCTGTTTATATTGTTGTTATATGTTGCTGTCGTTTTCAAAAAAATTAAGTAGTTGACTACACGACTACAATTGTAGCCAGTAGCATTTGTATCCGTGTGTTCGTGTAGCCTCTGTCGTCCATGTGTTTCATGCATAAGTAACAATTTCATTTAGTCTTATGAAAGCTTTTGAACAAAGCAGATATACGTCGCATTGTTTTGTGAAATCTTACATTGTTTTTTAATAGGTACCAGTGATGCCAGGAGATTTTTACAGAAATCTCTACGCTAATGAAAAAAAATCCCTTTTTTTCCCTACACCCACTTTTTTCTCTCTACATTTTTCCTACACTACTTTTTTCAATTTTTCAAAAAAAAAAATTATTTTTAATTTGTTAATTTTCAATTTCAATAATGCAAAAATAACATAAAAACGAAAAAAATATCATAAAAAATAAGATAAGAATATCATTAGAATTACATAAAAACAATATAAAAAATCAACAGATATTATAAAAAAAATATTTTTACTATTCTGTATAATTCATCTTTTATATGGCTAGATGTGCATTTAAAATTTACACAATTAGTTAAAATGGCTTGCAAATGGGATCTTATAACGTAAACAGAATTTTGGTTGTTGGTTTTAAAAGATATTTTTTTAAGACATTGGTTATTAGCATTGGTTATTAGCATCTTAGATCTGATTTATCGCAATTTAGCACCTTTAAGGTGCTATTACACGAAGTGTTTTTTACATATGTACTGTCACTTTTTTTATCCATATGAAATTCCTCATGTCTGTCAAAATTGTCTTTTACATACGATTCATAATTTTTGCTATCACACGTGCATATGTATTTCCGTATGACATAACCTCTAAGTGTAAACAACAGCTGATTTAATTTGTGAATTTACAAAAATTTATTGTTAAAAAAAAGGTTATATATTTTTTAATTGTTAATACTAAACAATTTATTTTTCTTTCAATATTAATCTTTAAAATTTACTCTGTTTTTTTCTTTCGCCACAAGCAGTGTTGTATTTTCATGTTTGTCATGCAAAACTATAACCTGTTCTAATTGAAAAATGTACATGTGACTTTCTTCATGTATTGTACATAAACAATGTTTCATATGTATCACACGATGTGTACAACTTTTGTTGTGGGAAAATTTTACAGTACATATGTAAAAAAAAACATCATGTAATAGCACCTTTAATATAATTGAAGAGATCTACAAAGATGGCGTACTTATGTATGTATTAAAAAAAATGCACAAAACAAGTAAACTGCACAAAAGTGTTTTTTACTTGTCATTCTTATTAAAGAAGCCACGTATTTACTATCTCCATATTATAGAGTTATTACCAGATTTAAAAAAGATAGATATTTTTAATTTTAAAGTTTAAAATTGAAACGTATATAATATTAAGTTGTTAAAAAAAATTTTTCAAAAAATCCCTACAATTCGACAAAAGTAAGAAATCTTTTGCATTAAACACATAGACGCAAATCCATTTATCGATGCGTTACAAATGGAATGTCATAATAAGATCGAAAAAATAAAACTGATTAACGCTAGTGCTTTTAAAATATAAGACATGGTCAAGTATTCCGAAAAAGATCCGAAATTTAAAAATATATTTTGTTTAATATCTTCTATTGACTTTAAAATTGTTAAACGTAAATGCTGAAAATTCAGAGTATTTGTTGTAATAAATTACTAAATTGACCAAATTGTTTCCATTTTCAAATATTTTATCTAAATTTGTTACAAATAGTGCAAGAAAACCTTGGTGGAGGGTATCAAAGATTCGGCATAGCCGAATTTTACGCTCCTACTTGTTTAGAAATGTATTCCAACTGGCATTAATGTTACTCTTTCCTGACTTGTTTCTAGTTTGAACATGTTTGGTAAATAATATTTTTGGTGTAAAAATCATTCCAAGATAATTGTATTCATTTACTATTTCAATTTCTTCTCCTTTGAAATACCATTTTTCTCTATTGGATATTCTTCCACCATTTCTAAACACCATTATTTTTGATATTGTAAGATTTACTTCTAAATTCCAACGTTCACAATATACTCCAAGATTTTGGATCATTTTTTGTAGTGTTTCTACTTCTTCTGCTATTATCACAATATCATCTGCATACAGTAATAATCTAATATTTATTAGAAGCTGCCTTAAAGTCGACAAAGAATCCGTATACCTTTTTCCTTTGATTCAGCTTCAAATGCACAATGGCCGCAAGGTTGTAAATATTGTCTACCATTGAGTAACCCTTTCTAAATCCAGCTTGGTATTCAGTTATGATATTGTTTTCTTCAGTCCATTTATACAGACTCTCATTTATTATCCCCATCATCATTTTTGCCACGCAGTTCATAAATGATATCCCTCTATAATTGTTTGCCAACTTGAATCACCCTTTTTTAGTATCGGATATATTATACTCATTGTAAATGTTTTGTCCAATTCCATATTGTCGAGGAGCATAGGAGCACTTAATTAAATTCGTAGGGGACTCTGTCTTCTCTTGGCGCTTTATTTAGTTTTGCCTTATTTAGAACATAAATTATCTCTTCTGTTGTTATGGCTGAATCTAATAGTGGATCCGCATGGTATAGTGGTGCATAACTCACCGTATTATTGCTTTTCTGTAGATTTAATAGAGTCATAAAGTACGTTCTAAAGTCGGATGATGATACATTGTCAATTTCCCTAACAGGCTCATTTCTTAGCTCCATAGACAGCTTCCACCAGGTTTTACTATCACGGACGTTGTTAAGTCTCACATTTAAGCTTTGGTAATATTTATGTTTGCTTTCTACACAAATCTCTTTATACTTTTTATTCGCTTGTAGGTACTTTAGCTTATCTACAGGATTTTGTGATTTTCCAAAATCTCTCAGAAACTTAAAAGAATTTGTTCTTGCATTATGTCATTTCCAATTGAACCATTTATTTTTAGGAAAAAAGGTATTGTTTTTTGCATATTTTTGTTGTGTTGAGTTTTCTTTTATATTTCTTAGCGTATGTAGTTCAATACAGGTATTATTTTGTCTGAGTTCTAGGATATGATTCTTAACTCTCTCGTAATACATTTCTCTTTGTTCATTACACCAATTTAGTTTTGGTAAGAGTTTTTGAGTTCTGAAATTGTTTTTTGTTTTGTATTTAGCTTTAGTGATAAGCAGATTGACAAGTGATCTGACCAGGGCTTTTCTTGTATTACAAAATTGTAGATAAAAGGGCATACATCTTGAGACATACATCTATTACCGATTGACCTGTTCCACCTGCAAACGTAAAATTACCTTCTTCATTTCCTTTTGTTGCACCATTTGTTACTATTAATGCAAAATCATCACAAAAATCCATAAATCTTCTACCCTTAGCAATCTTTAGATTTTCTTCTACCCAGGTAAGCAGGCCATCCACATTGTAATTCTTGGTCTACTGTTTGTTCAGTTTCTTCAATATGTATATTTAAATCTCCGATTAAAACTGCATTTTCAATACCCTTCTCCACAAATATGTTTTCTATTACTTTAAATTCTTCATCCCAAGTTGCATCTTTTATGTATATATAAAGGAAGTATTTGAACATCGGTATTTCCAGTTTTAATATATATTGTAGAAACTCCACAGCTACTACCAAAAGAACATTTTATTTCAGATTGAGTAAAATTTTTATTGACTCCATACATACAGCCCCCAATAGCTCTCTCATGTCTATTGACTTTATATGTTGGTTTCCAAAAAGTATTGAGATTTCTAAAATATTTTTTGAAGTTTTGTAATTTACCTTCGCAAACCCATGCTTCTACTAAAATAACTATATCAAAATTATTTGTGTAAGTAAAAAAATCGTTAAATGGTACTTTGTTTTCAAGCCCATGTACATTATATGAAAGTATTTTTAATTCTTTTAAAATAGTTTCAGGTTCTATTACGTCAGTTTACAAATATCGTTTTTTTTTATTAGTTTTTTGAAATAATTTTCGTTTACCACATCGTTTATTTTAGTGGCAAATGTCTCCACTTTTGTTTCTACTTCATCGAAATCATCCTTAGTGGCTACATTTTTTAGTTTTTCGTCAAGAAACTTTGCCATCGATCCTTGCATCATCTCCATCAAGTCTTTTGCATCCATCATTCCTACTGTATTTTCATATTGTCCATCAGGAGATGTTTCTGCGTGTATTCGTTTTGCTGACGGTGTGTTTTGTGCCATGTTAATGTTTGTTTATTGTTTTGTTGCCTACTTTAAGCCATAAAAGCTTATGTTCCACAACAGGCATATACGAAGCAAACATTCAATGTTTTAGATGTTGCCAATAGTAACGTATAGTATCAATAGCTGTTTTAATGATTTTATAACAGATTTAATTTGTCTTTTATTTCTTTTATTATTTATATTCGTAGTATATTATGAAATTTTCACAATTATTATTTTTATTAATTTGTTCCAGCGTTTGTATCGAATATATCTTTATTGTTCCTGTCACAACAGCAATTCAGATTCTATCTTTTTCCCCAATAGAATGTTTTTTATTGTTTATATCATTAAACAAATACGTTTTTATACAGAGCTTTACTTAAAATACAACTATTCACCACAAGCGTTACCAGAAAAATATATGTTTTATATAAAATTCAAAAATTTCATTTGCTCTTAAATGTTAATTATTTTGACACTATCCGATTAAACGTAGTATTTGTTGTTACTATAAAAAAGATATTGTGATGATATCTTATGAAACGGCTCTAAAATAATTTCGCACTTATATTTTTTGTAGTACTTATACCCTTCGTTTCTAAACATTTTTCGAGATGTCCAAAAACATTTTCTACAGGACTCATTTCACCTAACCCCCATTTATGGTCAATTTTCATATAATACTATGTAAAATTAGGGATTTTGTTTGGAAAGTTAAGTCAACTTTTGTAGTTATTTAAAAAAATATTTGCCCTTGAATTTTCATATCGCATAATTCACCGATCTTTATACATAAAATTCATTTTCTGTTTGTTTTTTTGACCGCTATACAAATTTTTATTTTTCAGCGGATTTCTCTGCGACCAGAAAAGGCTACGCCTACTGTTACGCCCACTTTTTGTATACAATTCATATTCTGTTTTTTGGTACATTTGTTCGCTACACAATTTTTTTTAAACGGATTTCTCTGAAATTTGCTACGCACGATCTCTGTACTCCAGGGTGATCGCCATATGATTCTTGCCGGCCACGCCTACTTTTACGCCCACTTTTTATACAAAATTCATTTTCTGTTCTTTGGTATATTTGTTCACTATAGACATCTCTATTTTTAAGGGATGTCTCTGAAATTTGGTACACACGATATCTATACTGGGAAGGTCACCATCTGCTTCTTACAGGCCACACCTACTTTGCGCCCACTTCTATGTATATTAAATGTATTTTTTCCTTTTATTTGTTTCTTTGTTTGATTGCTATACAAACATTTATTTTTCAATAGCTTTCTCTGAAATTTGGAAAACTCCAGCGAAGGTGGCATTATATATCTTTCTTGCTACGGTTACATTTACGCCCACATTTTTAGAAAATGATTTTCTTGTTTTTTGCTATATTTGTGCGTTATAGTAATTTTTATCTTTCAACGGCTTTCTCCGAAATTTATTACATATTCCAGGGAAGGTCGCCATATGATTTTTACCGACTACGCCTACTTTTACGCCCACTTTTTGTATACAATTCACTTTCTGTTTTTTGGTATATTTGTTCGCTATACAAATTTTTATTTTTCAACGGATTTCTCTGAAATTTGGTACATACAATCTACGTACTCCAGGAAAGGTCGCCATATGCTTCGTACTGGCCACGCCTACTCTTACGCCCACTTTTTGTATACAGTTCATTTTCTGTTTTTCGGTATATGTTCGCTATACCAACTTTTATTTTTCAACGGCTTTCTCTGAAATTTGGTACACGTGATCTCTCTCCTCCAGCGAAGGTGGCATCATATGTATATCTTTCTGGCCACGCCTACCTTCACGCCCACTTTTTTATAAAACTCATTTTCTGTTTTTGGTACATTTGTTCGCTATACAAATTTGTATTTTTCAACGGATTTCTCTGAAATTCGGTATACACGGGAATAACTTCACGATGAACAAATTCCCCAAATTTAAAAAATGGTCCCCAACAGAAATGAACAAAGTTCCCAATTTTTTAAAAACGAAGTAAAAAAATGAACGTACTCCACAAATCCATTCTTAAAGTTTTACATATTTATACCCTATACTACTATGTGGTTTGGGTATAATGACTTTGTGCTGCTGTTTGTAACAACCAAAAATATATGACCTACACCCATCTTTAATTATACCGATCGAATCAGAATCACTATCTGATTCGATTTAACGATGTCCGTCCGTCCGTCCGTCTGTGTGTCCATGTAAAGCTTGTAATCAAACTGCAGGTCGCAAATATGAATATATTTTGACGAAATTTGGTATTTGATCTTTTATCGGTCATGGGATGAACGCTATTGAAATTGGTGAGAATCGGTCCATGTTCAGACCTAGCCCCCTTACAAATGACCCCTATGAAATCAACATATATTGCTATAAGATCCAAATTATCATACTAATCTCAGTCAAGTTGGGTTTGTATGTATATTTTACATCCATTAATCAGTAGTCCAAAAATGATCCCTATTGGACAACTCTTGGTCATAGGCCCCATATAGAGCTGCTTCCCGATCTTCGCTTAAATCTATCAAAAAACAAAAATATTGCACTGATTCTTCTCAAATTTTGTTGGTATATATTTTTGCAACATACAAGAGACTTTACCAAACATGGTCAGGACCGGTCCATTTTTGGGCCTAGTCCCCATATAGATATAGCATCCGATATGAACTTTTTCATATCTGCAGCCGAAAAAATTAATAAAAACCCCACTCAAATTTGGTTTATGCTTATTTTCTATATCCAGTTAGTTTGGCCTGAGAGATAGGGTCTCTAAACGCATGGTATAGGGTATCGTATAGTCGGTCTAGACCGACTATAATTTTCTTACTTGTTTTATTTAATAAATTTTGTAAAATATGAAAATTTGCATACTGATTTCAATGTCAGTCCTGCAATACACGCATTTAAAATCTGTATTCTTTTCAATAGCATCATCTCGACGCGCTCGCCGAACGCAGATTAGGAAGCTTTGTTAAGAGAAGCGGAAATGCCTGAATCATGCATAAACATAGTTAGGTGTAATGGTAAGCAGACGCCGGGTACTTAGTCCCCACTGAATAAATTCCCCAAAAAAATGAATTTATTCCCCAAAAAATTGGGGAATAACTTCACGATGAACAATTTCCCCAAATTTGAAAAAATGTCCCCGAAAGAAATTAACAAATTCTCCATACTGCTCTCAATATCTGTCCTACAACAAAATTATTTAAAATATTTATTCTTTTCAATAACATCATTTCGGTGCGCGGACGCGGACGTGACGCGACGCGCCCGCGGAGCACAGCTTAGCTAAAATATCGAAATGATCTGAAAAATATGTTTTGGCGATTAAAATAAGTTGATGACAACTCGCGGAACACAGCTCAGTGAAAAGTCTTATGATTTTATCTACGTATGTCCAATAATTACCTGTTTATCAAAATAGGCCACACATATACTACAAGCATTGCTTAAAGCAACTTTGCGACAGAGTTTTAACGTCGCATTCATTTTTAATCTTTGAAACTTCTATAAATTTGACGTCTCTGCTCAATGGTGATCATTTATTGAATAAAGTAATTCAATTTTTAAAACTTCTGATTCCTTTAATTTGCAAACGATTCCGTTATATTTGATGTCTACAAAATAAATATACTTAAAAAAAAAAAAACTTCAAGCGGTTTCCCAACTTATTTTTAAAGTATTTTTGCTGTAGCGTTTTTAAAAAAACTTCTAAATTAAACAAACAAAAAATTTTAAATTGAAATAAGAATATGAATTTACTCCCCAAAAAACGTAAACATTGGGGAATTTTTTTCATCATGAGCAAATTCCCCAATCCCATACAAATTTTTGGCGAGAAACTTAAGTTTTTTGAGGAATTTGTTCATTGGGCACTAAGCACTCAGCGCATAGTGAACCATTTTTCAAGTCAAAGGCAATTGGATCCCGGGCAAGACCGGGTAAAAACAGCTAGCTAATATTAAAACTTGTAGTTGGTAGGCCAATACCTTCAATGGATTTGTCTCATCCCCGTTAAATATTCGGAATCGATCATCTAATAAGTCCAGAGCATTTTGCTCGCTGAGGAAATTTAAGTCTTCAAACCACATTCTTACGTTTTGTTCTGTTGTACCCCTGGTTCTTTACAGATACCTTCCACTTCTCTTAATCCTTAGTTCCTATGCCGATTCAAAAAACCTAAATACCACTTTCTTATAGGTATACCATTTACAAATGTAGTGGTTCGCTGGTCGTTATTGATAATTTTTTAACTGTGTTCAGTAAGTTATAAGTTTTCAAAAGAAATCCACATTTTGCGAGCTCTTGGCACCATTTTGCTAATCGCTTTTCTTTCGGCATCCCAAAAATATTGGGTCTACAACCAAGGTTCAGAAGATACACACATCAAACACACAATGTTCTGTTCTAAAGCAGCCAACACATATTTTTATTTTCATATCAATTATGTGTATTTCTAAATTTTGTACGGTGTAAAATTTTTCATTTTTAGTTTTTGTTTTTAAATTTCTTTATCCAAAAATCGCGCAATTTGTTTACAAATTGTTCATTTTCAGTTTGTTTCTATACATATATTTTATGTCCAAAGTATTTACAACCAAACAAATTTAATCCTTCTCATTTATGGATAAAGACGTACTTAACTTTTCATCAAAGTAATCAGCATGAATTACCAACAGTGGAACAATTTTGGGCCATTTTTCATATGTTATTTTTTCTAAACTATAAGTTATTTTTTAATTTTAGGCGCTTATTTTATATTTTTTTCGAGCTTTTTTAATGTATTAAAACTTGGTTTTTACTGCTTTTTTTGATTGGCCTATAAATAGAAACTAGCAGAGCCCAGCCCTCAAAATTCGAGTGCAAATTCAAGAAAAATTATTTTTTCATTGTAAATATTTGTTGAACACACAGAAGATATACATATAAATGGGTTTGTTAATAAATAATTTTATAAGAGCCTAAAGGTATGTTAATCAACTTTAGACAATTCACAATTCAACAAATATTTAATAAGCACAAGATTTAATAGTTTTTTATTTAAATCTTAAATATGTGCTTTATGTATGTCTTAGTCGCAACTTTAAATGTATTTTTCTCCAAATAAAAATGTTACAGAAGGTGCAAATCTGTAAATACGGTGGACAGCTAAAAATAAATACGTTTCAAATGGGGTATGTTTGGTCAAAATCGATTGGTAACTAACATTTTTACATAGATCACAAGAATTCGCCTTGCCTATTAATATTATTGAATAGTGAACAAGTAAATATTAGCTGTAATAGTTTCAAATAAAGTTTCAAAATAAATTTCATAAAGTTATTATTATCAAAATGTGATATACAATGATATTCTAAATTCCATATTATTAACAGTAATAGAGTCGTATATTTAATAAGCACAACCAGCGCCCCTCCTCTACATATGCACAGTCTTTATGACGAAATTTTTCTTTGTAAATAAAATACAAGAAAAACAATATAATATACATATAAAACCAGATTTTAATAACCATCATATGGTTTGGACACCACAAAAGCTAAATCAAATAAAAATCTAACCAACAAACAAAAGTGGACAACGATGAAAAGCACAAAAATTATGACAAGTCAACATTGTCGGATTAATCGAGTAAATAATGAAAGAACAAACCTTGTTGTAACTACCTAGGGAAGTGATATTAACTATCGCTGGCAGCAACAGCAACAGCAGCAGCAACAAAACAATAAAACTCACGCTAAAGCAACCAGTAACCAATACTAACTACCCTTTGACTTTCTACTTAAGGTACAGACATACGATACATACATACATACAAATGAACACATATTGAATACAAACAGTTGCGTTCTCAACAGGATGTCAAACATTCTCGTATACAACACGATTGTGCTCGGACACATATCTATCAATATACATACGTTTGTGTGTTTGTTTGGCTAGAGTGATACAATTTGTAACATGTTAGGTTTGCTCCAGTATATGAATATACGTTTATTTGTGTATGTGTGGCTATGATGAAGGGCATGTAACTAAATAATTTAAACAGGACTTAATTAACCATTAAAAAAAAGAGGGAAGGAAAAAAATAACAACAAATGCCTGACAACTACCTTTTTTTTTCTTACTTCTCTTAATTTTCTTCTTTTTTTTTACCGTTAGACCAAAGTAATCATATGACTTAACAACTACCTACAAACACAATGAAAGTGTTGTACATACTCGCAGACGAACTACAAACATACTTCATGTGTGTTTCAGAAAAAGTCTATTATAAAAGAAAATAATATGGAGATTAGAATGGAGCGACAAAGCGATTGCTAGAATTTCACTTCGGATCGATAGGGAATATATACATACAAATAGATCTAAAAATACAATATGTGAAATTTAAGGCCGATCGGAGTTCAATTTAAAAATGGCATAATTTGAAAAATTATCAAAACTTTTAAATTTTATTAAATCAGTTCTTTTGGACACTGACTGCTTTCTACTTCATCATAGTTCAACTATGTGAAACATTATTTTGTTAGGATATCGCTTACACCATTTTTGTAAAATTTCCAGCAATTGAAATATTTTTGAATAAGAAAATTTAAAAATATGAAAATATGAAAATATTTTTAAATTTATAGATAAACTGTAATTCATAAATTAAAAGGTAAAACAATAAAAAAAAAACAAATAAAATTAAAAACATTAAATTAAAAATTTAATTATTTACTAGTATAGCCCAGCACTCGAAATTCGAAAATATTATTTTTTCATTCAATTTAAAAATTTATGAATATCTAGATGAGCCTAAGGGTATGCTAATCAATTTAAGCAATTCACAATTCAACACAGGGCGTTTCATATACAATTTAAATCATTCTCATTAATAGGGTGTAACGAATTATTAGAAATATTATATCTTATGTAATTTAGTATATTTTTTAAACAGAATAAACATAAATTTTATAATTCTCGGCTGCTCCTCCATATGAACTATAACTATGCCAGTTCTCACACTCTTTCGTGCCTGCATATTGCTTAAAAAGGGAACTAAAAACTAACCTTCACATATTAATATATAGATAAATTCAAGATTTAAAAAATAAAATATTCTGATTTGTACATTTTCTTAAGATAAATTTAATTTTTATTATAAAAAAAATCGTTTTCTTAAATCCTAATACTATATTTTAGCACTGCAATTTTTTTTGAAAATATTTCAAATATTTCTAATTTGTGGTTAAATAAAATAAAGTATAATTTACGGCATCAGATAAACTGGATAATAAGCAAATAAATATTTCACATCTCCATAATAATGATTTAGTTCTAGTTATTTTTATAAAAATTGCGGTGCGATTCCTGGAGATGAAATCCTTTCGAGCTAATATTTCACATGCATAATTTTCACATCTATATGAATAGATCTGACTGAAAACTAGGGTAAAATTCCAAAGCAAAAACAATTCCACACAACGTCACTCCGCCCTAGTGGCCATATTGTGTTTAAACACTGTGTTGGAAAAGTATAAAGAGTTTTAAATTTAATAAATTTTCCTTCATAATTTTATATAAAAAAACATGTGAGTCCGATCACAGGGGAGATGTGTACACATCTAGAAATTAAAGGTGGTACTTTTTTAAATCAAACAGAAAGCGTCATCTATAAATAACTTATATCAATCAACTGCAGGTGCTCTAATAATATAAAAATATTTATTAATATTTATTATTTCAACTGGTTAATTTTAAATTTTTCGTTTTTTATTTTTCATTTTTCACTTTTCGTTTTCCGTTTTTCATTTTTCATTTTTTAATTTTCTTTTTTCTTTTTTCTTTCCCCATTTTTAATTTTTCATTTTTTATTTTTCATTTTTCATATTTAATTTTTTATTTCTAATTTTTTATTTTTCATTTTTCGTTTTTCATTTTTATTTTCTTTTTTCATTTTTCATTTCTTATTTTTCATTTTTCATTTTTTATTTCTCATTTTTAATTTTTATTTTTCTTTTTTCTCTTTTCAATTTTTTATTTTTCATTTTTTATTTCTCATTTTTAATTTTTTATTTTTCATTTTTCATTTTCCATTTTATATTTTTAATGTTTAATTTTTAATTTTTAATCTATAATTTTTAATTTTTATACCCTATACCACTATGTGGTTTGGGTATAATAACTTTGTGCTGCTGTTTGTAACAACCAAAAATATTTGACCTAGACCCATCTTTAATTATACCGATCGAATCAGAATCACTTTCTGAGTTGATTTAACAATGTCCGTCCGTCCGTCCGTCCGTCCGTCTGTGTGTCCATGTAAAGCTTGTAATCAAACTGCAGGTCGCAAATATGAATATATGTTGATGAAATTTTGTATATAAGCTTTTATCGACCATGGGATGAACGCTATTGAAATTGGTGAGAATCGGTCCATGTTCAGACCTAGCCCCCATACAAATTACCCATATGAAATCGACATAAATTGCCATAAGATCCAAATTGTCATATAGATCTTACTCAAATTGGGGTTTGTATGCGTTCATTACATCCACTAATGAGTAGTCCAAAATTATCTTTTTGACCCCATATAGAGCTGCTTCCCGATCTTCACTTAAATCTATTAAAAAACAAAAATATTGCACTGATTCTTCTCAAATTTTGTTTGTCCATATTTTTGCAAAATACAAGAGACTTTACCAAACATGATCAGGATCGGTCCATTTTTGGACCTAGTCCCTTTATAGATATAGCATCCGATATGAACTTTTTCATATCTGCAGCCAAAAAAATTTTTAATTTTTAATTTTTAATTTTTAATTTTTAATTTTTAATTTTTAATTTTTAATTTTTAATTTTTAATTTTTAATTTTTAATTTTTAATTTTTAATTTTTAATTTTTAATTTTTAATTTTTAATTTTTAATTTTTAATTTTTAATTTTTAATTTTTAATTTTTAATTTTTAATTTTTAATTTTTAATTTTTAATTTTTAATTTTTAATTTTTAATTTTTAATTTTTAATTTTTAATTTTTAATTTTTAATTTTTAATTTTTAATTTTTATTTTTAATTTTTAATTTTTAATTTTTAATTTTTAATTTTTAATTTTTAATTTTTAATTTTTAATTTTTAATTTTTAATTTTTAATTTTTAATTTTAATTTTTAATTTTTAATTTTTAATTTTTAATTTTTAATTTTTAATTTTTAATTTTTAATTTTTAATTTTTAATTTTTAATTTTTAATTTTTAATTTTTAATTTTTAATTTTTAATTTTTAATTTTTAATTTTTAATTTTTAATTTTTAATTTTTAATTTTTAATTTTTAATTTTTAATTTTTAATTTTTAATTTTTAATTTTTAATTTTTAATTTTTAATTTTTAATTTTTAATTTTTAATTTTTAATTTTTAATTTTTAATTTTAATTTTTAATTTTTAATTTTTAATTTTTAATTTTTAATTTTTAATTTTTAATTTTTAATTTTTAATTTTTAATTTTTAATTTTTAATTTTTAATTTTTAATTTTTAATTTTTAATTTTTAATTTTTAATTTTTAATTTTTAATTTTTAATTTTTAATTTTTAATTTTTAATTTTTAATTTTTAATTTTTAATATTTAATTTTTAATTTTTAATTTTTAATTTTTAATTTTTAATTTTTAATTTTTAATTTTTAATTTTTAATTTTTAATTTTTAATATTTAATTTTTAATTTTTAATTTTAATTTTTAATTTTTAATTTTTAATTTTTAATTTTTAATTTTTAATTTTTAATTTTTAATTTTTAATTTTTAATTTTTAATTTTCAATTTTTAATTTTTAATTTTTAATTTTTAATTTTTAATTTTAATTTTTAATTTTTAATTTTTCATTTTTTTTCTAAATTTTAATTTTTTTTTTCTTTTATCTTTTTAATTTTTTATTTTTAATCTTTATTTCTCATTTTTTATTTTTAGTTTTTAATTTTTAATTTTTAATTTTTAATTTTTAATTTTTAATTTTTAATTTTTAATTTTTTCTTATTTATTTTTATTTTTTAATTTTTCATTTCTTATTTTTCATTTTTATTTCTAATTTTTAATTTTTTATTTTTCTTTTATCTTTTTTAATTTTTTATTTTTAATCTTTTATTTCTCATTTTTTATTTTTAGTTTTTAATTTTTAATTTTTAATTTTTAATTTTTAATTTTTAATTTTTAATTTTTAATTTTTAATTTTTAATTTTTAATTTTTAATCTTTTATTTCTCATTTTTTATTTTTAGTTTTTAATTTTTAATTTTTAATTTTTAATTTTTAATTTTTAATTTTTAATTTTTAATTTTTAATTTTTTAATTTTTAATTTTTATGTTTTTAATTTTTAATTTTTAATTTTTAATTTTTAATTTTTAATTTTTAATTTTTAATTTTTTAATTTTTAATTTTAATTTTTAATTTTTAATTTTTAATTTTTAATTTTTAATTTTTAATTTTTAATTTTTAATTTTTAATTTTTAATTTTTAATTTTAATTTTTAAATTTTTAATTTTTAATTTTTAATTTTTAATTTTTAATTTTTAATTTTTAATGTTTAATTTTTAATTTTTAATTTTTAATTTTTAATTTTTAATTTTTAATTTTTAATTTTTAATTTTTAATTTTTAATTTTTAATTTTTAATTTTTAATTTTTAATTTTTAATTTTTAATTTTAATTTTTAATTTTTAATTTTTAATTTTTAATTTTAATTTTTAATTTTTAATTTTTAATTTTTAATTTTTAATTTTTAATTTTTAATTTTTAATTTTTAATTTTTATTTTTTAATTTTTAATTTTTAATTTTTAATTTTTAATTTTTAATTTTTTAATTTTTAATTTTTAATTTTTAATTTTTAATTTTTAATTTTAATTTTTAATTTTAATTTTTATTTTTAATTTTTAATTTTTAATTTTTAATTTTTAATTTTTAATTTTTAATTTTTAATTTTTAATTTTTAATTTTTAATTTTTATTTTTTAATTTTTAATTTTTAATTTTTAATTTTTAATTTTTAATTTTTAATTTTTATTTTTAATTTTTAATTATTAATTTTTAATTTTTTAATTTTTAATTTTTAATTTTTAATTTTTAATTTTTAATTTTTAATTTTTAATTTTTAATTTTTAATTTTTAATTTTTAATTTTTAATTTTTAATTTTAATTTTTAATTAATTTTTATATTTATTTTTAATTTTTAATTTTTAATTTTTAATTTTTAATTTTAATTTTTAATTTTTAATTTTTAATTTTTAATTTTTAATTTTTAATTTTTAATTTTTAATTTTTATTTTTAATTTTTAATTTTTAATTTTTATTTTAATTTTTAATAATTTTTAATTTTTAATTTTTAATTTTTAATTTTTAATTTTTAATTTTTAATTTTTTAATTTTAATTTTTAATTTTTAATTTTTAATTTTAAATTTTTAGTTTTTAGTTTTAATTTTAATTTTTAATTTTTAATTTTTATTTTAATTTTTATTTTTTAATTTTAATTTTTAATTTTTAATTTTTAATTTTTAATTTTTAATTTTTTATTTTTAATTTTTTAATTTTTAATTTTTAATTTTTAATTTTTAATTTTTAATTTTTTTTTAATTTTTAATTTTTAATTTTTAATTTTAATTTTATTATTATTTTTAATTTTTAATTTTTAATTTTTAATTTTTAATTTTAATTTTTATTTTAATTTTTAATTTTTAATTTTTAATTTTTAATTTTTAATTTTTAATTTTTAATTTTAATTTTTAATTTTTAATTTTTAATTTTTAATTTTTATTTTAATTTTTAATTTTTAATTTTTAATTTTTAATTTTTAATTTTTAATTTTTAATTTTTAATTTTTAATTTTTAATTTTTAATTTTTAATTTTTAATTTTTAATTTTTAATTTTTAATTTTTATTTTTATTTTTATTTTTTAATTTTTAATTTTATAATTTTTAAATTTTTATTTTTAATTTTTAATTTTTAAATTTTTAATTTTTATTTTTATTTTAATTTTTAATTTTTAATTTTTAATTTTTATTTTTAATTTTTAATTTTTAATTTTTAATTTTTTATTTTAATTTTTAATTTTTAATTTTTAATTTTTATTTTTAATTTTAATTTTTAATTTTTAATTTTTAATTTTTAATTTTTTATTTTAATTTTTAATTTTTAATTTTTAATTTTTAATTTTTAATTTTAATTTTTAATTTTTAATTTTTAATTTTTAATTTTTAATTTTTAATTTTTAATTTTTAATTTTTAATTTTTAATTTTTAATTTTAATTTTTAATTTTTAATTTTTAATTTTTAATTTTTAATTTTTAATTTTTAATTTTTTATTTTTAATTTTTAATTTTTAATTTTTAATTTTTAATTTTTATTTTTAATTTTTAATTTTTAATTTTTTAATTTTTAATTTTTAATTTTTAATTTTTAATTTTTAATTTTTAATTTTTAATTTTTAATTTTTAATTTTATTTTTTAATTTTTAATTTTTAATTTTTAATTTTTAATTTTTATTTTTTTATTTTTATTTTTTAATTTTTTCTTTTTAATTTTTTTTTTCATCTTTCATTTCTTTTTACTTCAAAAAGGTACTTAAAAAAATGCTTTTCATATAAAATTATGCTTTTTTCACCTTCATAGCTTTACATAAGAGAATATATTCTTACCAGAAATATATTTCATAGATTTTTGTTATTTTAAAAATTCAGATTATTAAAAAATTTGTTCACCCATTTCCTTCCTTTCCTACAGTCTTTGTTACGGGAAAACTAGCAAAGAAGGTTTGGATCAGAGTTCACAGGAAAGCACTTTCCAACATATGGCAATATAGAAAAATATTTTATTTTTTTTATTTAGATATGAAGGTTAGGTTTATAGATGTGCATTAGGGAGGAGGAAAACTGTGAAGCGAAAATTAATGTCGGTTTTTTCAGTTGACCTGAATGCGGGATTGTTCCTTTCTGATCAGATAACGATAACTTAACAATTTTTGGAGAAAAATTATTATCTTCAAGTTCCTTTCTTTATTGAAAGATTGTATTTTTTGACGTGCTCTTCGCTTTTTTTTTTAATAAAAGGGAATAAACCAAAACCCTTCAGGGGAAATGATTGTATGTTGGATACCAAGCCCTACCATGTCATAATATAATAACTGTTTATATTTTTAAATACTATTATTACTTTTTCTTTTTTTGGGACGACATTTATCTATTGTTGAAAGAATGGATGATCCGAAAATTCCGAAGTTTTATATATCCTTAATGGAACTAAAGAAGCAAACTCTGTAAGTTTTAAAGGCATTATAGAGGCAGTGGGTTACTTTAAATGGGTTAATATAAACAAACACACTACAGATAAATTAGCAGTATAAACAAAGAATTCCTTCGGGTAATTCGGCATCAAAGAAGACCAAATTAGGTTTATCGGCCAATAAAAGGCTAATAGCGATAGAAAGCGCCATAATCCACTTTGATCACCTTCAACAAAAGTCAAAAATAAGAAACGGTGAACATCATGCCAACTTATTGGATCCATTTTTCCATCAGGCTAAATTCCATAAATGTATGCTACGAATTACTACATCAATCTCCATATTCTCCGAACTTAGGCCCCGGCATATAGAAAGAAATCGTTCGGCGTAAAGAGATATAGCTTCAACAATGTAGTCATTGTCCTTGAATTATCTCACTACATAGAAAAATTCATACGTTCAAAAAACTTTTGAAGCACAACAATTTTATAGGTTTGCCTTTCGTATCTGTAAATGTACTTGTTGTTACTTTATCTTAGTGAAAATCTAAAATACAGAGAGATTCCTTGTCATATTATTTGATAAAAGAATTTTCATGTATACTTCGTGGACATAGTCTATGAGCCAGCTGTATTTTTATTTTTAAGATATAAATTGTTTTGAAATATACTACAAAGCAACGTGTAATGAATACCTTTACCCGGTAGTCACTTTTTGTTTTTGTTTGCAAAGTTTTTGTTGTTCTTTTTTATGTCACGAAATACCTTAAGTTTGAAATTATCACACTTAAACTATGTACATACGTCACACTTGACAGTTCCATCGTATATATAGTCCATATATATATATATATATCTGGCAACAAGTAGTAACAGCTTATATCCATTTTTGTTTTCAGATGAAATTTAGGATGACTTGTAAATAAGTATGTAGAAGAATGATGCGGGTACAACTATGTATGAAGTATGTAAATTCGACACAGGTTCAAATCTCACGGTTGGCTCTCATATAAATTATATATAGCAACAATCTGATAAATTTTGAATTGAAGATGATTACTGTAGTCATAAGAAAACCGAAAACGACATCAATAATAAAAACAAATGATTTTCTCCTGGCAAATCGAAATTGTATTTTGATGAGACAGTAGAAATGAAATTATTAAAAAACAAGGATAAATCTGAATAGACAGATGATGTATTGACCGTAATAATACATTATGAACTATTGCAGAATGGCAGTCATTTTATTTATCTTTATTCTTTGACTGGAATCCTTAAGGCAATAGAACAAAGTGGCGGCGAAAGCTCAAACGCCAAAGATATTCGATGCACCTATAAAGGTCATTGTAGGAAACATGAAGAAGAAGAAAAAGAGGAAAATGATGAGCTGGAAGATAAAGAATAAGAAGAATAAGAAAAATAAGAAGAATAAGAACAAGAAGAATAAGCAGAACAAGAATACGAAGAATAAGAAGAACAAAAAGAATAAGAATAAGAAGTTTGAGAAGAATAAGAAAAATAAGAAAATATAAGAAGAATAAGAAGAATCGGAAGAATCGGAAGATAATAAGTATAAGAAGAATAAGAAGAATGAGAAGAGTAAGAAGAATAAGAAGAATAAGAATAATAAGAAGAATAAGAATAATAAGAAGAACAAGAAGAATAAGAGGAATGAGAAGAATAAGAAGAATAATAAGGATAAGAGGAATACGAAGAATAAGAATAATAAGAATAGGAAGAATAAGTAGAAAAAGAAGAATAAGAAGAATAAGAAGAATAAGAAGAATAAGAAGAATAAGAAGAATAAGAAGAATAAGAAGAATAAGAAGAATAAGAAGAATAAGAAGAATAAGAAGAATAAGAAGAATAAGAAGAATAAGAAGAGTAAGAAGAATAAGAAGAGTAAGAAGAATAAGAAGATTAAGAAGAATAAGAAGAATAAGAAGAATAAGAAGAATAATAAGAATAAGAAGAATAAGAAGAATAAGAAGAATAAGAATAAGAAGAATAAAAAGAATAAGAAGAATAAGAAGAATAAGAAGAATAAGAAGAATAAGAAGAATAAGAAAAATAAGAAGAATAAGAAGAATAAGAAGAATAAGAAGAATAAGAAGAATAAGAAGAATAAGAAGAATAAGAAGAATAAGAAGAATAAGAAGAATAAGAAGAATAAGAAGAATAAGAAGAATAAGAAGAATAAGAAGAATAAGAAGAATAAGAAGAATAAGAAGAATAAGAAGAATAAGAAGAATAAGAAGAATAAGAAGAATAAGAAGAATAAGAAGAATAAGAAGAATAAGAAGAATAAGAAGAATAAGAATAATAAGGAGAATAAGAAGCATCAGAGGAATAAGAGGAATAAGAAGAATAAGAGGAACAAGAAGAATAAGACTAATAAGAAGAAAACAAAGAATGAGAAGTATAAGCAGAATAAGAAGAATAGGAAGAGTAAGAAGAATAAGAAGCATAAGAAGAATAAGAATAAGAATAAGAAGAATAAGAAAAATAAGAAGAACAAAAAGAATAAGAATAAGAAGAAGTTTGAGAAGAATAAGATAAATAAGAAGAATAAGAAGAATCAGAAGTATAAGATGAATAAGAAGAATAAGAAGAATAGGAAAAATAAGAAGAATAAGAAGAATAGGAAGAATAAGAGGAATAAGAAGAATAAGAAGAATAAGAGGAACAAGAAGAATAATAAGAAGAAAAAGAAGAATAAGAAGTATAGACAGAATAAGAAGAATAGGAAGAGTAAGAAGAATAAGAAGAATAAGAATAAGAACAATACAAAGAATAAGAAAAATAAGAAAAACAAAAAGAATAAGAATAAGAAGAAGTTTGAAAAGAATAAGATAAATAAAAAGAATAAGAAGAATCAGAAGTATAAGATGTATAAGAAGAATAAGAATAGGAAGAATAAGAAGAATAGGAAGAATAAGAAGAATAAGAAGAATAAGAAGAATAAGAAGAATAAGAAGAATAAGAGGAATAAGAAGAATAAGAAGAATAAGAAGAATAAGAAGAATAATAAGAACAAGAAGAATAATAAGAACAAGAAGTATAAGAAGAATAAGAAGAATTAGAAGAATAAGAAAAATAAGAAAAATAGGAAGACTAAGAAGAATAAGAACAAGAAGAATAAGAAGAATAAGAAGAATACGAAGAATAAGAAGAATAAGAAGAATAAGAAGAATAAGAATAATAAAAATAATAAGACGAATAGGAAGAATAAGGAAAAAAAGGAGAATAAGAAGAATAAGAAATATAAGCAGAATAAGAGGAATAGGAAGAGCAAGCAGAATAAGAAGAATAAGAAGAATAAGAAGAATAAGAAGAATAAGAAGAATAAGAAGAATAAGAAGAATAAGAAGAATAAGAAGAAAAAGAAGAATAAGAGAATAAGAATAAAAAGAATAACAGGAATTAGAAGAAGAAGAGGAAAGTAAGTCGGAACTAAAACTTTCTACCCGCAAAGTCAGATTGATGAGATTACTATAGCTATTTCTATTCCCTAAAAATCCAAGCTCTTTCCCAGTTAATTGCTACTTAGTTATTTTAGAACGAGAGATGGGGAGAGTTCCGCAATTAGACACAGAAATATATTACACTACACATTCATATGACTATACACAACTCAGCAGGTGTTTTGGTTCGTTAGTTCGGATTGTTGTTCGAAATAAACATAAAAAATTTAAATGAAAATAACAATAAATAACACAAAAGAAATGCCTGTTAAAGCAATGGTGTGGTCTACAAGGAAACAGGGAAACCCATATACACGCCTTAAACCAGAAATTGAAATAAAAAAAGATTTGATAGTATTTATGGCTTAAAATTTAACGGTGTGACATCAACAAGTTACCAATGTTTTTTGTTTATTTGTTCAGCTACTGAAAGTAAGCTTTAAAATCTCACTTTAGCGAAGAGACAACAAAGCCAATAGAAAAGGACTCATCACTGTCACACCTGTTTCTAAAGCAATAATAACAAAAAAAAAAATGAAGAAGAAAATATGGGGGGGGGGGGGGTAAATAAATGAACAACAAAAGTAAGTTTTTGTTACAATTTCTTTTTTATTCATATACATGCCACTTACAACTTTTGTACCTTAAAGCTTGTTAAACTTAAAAAAATAACCACCCCAGCCCAACCATTACACATTCCTTCTTTAACCCTATAAACTGTTCTTAACTGTATTTTGCTTTCCATAAATAAAAGAAATATATCAAACGAGTCTATGTTTTTAAATTGAAAAGTGTTTGAAGTTTAGGAGATATTAATTTTGATATGACATGTCACTTTCGCAGTTTTTCAAAACACCGCTCCAGTAACTTTTGGCTTGTGGTCTAAAGTATCTTTTAAATGGTCACAATATATGAGAAGTCAAGTCAGGGTAAAAGTTATAGACCGGTATATTAAAACCTCCAAAGGGTGTGATGTTCTTAGCCTAAACCTTTTTGTATGACCTGTTATATTTTTTCATTATGACCATTGCTGATTTTTTATTTCATTCTTCAGCAAAATTGTTGGTACGACCATGTAAAAAATATAATATAAAAAAATTAATAATGTTTGATTTAATATTGGAAATATCACTCATACGTGTATATCTCTTCTACTCTACTAATGATTATTAATCAGTCGGCCATATTGTGTATGTTATTCAAAAAATTGATTAAACACGGGGAAAAATTACAATTTTTGGAAGATTTCATTCGATAAAATTTGTCCAACTTGATTTGGTGAAGCTACTTGCTGAAGAATGAAATCAGAAACCACCAATGGTTCTTACTTGTGGCTGAAAAATAAAAAAAATACTCCATGGGCTCATAGCGGTTCTGGTACTATGGGCCATAACAAGTATATTTACACAAAGAATCATAGTTGTAAAATCATTTTCAAATCTTCCAAAATTTTGATGAAAAAATCGTTTTATGTCGTATATGGGTAGTCCATATAAAATTATTTTCGAACCCTCCAAAATGATTTTAGAGCTACGGTTCCTTGGCCAAAAATACTTGTTGTGGCTCATAGTACCAGAATCGCGATGAGCATTTTCTATTTTCCATTTTCCGTTTTTCATTTTTGATTTTTCGTTTTCCATTTTTCATTTTCAATTTTCCATTTTTCATTTTTCATTTTTCATTTTTAATTTTTCATTTACCATTTTCCATTCTCCATTTTTCATTTTCTATTTTCCTATTATTTTTTAATTTTCAATATTCGTTTTTAATTTTTTATTTTCCATTTTTAATTTTTTATTTTCCATCTTTCATTTTTCAAATTTCATTTTCCAAATTTCATTTATCATTTTTCATTTTCCATTTTCCAATTTAATTTTTTTATTTTCCATTCTCCATTTTTCATTTTCTATTTTTCATTTTTAATTTTTCGTTTTTCATTTTTCGTTTTTAATTTTTAGTTTTTCATTTTAATTTTTCAATTTTCATTTTTCATTTTTCAATTTTCATTTTCCATTTTTCGTTTTCATTTTTTGTTTTTAATTTTTAGTTTTTCATTTTTCATTTTTCATTTTTCAATTTTCATTTTCCATTTTTCATTTTTAATTTTTCAATTTTCATTTTTCATTTTTCATTTTTCATTTTTCATTTTTCATTTTCCATTTTCCATTTTCCAATGTAATTTTTTCATTTTTCATTTTCCATTTTCCATTCTCCATTTTCTATTTTCCATTTTTCATTTTTCATTTTCCATTTTCCGTTTTTCATTTTCCATTTTTCATATTCCATTTTCCATTCTCAATTTTTCATTTTCTATTTTCCATTTTTCATTCTCCATTTTTCTTGGTATGATTGCATCATTTTTTTGTGGCTTTTTTGAATTGTGAATGTTTTTGTACAACTATTATGTTCAACCACTAAAATATTACAACAAATATTATGTTTTTTTAGAGGTATCTACATATTTTTGCTCGTATCTAATCACAATGCTGCCTGATTTAGCCCGTTTGCAATACCTACCTGCTGGGAATTATGGCAAATGATATTGTTGTAACCCTACACAGAAAAAAGGTATTTTTTGTGAATGAGCGTGACTTAAACAGGCAGACGGACAGACGGACATCGCTATATCGACTCGATCAAAAATATATATACTTTATGGGGTCGGAAATTAGTTTTCCGATGCGATACAACGGAATGACAAACCTATATATACCCTCTGCCACTGAGGTGTGGAGGGTATAAAAAGAATTAGATTAATACCATCCGAAATGGATTGTATGTATTCTTGAATAGGTGTAATTTTCAATGCCCCACAAAAATGAATCGTATGGTATTCGGGTGTTGCTTTTAACCTATGCTGGGTTAAATTTAATACCTTTTTTTGTAAAATTTCACTTTTGAAAAAAAAAAAAAATATTAAAAAAAAACAACAAAACAAATTTCATTGCGTTTTGTAATTTTTCATTTATTTCTAAATTTTATATATTAAAAGAATTTATGAATAAACTTTGCATTCAAGATTTTTTTCAATATTTTTCTTCTCTCAAACCTCTATAACTAAAGTTCTAATTAACGTAGGCTGTTGACATAGGTCTAAGAACACTCACTGGATCAAGCTCCTTCTTTTGAGCTAAATTCGTTGGGTTTGAGGAAAGTTATGCGTGGACAATCAACTTTACTTTTACTGTACGTTAACTTCTCTTGGCATATTTTGGCATTACTGTACGTTAACTTCTCTTGGCAAATTTTGGTATTATATTATAAAAATTAATATAATATAATATATGTAATATAATGCTATGGAGCAGCAGGGATCCTCTAGTTTATCTTAAATTAGGTATGTAACTGTACTTATTGTGCTAAAACTTCGGGTGTTATTAAGTATTCTCTTGAGTTTATCACATAATTCATTTGGTATTATTTCACCATGGCGAAGCTTATAATCGAACATTATCTGTAAGGATAGAGACAGTGAATTAAATACGAGCTTATTATACTTTTTTTTGCTGTTTCCTATTATGGGTTCGGCTAATGCAATCTTGTCCTCGCATTTCGGATAATTGCCACTTCGTTGTAGCAAAAAGTTAATTCCTTAGCGTACCAAACAACGTCGAGAAAAATCGCATTTTTATTATAAGATTCCAATTCCTCAAATATTTATTATATAATAAAACAAGACTCGAATGAAAAGCTTTTTACTTACCGTATTAATGCTTATGGTGTTGGTTGATGTTGTTCCGTCTAAACAAAACTCTACAAAACAACTATTGCAGCATCTATATTGTAAAATAACTCCTAACAGATCATCAAATTCAAATTCAGCACCGTCCCGACCTTTAAATTTCAGCTCTTTTCCTTCTATTTTTAAATTAAGAGAAAAATATTTGATTTAGGTTAGTTTTGGCTTAAATGGACTTAAAAAAAAATCACATGGACAATTCGGCCCATAGCGTTAACAAAAAAATAACCCTCATATCTTGACAGATACAAGATAGATTTTGTTGCCCTTATGAGTGAAAGAAAGCTTGTACTAACTTGAAGTTATTATTCCATTTGGAGTGAGCTCCTCACTTTCTGGTTCACAAATTTCAAGAATATAAAAAATCATGTGTGTCCGATCACAGGGGAGATGTGTAAACATCTAGTGATTAAAGGTTTTTTATGGCACTTTTTTAAAATCTATGTATCACTTGTAGCAATCAACTATAGGGACTCTCCTAATAATAAAAATATTTATTATTATTTATTATTTGAACTGGTTAATTTTTAATTTTTCGTTTTTAATTTTTTATTTTTAATTTTTTGTTTTTCGTTTTTCATTTCTTATTTTTATTTTTCATTTTTTATTTTTATTTTTCAGTTTTTATATTTCATTTTTTATTTTTAATTTTTAATTTTTTTATTTTTCATTTTTCATTTTTCATTTTTCGTTTTTCGGTTTTCATTTTTTATTTTTAATTTTTTATTTTAGTTTTCATTTTAAATTTTTTATTTTTAATTTTTGTTTTTCACTTTTCACTTTTAATTTTTATTTTTAAGTTTTTATTTTTCATATTTTATTTTTATTTTTTTTTTCATTTTTCACTTTTCATTTTTCATTTTTTATTTTTTATTTTTATTTTTCATTTTTCATTTTTCATTTTTTGTTTTTCACTTTTCCCCTTTCATTTTTTATTTTTCATTTTTCACTTTTCATTTTTTATTTTTAATTTTTAGTTTTTTATTTTTAATTTTTCATTTTTTTATTTTTCATTTTTCGTTTTTCGTTTTTCATTTTTCGTTTTTCGGTTTTCATTTTTTATTTTTCATTTTAAATTTTTTATTTTTAATTTTTCATTTTTTTATTTTTATTTTTCATTTTTTATTTTTCGTTTTCCATTTTTCATTTTTATTTTTCATTTTTTATTTTTATTTTTCAGTTTTTATATTTCATTTTTTATTTTTAATTTTTAATTTTTTTATTTTTCATTTTTCATTTTTCGTTTTTCGTTTTTCATTTTTCGTTTTTCGTTTTTCGGTTTTCATTTTTTATTTTTCATTTTAAATTTTTTATTTTTAATTTTTATTTTTCAGTTTTTATTTTTCACTTTTCATTTTTATTTTTAATTTTTTATTTTTCATATTTTATTTTTATTTTTAATTTTTTATTTTTTTTTTCATTTTTCACTTTTCATTTTTCATTTTTTATTTTTTATTATTCATTTTTCATTTTTTATATTTCATTTTTTGTTTTTCACTTTTCCCTTTTCATTTTTTATTTTTCATTTTTCACTTTAAATTTTTTATTTTTCATATTTCACTTTTAATTTTTTATTTTTAATTTTTAATTTTTCGTTTTTTATTTTTCTTTTTTTATTTTTCACTTTTAATTTTTTATTTTTAATTTTTTATTTTTATTTTTCATCTTCAAACAGGCTATTACATATCTTAATTTTTTCCCCAATACAATCATAAGTCACACCGATTTTGTGCTACGTCTTACATCTTACGCTGTTTTTGTGATTGTATTGTGAAATAGATTTTTACCCCCTTGCGCGTATAGATGTTTACACATCAAAAATTGCCCACCACATTTCACTTTTACATACATTTTCATACTTTTCCTGTGCTCTTTCTTTGTATGAGTACGCGATATTATTACTTTTAGACCATATGGTTTTAAAATGTATTAATTTAATACCTCTATCGGTATTAAATGTAACAAAGAGAGAGAGAGTTTTAAAACTTTTCAGGTGTTGTTTGTAAATCAAAAGAAGAACGCTCATGTTGTTTGTTGTGTTTCTTTTACAAACATATGTTTTCCAGTCTTTACTAAAAGTATTGTTTTTAAACTTGAGAGAATAAAATTATTATAAGAGAGAATTTCAATGCTTTTTAGGCATTACAATAAAGCTTAAATAAATAAAATGAAGAGAGACTAATTTCTAATGCCAACTTCGGTATTCATGTAAGCGACCAGAAATTGTTTTTTTTTTTTAAGGAAAAATTTATTCCAAATTTTGGTGTTATTTTTATTCCAAGTCTTTCACAGAGGTGCACTTGTGCGGAAAGCTCTCTGTCTGCCATCCACTTGGGGGTGGCATGAAGCGATTCCTCTGCATTGAGTTTACCAAGCAGCTCACTACTTCCGGTCTTAGACCAAGTATCCCCTGGTAATGCTGTCCAGACATCCGTCTGGCGGCAGCTAGAGTGAGAAGGCATACAGCTGAATACCCCGAATGGCATACTAACACCAAGCGTCTCGGGTAAGTAGGTGTGATACACTGAAACTTAGCTATCTCTGTAGCCATCTTTTGGCTAACCTGCCTAGAGGTTGTTGGCAGCCCCAACACTAGGATCGGTCAAGGTGGCCCAATCAGTCGCTTTGGCCTAAATTAAGATTATTACCGAAACCACAACAAATAATAACCAACGGATCTCCACGATGGCGACCTTCAGCTTAAAAAAATTTCGCGAATTGGAACATGGAATGTGCGTAAACTCCTAGATCCATCTAAACTGGCCCAAGTATGCAGTGAATTCGCAAACTACAACCTGCTACTTTTAGGAGTGTGCGAGACTAGATGGCCAGATACAGGAGAAATCAACACCTCCGAAAATCTTAAATTTATACACTCCGGCAAGCCGGATAACCAACCTAGATCAAGCGGTGTCGGGTTTTTACTGTCGAAAGAAGCTTATGATGCTATGATCAATTGGAAGCCATACGGAGATAGAATAATTACAGCTAGATTCCGTACAAGAACTCGAAATCTCACCTGTGTTCAGTGCTATGCACCAACTGAAACATCGGACACATCACAAAAGAACAATTTTTAAAGCCATTTAAATAGTGTCCTATCCGCAATTCCCAGCGGAGACATCATTGTCCTAATGGGCGACCTTAATGCACAAATAGGTTCTGATAATACAGGTCGGGAACATGTAATGGGCAAACACGCAATTAGAAGGCTTACTGAAAACGGAAGTCTCTTCACTGAGGCATGCGGCAACGCCAATCTGGTGATAGGGGGCACCCTATTTCCTCACAGAAGAGTACACAAAATCACGTGGGTTTCTCCGGATAGTGCAATGGAGAATCAAATCGACCACATAGCTATAAGCAGGACCTGGCACAGAAGCCTTCTAGATGTGCGTTCAAAACTCGATGCTGGTTGCAACTCAGATCACCATCTAGTTGTGGGCAGCTTAAGAATAAAGGTTGCTGCCATCCGTAAACCTGAAACTACGGCGCGAAAATTCGATGTAGCTAAGCTCAAAAGTCAACAAACACTCAACAACTACATATTAGAATTGAGATCTGGACTAGCAGTGCAGCAATCACACCCCACCCCTGACTGGATGTGAATAAAAAGTCATTTTGTCGACGCTGCAAGAGAACACATTGTTATTAAAATTCCTAAGAGATCCCACTGGATGTCAGAAGCCACCTGGAACCTCATTCTCGAAAGGAAGGACTTAAAGGAAAAAATAAATGCAGCCACAACACGCGGTGAGAAGTCCTAAGAGTGGCGTATACTCAACAAGACAAACTGGTCAAACTTAGTGCCAGAAACGACCAAAGAAGGTGGTATAACCAACTTGCTTCTGAAGTACAAAAAGCTTCAACAGAGCATAGAACTAAGGATCTGTATAGCATTACCAAGAGGCTCACCGGTAAAAATTTCACAAACCAAAAACCTCTCAAAAACGCCGAAGGAGATCTAGCAACATCGGCGAAAGATCAGATGGAAATTTGGAAACAGCATTACTCCAATATGCTTTCCTCGACAACTTCCAACTACCAAAATATATGGGCCAAGATATCTCCGTAGAATGCCCAGCCGTAGCAGAAGTTATCGCTGCAATAAATTCCTTGAAATCAAATAAGGCTCCTGGAACCGACAATATATCGCCCGAAATGCTTAAAGCCGACTTTCATAACACAGCCAACATATTGCTTCCCCTTATACAAAATTTCTGGCGTACGCACGAACTTGACCCGCATTTCAAAGAAGGTCTTATTATCAACATCCCTAAAAAAGGTGACCTGTCGGAATGTAGAAACTGGAGGGGCATCACCATCCTTAGTTCAGTTAATAAAGTAATAGCTCTAATAATAAACAAGAGAATAACCGACACTGTTCTTGGGGACCTTAGACCCGAACAAGCTGGCTTCCGGCCCCAAAAGTCTTGTGTAGACCACATCAATAGTCTGCGGATTATTTTAGAACAATCCACAGAACTTCGCTCGCCGCTCTACCTGGTATTTATCGACTTTGAGAAAGCTTTCGATACACTAGATCAAAACGCTATATGGGGCGCTCTTGCTTGCAAAGGGGTTACCCCCAAAATCATTAGCCTTACCCAGTCTTTATACTGTAATATAAAATGTCGTGTTGTCCACAATAACGCTTTGAGCATCAATTTTGACGTCGTGACTGGCGTCCGCCAGGGTTGTGTGTTATCAGCCTTGCTCTTTAACATCGTTCTAGATGTTATAGTTCGCAATGCTACCAGAGTAAATAGAGGTCTCAGCTGGGGTCTCAACCAACAACTTGAGAGTCTAGAGTACGCAGACGATATCTGCCTACTTTCCCACAGCTATGAAAGCATGAAGTCGAAGCTAAGTGCCTGGAAACAGAGGCAGCAAAAGCTGGCCTGAAAATAAACATTGGCAAGAGTAAAGTAATGCGATGCAACACCGTGAATAAACACAAATTCCGCATAGGAAATACTGAATTGGAAGAGGTCACGTCATTCTGCTACCTGGGTAGCATTTTAACAAATACAGGTGGTTCCAGCAATGACGTTGCGTACCGAATATCTAAAGCTAATCAAGCATTCGGTACCCTCCGGTCGATATGGAAATCTTCCGCAATATCCAGGCACACTAAGGTAAGCATCTTTAACTCTTGTGCCAAATCTGTGTTCCTTTATGCGTGCGAGACGTGGAACACAACAGAACACGATATAAACTCCCTAGAAGTGTTTGTTAATCGATGTCTCCAAAGAATACTAAAATTTTTTTGTCCTAACACCATATCCAATGCAGAACTTTGGAGACAAACAAACCAGCGGGCAATCCATATTGAAATAATGAATCGCAAATGGCGTTGGATTGGTCACACGCTGCGCAGGCCTCCAGGTGACGTTGCTAAAATCGCCAATGAGTGGAACCCACATGGTAGGACGAAAAGAGTGGAATAAATTCGTTGTGGCCCTTTGTTCCCAATAAGAACTACAGCACATAATATAATCATTAAAAAAAATCGCACAATTTTTTTTGGTTTTATATATTGTCTGGCACTGGCTGGACATTATATAAATTACCAGTTTTAAGATTTGTAAAATTATTGTTAGTTCACATAATATAAAAGCTGAAGATTCAATAAATAAAAATTGGAATGACTTCACTTTTAATTTTTTTGCTGGGAGGGTTAACAACCAACCATCCATCTTAAAAAGTATGCAAAATTCTTCTTCTTCTTCTGTGCCATGTTATTGTGTATTGTTAACCGAAAAGGTAAACACTAAAAGCAAAGTACAGCACAAAATAAAAAGATTTATTATCACAGCTTGACAAAGTGTTTTGTCGAAATTTATTTATATTTTAGCTATAAAATAAAAATAATAAAAAAATAAATCAGAAAAAAAAACTACAAAAGAAACAACAGCAATTTTTATTTAACAGCAAACACGCAAACTATCATACAACTGAAAGTTACACACTCACACACACACAAACACGTGTGGCAACATGCATATAAGTAAATAAACGACAACTCCAACAACTTTCTTCGTTTTTTTTTTATTCTTTTGTTATTTTATAGATTTGTCCTTGATGTTTTTATTTTTTTATTATTACGACCAGTTATCAACACCATGCGACAAACAAATGTTGCACTGCAACGATACCACGACACGAGTTAAACTTAACTGCAATAATAGAAACATTTATATGAGAACAACTTTGATTTTATTTTTTTGTACAATAACATGCAACATAACTAATTTGAGCAACTGAACTGACCGATACGTTAAGACATGTCCACTGACATTTGTAGAACGTGGTAATTGCATATGCAAGATGCCGGGTGGGAAATTTAGACGATATTTGGGAAAGAAAGGAAACTGTAAAAAGGGACTGAGTTATATTGTCTGTTATCATTCTATGGAAAGAGAGTTAATCAGATTGAATTCCGATCACAACTTGCTAAAATGGATTAACAAAGTTCCATCCGAAAGACCTATAATTTACAATCTTGGAAATAAAAAAAAGAGCATTAACCTGTTAAAAGAATGCGGTTGCTCTTTTTCCGGTTTTGCATGCAATTTTGGAAAGCATAAACTCATATTTAAATTAAATCTATAATATTAATAGGCTAGGCGATTTCTTGTGACCGATGTTTTGTTCTACCATTTTATTCTGATTTTGACCAAACGTATATTATTTGAAAGGTATTTCTTTTTAGCCGTTTTGCAGATTTATAGATTTTTAAATTTTTTCCTTTACTTAGAGTAAATTGCATTTAAAGTTGCTACTAACACATCCATAAAATTATACAATGCTATGTGTGTGTTTATTAAATTTGTTAATGTGTTTGTAATAAAAATGAGTTGTTTTTTGTGTTGATTTTCGAATTGGCTATAATTGATTGGCATACCTTTAGGGTTTTTATTTCATGAAAAAATAAAATTACCTAGAATTTGCACTCGAATTTCGAGGGCTGGAGTCTGCTAATAATAATGATTAAGCCTCAAAGTGTCGTAAGCGGAGAGAAAATTCAAAATACACTTAAGCTAACATAAATCCTAAATACCCCGATTATCCCATTCACAAAGCTAAGAAATTTTACAGGGTGGGCCAAAAGTCACGCCTGCGTGTAAAAATGGAATAACTTTTTTGTTTATTATTTTTTATTGTTTTTTTTTTAATAATATTAACTTTGTATGATATAAATTTTAATTATGAAAAATAATATCAGAGAGATGACCACCATTTTCATCTATGCACAATTGGGCTCTTTAACAGGCAATTTGCTTAACTGCACGCAAAGTTGCAGGCACTATTGCCCTGATATCAGCTACAATGTTGTGCTTTAGCTGCTCTATGGTTTGAAGCTTGGTAACCTACACTTCTACTTTGAGATAACTCCATAGAAAATAATCACGGGCAGTTAAATCTGGTGAACGTATTGATCAATTGCATTCTGAATTTGTTGAGATAATGCAGTCATCAAACATTAAATTTAGAAGTGTAATTGTACCACGGATCGCGTGTCCTGTTGCTCCATCTTGCTGTAACCACTTGTTGGCTACCGCAGGGCGTACAAAATTATTAATCATAGTACGATACCTGTCTCCATTCACCGTCACTGCATTACCAACTTCACTGTCGCAGAAGTGGGGCCACATAACTCTTTGTGATGTCACTTCATACCATACTGAACACTTCATACCACACTGAACATCTGGTGGTCATCTAAAAACAAAAACCTTTCAAATAAGATACATTTGGTCAAAATCTGGAGAAAACTGTTTAACAAAACATCGGTCACAAGAAATCGCCTTACCTATTAATATTATTTCAATAGTATTCTTATTTCAATTTATTTTGTAATAATTTAATCACCACAAATAAATTTAGTTTTTACTTTTATTTTTCCCATCTCTCCTCTCTTCTTTTTAAGTATTTTTAATTAATTAATTAATTAATTTTTTTTGGAAGTTCAATCTTTTGAAAATTTTTTTTTCTAATTTTTTTCTATTCAAGTTCGCTCTTTCACAAAATATTATTTCATTAATAACAGCCTGAATTTTCTTTTTTTTTCTCTCAAAATCCTTAGTATTTTAAAGCATCTTTCCCATTTCCCTACTGGTCATCAACTCATAGTACGTAATCACTTACCTCACATTTTACTAATCAATTTGAAATTTGTCAACGTCATCTGACAATTACTGCAAATAATAACAGCGGAAACGAAGTATTTAAAATGTAGTGGTAAACTATTTAAAATGGTTCTCTCATTAACCAGCACTTACACGAAATGTACGCATACTAACACACAAATACATGACTAAAGCATTGAGCAGCTAACGAACTTAACAAATAGTATTTGTGTGTGTGTGTGTGTGTGTCTGTTTGTGTGGGTGAAAAAAGTGCTTAAGTAATAATGTTATAAATTAACGCAATTACTTGTTGTTCTTGTTCGAGTCTTTGTTAAATTACACCAACTTATGGAGGGCATAAATAATCCAGCTAAAGGAAAAATTCAGGAGGAAGAGGGGTTCTGCTCTAGCCATACAACAGGAAGTGCAAAATAATTTACAAAAGGGGTTTTAATGTTAAATTAACATTTGGCAACTCAGTGGTTATTTACAATTGTTAAATAAGGACTTTGCCATGATTGTTGTATTCTTTAATCAGTGTAGAACATCACAAATGTGTGTACGAATTGTTTTTCTTTTCTAAATAACTTGAGTTTCATGTAATTAATTGTTGGACAGTGATATTCCGGCACACGATTGTAATAATTATATTATTTTAATTTGAATTTTATTTTGAAATTATGATTTAGAGATCTGGTATTATAAAGAACTTATTATTAGATATTTATATTTACTCGTAATAATACTTTTATCTTTTATGATTTAAGTTTTGTAAATCATACATGATTTGCATCGATTGTTCAGTGTCTTGATCTGATTATGATCGCTTAAGATAGTTATAGACTCAGTAAGACTCTTACTTTTGGAGTAGCTATAGTGGCCGGCATGGCTAAAGTAGTGGCAAAACGATTATCTGGATATTTCTGAAAATAAAACAAAATATATTTCTATTTTTTATAAAATTTAATGTTAAATATTGTTAACAAATTAATAATAGCAATTGAGTACAACTTAAATTAATTATTCTCTTCAATTACGAAGCGTTTCATGACGGTTTTTAATGATCTCGAAGTCGTTGAATCTGAATCTCAAGTTTTTTCTTTCGGGTCAGTCATTACACCCTCCTGTTAAATTAATCAATCGGTATGGTCGAAGAATGTTAATATATACCACCAACCTCTATTAATTTTTCGAGAGCAACATTTTTTCCTTTGGGAACTATCCCTTCCGGATTCTACCTTAGAAATTTTCATATTTTTATAAATTTATGGTAATAATGTTTTTGGTTTTAATTTAGTTATATAGAACATATTTTTTTATATTTTTATTATAGCTTTAAGGAGGATCCAGAGGAGATAGGTCATAAAGAAGGAAAATGTGCAGACAAAAATTTTTGTTAAAAAAAATTTTTTTTTTGGAAAATATTTTTATTTAAAAACTTTTGATAGAAAAAAAAATAAGTCTTGACGACAGATTTAAGGTGGAAACACAACTGGGACGAACGACGAATTTCGCACAGCTCGACGAATTTACGCAACGAATTGTTAATGAAATACAATTACGACGAATTCACATAGCAGCTGTAACGTCAGTTACAAACAATTAATTTATATAAATAAATATTTGAAAAATATGAATAAAAGAATTTACGGTTTATTACAATTATAAACATCGTGTTCACGATCGTAAAAACCTTTATTTTTGTACGGCAGCGATTAATTTTTTAATTGTGAAAAAATTTCATAAATTTTCATTATAAATTAATTTTATGTCATTTTTGTTTATATGTTGCAGCTGATAGTGTGACCGTATTCAATAAAATCATGTGAGTGCGATCACAGGGGATACGTGTAAACATCTAGTAATTAAAGATTTTTTATGGCAATTTTTTGAAATCAAACAGAAAGCGCTTCTATGTATCACTTATAGCAATCAACTGATGCGGCTCGCTAATATAAAAATATTTATTATTATAACAGTTGAATTTTTAATTTTCCATTTTTTATTTTTCAGTTTTCATTTTTCATTTTTAATTTTTAATTTTTTATTTTTCAGTTTTCATTTTTAATTTTTAATTTTTAATTTTTAATTTTTAATTTTTAATTTTTAATTTTTAATTTTTAATTTTTAATTTTTAATTTTTAATTTTTAATTTTTAATTTTTAATTTTTAATTTTTAATTTTTAATTTTTAATTTTTAATTTTTAATTTTTAATTTTTAATTTTTAATTTTTAATTTTTAATTTTTAATTTTTAATTTTTAATTTTTAATTTTTAATTTTTAATTTTTAATTTTTAATTTTTAATTTTTAATTTTTAATTTTTAATTTTTAATTTTTAATTTTTAATTTTTAATTTTTAATTTTTAATTTTTAATTTTTAATTTTTAATTTTTAATTTTTAATTTTTAATTTTTAATTTTTAATTTTTAATTTTTAATTTTTAATTTTTAATTTTTAATTTTTAATTTTTAATTTTTAATTTTTAATTTTTAATTTTTAATTTTTAATTTTTAATTTTTAATTTTTAATTTTTAATTTTTAATTTTTAATTTTTAATTTTTAATTTTTAATTTTTAATTTTTCCTTTTTAATTTTTCATTCTCCATTTTTTTTTTTATTTTTATTTTTAATTTTTTATTTTTCATTTTTCATTTTTTATTTTACATTTTTAATTTTTCGTTTTTCATTTTTCATTTTTTATATTTAATTTTTCATTTTTTATTTTTAATTTTTTATTTTTCAATTTTCATTTTGCATTTTCCATTTTTAATTTTTTTTATAATTTTTCATTTTTTACTTTTCATTTTTAATTTTTTATTTTTCATTTTCATTTTAATTTTTATTTTTCGTTTTTCATTTTTCAGTTTTTATTTTTCATTTTTAATTTTTCGTTTTTCATTATTCGTTCTTAATTTTTTATTTTTCATTTTTCGTTTTTCGATTTTCGTTTTTTATTTTTTATTTTTCATTTTGCGTTTTTCATTTTTAATTTTTAATTTTTACTTTTAATTTTTATTTTTCATTTTTTTTCTTTATTTTTCTTTTTTCATTTTTATTTTTATTTTTCATTTTTTATTTTTAATTTTTTTATTTTTTATTTTTCTTTTTTCACTATACCCTATACCACTATGTGGTTTGGGTATAATGACTTTGTGGTGCTGTTTGTAACAACCAAAAATATTTGACCTAGACCCATCTTTAATTATACCGATCGAATCAGAATCACTTTCTGAGTTGATTTAACAATGTCCGTCCGTCCGTCCGTCCGTCCGTCCGTCTGTGTGTCCATGTAAAGCTTGTAATCAAACTGCAGGTCGCAAATTTGAAATTTGGTATATAAGCTTTTATCGGCCATAGGATGAACGCTGTTGAAATTGGTGAGAATCGGTCGATGTTCAGACCTAGCCCCCATACAAATTACCCATATGAAATCGACATAAATTGCCATAAGTTCCAAATTATCATATAGATCTTACTCAAATTGAGTTTGTATGCATTCATTACATCCATTAATGAGTAGTCCAAAAATGATCCCTGTGACCCCATATAGAGCTGCTTCCCGATCTTCACTTAAATCTATTAAAAAACAAAAATATTGCACTGATTCTTCTCAAATTTCGTTTGTATATATTTTTCCAAAATACAAGAGACTTTACCAAACATGATCAGAAACGCTCCATATTTGGACCTAGTCCCTATATAGATATAGCATCCGATATGAACTTTTTCATATCTGCAGCCAAAAAAATTAATAAAAATCCCACTCAAATTTGGTTTTTGCTTATTTTCTATGTCCAGTTAGTTGGGCCTAAGAGATAGGGTTTCTAAACGCATGGTATAGGGTATCGTATAGTCGGTCTTGACCGACTATAAATTTCTTACTTGTTTTTATTTTTATTTTTTATTTTTATTTTTCATTTTTATTTTTAATTTTTTATTTTTCATTTTTCATTTTCAAACGGGTTATTACATATCATAATTGTTTCACCAATACAATCATAAGTCACACCGATTTTGTCTTACGGTTCACATGTTACGCTATTTTTGAAATTTACCCCCCTGCGCGCATAAATATTTACACACCAAAAAAAGGAGCGCTAAACGAAAAAGAATAAATATTAACAAAAAACTATGTAAAAGGAAATTATATAATTAAAAATAGATTTTAACTTATAAGTTATAAATAAAATATAATACAATTCTTAAAGACAAAAATAACTTTATTTACTAACCACCACCAATTTATTCGTCATTCGTCGGCGTAAGAAATAGAAATAAATTTATCGCAGAGTTCGTTACGCACTACGTATGTCGTTGAACGCACTGATTGTGTGCATTTTCATATACACAAATGTGTTTTATTTCTGACGAAGAATATTCGGAATGTTCGTCCTTGTGTTTCAGACTTTACAATTTTATTTCGTAAAAACATTTTTACTCGTATTAAAAACAATTTTTTTAATAAAAATATTTTTATTAAAACAATTTTTTTTTATAAAAAAAAAAAATAAAAAAAAAATTTTTTTATTATTTTTTTTTTAATAAAAATTTTTTTATTAAAACTATTTTTTCTATAAAAATAAATCTAATTTTTTTTTAACGAAAATAAAAATAATATTTGTTAATAAAAATATTTTTATAAAAAAAAGTAGGGAAAATAATATTTGGAATAAAATTTAAAATAAAACAAGTAAAAAATTATAGTCGCTCTGGAACGACTATACGATACCTTGAGTGGTATTGTTATTCATTTTTTGCCTTTGAATATGAATATATATGGAGATTAAGTCGAAAATTGGAACGATCCTGACCATATTTGTAAAAAACACAAATTTTTTGCAAAAAAAAAAAAAAAAAAAAAACATTTGACAAAAATCTGTGCAATATTTTTGTTTTTTGTTTGATTTAAATGAAGATCGGGAAGCAGCTTTATATGGGGTCTATGGCTTAGAATAGTCCTATAGGGTTTATTTTTGGATTACTGATTATTGGATGTAATAAAAACAAATTTGTCCAAGATCTATATAATAATTTTGATCTTATGGCAATTTAAGTCGATTTAATAGGTGTCATTTGTATGAGACTAGGTCTCAAAATGCACCAACTTTCGCCAATTTCAATAGCATTCATGCAAATTTCCTCAAAATATTTTAAAAAGGTACCTTTTATCTAAAAGTAGCTTTTTCTTAAAGTAATTTAAAAAAAAACGAACTTTATTTAAAAAGTAATATTTTTTTAAAAAAGCACCTTATTTAAAACAACTATATTTTTAGAAAATACCCTCTTTTTAAAAAGAAACCTTTTAAAAAAATTACCCTATTTTTACAAAAGTACCCTTTTTTAAGTAAATTTTATTTTAAAGTAACCTTTCTTTAAAAAAACACCCTTTTTTTTAAAAAAGTCCCTTTTTAAAAGTACCCTTTTTTAAAAAAAAGAAAACTTTTAAGAAAAAAAATTAAAGTTTTATTTGAAAAAGATCATTTTTAAAAATATTGCCATTTTTTTTTATAAAAGTACCCTTTTTTAAAAAAGCATCCTTTTTTAAAGTATAATTTAAAAAAAAAAAACCCTTTAAAAGTACTTTTTTAAAAAAGAACCCCTTGATACAAAATTAGCCCGGAAATTTTTAACGAAGAATCATTTTCATTTTTTTCAAAAATGAAACATTTTTATATTGAACAAACTTTAGGCTAAATAATGATTTTCATTGGTGTTCTCTGAAGTACTTAGGGAACTTGTATGTTCTCCACTCTGGAAAGGGGGGAAAATGAAATTATTCAGATAGTAATTATTTCTTTCTATAGAGTTGGTATTCAAATTTCAAGTTTCGATATAGGCAACAGTTTTAAAGTGGTAGCCGCACCTTTGGTTGTAATATTGAGTTTGAGGCAGGTGGAGGGTGTCAAAAATTTAACACTCTTACTTGTATTATTATTTTTTTTCCTTTGGAGTATACTTACATCTAACAGCGACAGACAAAAGCCCGATCCAAAAATATTAAATAACCAAATTATAACAATTCTGGAACTTATGCAGGTCATGACTATTGCGGGCACTGGAAACTTTCCACTAAATTCACTTAAAAACTGCAAAGCCTTCACATTAGCTTCAATACCCAAATATTTAAAAGTATAGGCAGCCGACTTAAAGAAAAAGAAAATTAAATTAATGAGTGTATATAAATACCATTACAGTTGGAATAAAATAATTACCGTTGTATGTATTAAATCATGTATATGATATGCTGTGGCTACAGCATCTAATATACTGCCAGTCAAAACAACTAAAACCCATAAACTAAAAACCAAATACTGACAACTTTTTGCAGATTTATTGTAAAGAGTGCTAATACTCCATACTGAAAAAATTATCCATAGAACACTAAATATTATATTGAGAATTAAAAATATAAAGGTACGATTTTTTATGGGCTCAACATCTACCCAGTTTACTTCAAGTATCACAGGTTGTGCCAAACCAATTACAGTAACGTTTGGGTTGCCGCAATATTGATCTAGAAGAATATATTTAATTTAATTATATTCTGGTGTAATTTATATGGCTTTAGTTAATTTACCTTGTAGATATATAAGATCCATTAAAAATTGAAATGTTTTATAAAAAGCATCTGTCGTAACTTGAGCACATTCTCTCATTACTAGGCCCCATATTGATAAAGCCAAATACAAGCAACCTTGCAGCTTAAAGAAACAACAATAATAATGTTGTTATTTTTAGTTTTTTTTTTTTGCTTTAATTGTTGTTATTGCTTTTGCCATTTTTCGTAATTATTTGTGTATTTTAGTTGGCAAATCAATCAATCGAAACATTTTTTAATGAATACTAATTAATTAAATTCTACTTAATGCTGGTGATAAGATAATAGTGCCATTGTTGTGTTCAGTTTTGCTTTATTTTTAAATTGTGTGAGTTTTTTTTTAACAAATAAAAGAGTTTCTTTTGGACAAATGATAAATCATAATATTGACTTTAAGTAACCAACACTTTTAATATAGAAAAAAAAATATATGTTATGTAGTTGTTAATTGACCGCTTTTATTCCAAATAATCTAAATAATTGCAGAACTCTGTTATTTTCATAAAAAAGCAAATCAAAACTTCTGCAATATGATAATTTTGATAAATATTTTTTGATCTCTCAAATATATACTTTTCGGGATTTATTTACCAGTATTGTTATTGGTATTAAAAACAATAAATATTTGAACATTTTTGGGTTTCTACTTGTTGACAATTTGTCACCAAACAATTTTATTTAATGTTTTCGTTTCGACTTAAAACACTTTACTAGTTCAGAGACTAAACTCGATATATCCATATATATTTTTAACATAATTTTTTAACTAAAATTTGTTTACTATCATTAAACAAAGTTATTTTGAGATAAGATAATATTATTTTGATGAAGTGCAACATAATCGTTGTATTTGATGGATAGTTTTGGGTTTAAACGATTTGAGTAAACATCTTTATTTATATACATAATACTATATCATATACATTTCATATATCAAGCGGAAAATTTTTTATATGCCTTCATTAAGTATTAACGAATAAACTAAATTATTTAGACATCATCCTCTTTGAATTTGTTAAAATTTGAGATGAATGGTTTTTAAGCTAACGCCGCACAGTGGACCATTTCACGAGAAGCCGGTCAAAAATACATAACTTTTGATTGGTTTAGAATTTTGATATGTGTTTTTTTTTTTGGTAGGTGGGACTTAAGCCTTCAATTTCTGCTATAAAACGTAAAAATCAATCGATAACAAAAAAAGTTATGGAGGTTTTAGAATACATTTTCATTTTTAGTTGAATTTTAGTACAAAAGTGAGGTGTTAGAAGGTTAAAAAAGTTTTTTTTTTCATATAATGTCTTATTTTTCAGTTAATTTTACAACTAATACTTTTTAAAAATTTTGTAAGTTAAATTTTGTCAGAAATTGCCAATCTTTGGTCCCCGTAAACTTTTCAGTTCTAATGTTCACAAGGGCCCAAGGTTGGCTCTTTTTGAAGGAGCCCTAGTTAAAATATAATTTATTAAATTTTTTTAATTCGGTACTCTGCAAAAAATCCACAATTCTTTTCATTGGTTCGCTTCCGCAATTTCTTATATTGATTTTTGCTCAACTTCAAAAACAAGAAGTAAGAAAATTATAGTCGGTCAAGACCAACTGTACGATACCCTATACCATTCGTTTGGAGACCCTATCTCTCAGGCCCAACTAACTGGATATAGAAAATAAGCATATACCAAATTTGAGTGGGATTTTTTTTAATTTTTTCGGCTGCAGATATGAAAAAGTTCATATCGGATGCTATATCTATATGGGGACTTGGCCCAAAAATGGACCGATCCTGACCATATTTGGTAAAGTCTCTTGTATTTTGCAAAAATATATACAAACAAAATTTGAGAAGAATCAGTGCGAAATTTTTGTTTTTTGATATATTTAAGTGAAGATCGGGAAGCAGATCTCTATGGGGCCTATGACTAAGAGTTGTCCAATAGGGATCATTTTTGGACTACTCATTAATGGATGTAATAAACACATACAAACCCAATTTGACTAAGATTTATATGATAATTTGGATCTTATGGCAATTTATGTTGATTTCATAGGGGTCATTTGTATGGGGGCTAGGTCTGAACATGGACCGATTCCCACCAATTTCAACAGTGTTTATCCCAAGGCCGACTAAAGCTTATATACGAAATTTCATCAGAGTATGTTCATATTTGCGACCTGTAGTTTGATTTCAAGGTTTACATGGACACAGAGACGGACGGACGGACATCGCTAAATCGACTCAGAAAGTGATTCTTAGTCGATCGGTATAATAAAAGATGGGTCTAGGTCAAATATTTTTGGTAGTTACAAACAGCAGCACAAAGTCATTATATCCAAACCACATAGTGGTATAGGGTATAAATAGGCTGATCGCTTCTTCTGGAGTAAATTTCTTATCTTCAATTGGTGTAGGAATTCTTCTCGAAATCCTCTTTGTGTGCCTTGGGCTCGCTTCTACTCTTTTTTCAATTATTTCAATTTTAGGTTTCTTATTTTGTGTTGGTTGAATTTGGTGCAAAAATGACTCTGTAAAAATTCTTTAAGAAATTTCTTCACTGATATTCTCCAGCATGCGCCTTCGAGATCTTTCACTACATCCGTCAATTGGTTTTGCTGGTCGACCCATATTTCCACTTTCGTTGGCAGTTGTAGATTAACTCTCAAAAATAAATTCCTTTAATAACCAGTCTTGGTGACGTTTGTGCATATTTGCCTTGCTATGAGAGCATTCAATGTACCGTTTTTGAAGATTTGATGCAAAAGTTGTAATTTTTTCTTTGTGTATTTAAATTTCTTGCAGGTTACAATTCCTAAAGAAATGGTTGCTCAGTATGTTGAAAATAAATATCAGCAAGATCTCTATAACAGTACTTAGCCATTATTCAAACCGTAATCTATATAATAATACGTGAAGGTAAATTTTTAGTTCCCTTTTTAAGCAATATGCGGGCACGGAGGAGTGTGGAAAGTGGCGTAGTTATAGTTCATATGGAGGAGAAGCTGAGAATGATAAAATTTATGTTTAGTGTGTCTTAAAACTATATTAAATTAAATAAAATAAAAGATTTATAATAATTCGTTACACTCTGTTAATTCAAATGATTTAAATTATATATCAAACGTATTGAATTGTGAATTGCTAGAATTGATTAACATACCTTTAGGCTCATTTAGATATTCATAAATTTTTTATATATATTGATTAAAAAAACATTGGAAGACAAAAATTTAATGAAAAAGTAATATTTCCTAGAATTTGCATTCGAATTTCGAAAGCTGGGCTATACTAGTGAACAATAATTGTGGAAACATTATTATAAAGACTCTTTCTTGCAGTTATGTAAAACACAATTTTTTATCTTTTACTACCACTTTTTGAAGCATAAAAAACCCAGACCCTAACCCCTTTTAAAAGGTGAAGCATACCTGCTCATATCTTAAAAGGTGTGTCGCAACAGGTTTTTATCATTTACCTGTTATTTAAAGTTTTTTTTTCCCATTTTGTCAGGTATTTAAACTATATAACTCAAGTTCTGACTATTAATGTTTTTGAAAAATACTTATGTAAATGTACCTGTCAAAATAAAAAGATTTTACCCATTAATATAATACTAGCAGATTCCAGCACTCGAAATACGAGTGCAAATTCTAAGAAAAATTATTTTTTTTTATTTAATAAAGACCCTAAACGTATGCTTCACAATTCAAGTCATTTTAAATGATGAAAATACACTCAACACATTAACCCAGACACATTAACAAATTTAATAAACACACACATAGCATTGTATAATTTTATATATGTATGTGTTAGTAGCAACTTTAAACGATCATAACTCCAAAAAAATATTTCAGACGGTGAAAATTTTTAAATTTGGGTAACAGCTAAAAAGAAATACCTTTCAGATGATAAATTTGTTATCAAAATCGGGGTGAAACTGTTAAACTTACATCGGTAACAATAAATCGCCTAGCCTATTAATATTATAGATAACAATTAAGCGCATTATGTCTCAGCCCTTTTTTATAATTATATAATAACTCATGTCAGCTCTACCGTTTCCTTTCTCTGTCAGTATAAAAAACAAATAAGCTCAGGCTAAAAAATACACCGGTACGACCAACTTTTGTATTCATAACACACTGACGGACGGACGGACATCGTTAAATCGGCTCAGAAAATGATTTTGAGTCGACTCGTATAATAAATGATGGGGACGGGTCCAATATTTTTGGTAGTTACAAACATGAGGGCAAACTCGTTATACCCTAACCACATAGTGCAAAACTTTTGCATTCATAAATTTTGCACAAAATATTTGACCTTAGGTCAGAAAAATTGTTCTGGTGCACACGGGCGTAAACTGGCGGGTATACAATGGGGTATAAGAGTGTAGGGGAGGGTTCGGACTACAGAATATGGATTTTGATGTGCAGGAGTTATACTCTATTAAGTAGGAGATTTCGGGAAATTTTGACCTTTTTTTAATTTCTAAATGAAAGTGATTTTATATTTCTAACATTAATTGCTTAGAAGTTACAAAATTAAACAAAATTTATTTTACTTTAAAATCCTTTAAAATAAAATAGTTACAGTCATTTAAAAATTAAAAATTTCTTTGTGAAATACTGAGGAAGTCCATTTCCGAGGACCGTGTTCGCTGTGATATAATTGAAATAGAGTCGCAATTTTTTGGCTTTCGACATTCAGTGGTATTTACTTTAAAATGAATAACATAACTTGAAAATCGGTAACCATAAAAAAATGATTTTTGGCCGCCTTCTTAAAATAGGGTCCACAGTGCGCCGTGTGGTTTGAGCCCACGTCTACTACAAAAACACTAATTCAATTTTTTTAATACAACACATTCACCAATATTCAGGCCGCTGAACAGTGTAGTTATTTGTATTATTAAATATTATGAACAAACAAATCGAAAACCGCTAAACAGTTATATATATGGGGCGTTTCATGTCAAGTGACCCAACTTTTGAAACCGATGTCTTCCGATCGGGATAAAATTTGAAAATGAAGGTTAGTCCTATTGCTCTTTGACTAAAAAGTCATGGGTTCTCCAGTTTAGCAATCCCTTACACATTTTTTCCACAAAAACATCCACATTTAATATTATTATTTTCAATGTGCATCTGTCAGTCTGAATCCAAGATACCAAATTTGACCTGTTCTATATATTCGCGATCAAAAGAGTTGATTAAATTCTCTGTGGTTTCCAGGCGTTTTGAACATTTGCCTAAGTGGCAAGAAGTTGTTGCATTAGGCCATATATTCAATTTAAGGCCATCGGGGTAATCGTGTAAATCTTCTGGCGAATCAGTTAATAAACAGCTGAACCTAGTAACGCCAAGAAAAGATTGGCAAAAAAGCAGCAAGTAAAGGTGATAAATAAGCTGGATGAAAGGCTGGGTATTTAAAAATTTACAAAACTTAATACTTCATCAGCTACAATAAATTAATTAAAAAATAGTTTAAAAAATTTTATAAATGGATCTAATGTGATTAAGAGAAAATTTTATTAAAATATTTATTTCTTATTTTTATTATTATTATTATATATTAATTTAAATATTATTACAAATAAATAAAAAAAAACATTTTTTCAACATTTGTATAGAGAAAAAGTGATTTTTAAACTCTTTCTTTTAACTCATACTCTCTGTCTGTCTGTCTGTCTGCCATGTTTGGACCCCATTCCCCCTTATCCAATTGATCTGAAACTTGGCCCATAGTCTTGTCGTGACTACAGATTAATTTTGGGGTAGTCGCGCACAGTCACACACATTCACGGAGTAATTTAAATGTCATTTCCCCTCATCCGATCCATCTCAAACTTGGTCCATAAACTTGCTGTAAAAAAAGATTAACTTTGTCTTACTCACGCACAGTCACGCGTGGTCACGCACAGTCACGGAGTGATCTAAATTTTATTTCCCGTCATCCGATCGATCTGAAGCTTGGTCCATACACTTGCTGTGAAAAAAAATATTAACTTTGACTTAGTCACGCACAGTCACGCACAGTCACGGAGTGGTCTAAATGTCATTTTCACTCATCCGATCGATCTCAAACTTGGTCCATACACTTGCTGTGAAAAAATGATTAACTCTGACTTAGTCACGCATGGTCACGCAAAGTCACGGAGTGATCTAAATGTCATTTCCCCTCATCCGATCAATCTCAAACTTGTTCCAAACACTTGCTGTAAAAAAAGATTAACTTTGACTTAGTCACGTACAGTCACGCAAGGTCACGCACAGTCACGGAATTGTCTTAATTTCATTTACCCTCATCCGACCGATCTAAAACTTGGTCGATAGACTTGCTGTGAAAAAAGATTAACTTTGACATAGTCACACACAGTCACGGAGAGTTTAAAACCCCACTAAAACTTTGTCCATAGACTTGTTGTAGCCAAAGATTAACTTTAAGATAGTCAGGCAAAGTCAGGCACAGTCACGGAGATATTCAAAACTCATATGCATAAGGAAAGAAAGAGTTTTAATAAAAACTTTGTTTTTATGGGTTAGATTATTTTTCCTGAGGTTAACATATTGCGGGTATTACAGTATCGAAGGTATGAAATTTTAGTTACATAAGTTACATACCGTCGGAAAGATTAATTTATCTATTTTTCATTATATGCTTTATTTTTAAGGTTTTAGAAACACTTACACGTTGTCTTGAGTTACAAAATATTTTTTTGATAGATATCCTTTTCGCATCCCACTAAGCGACCAAAAAGCTCTAAAAGGGAAAACCCTAAGCTTTCTTTTGAGCAAACAAAGGACGTTTTGAGAAAAAAAATACAAAAAAATTTTGAGTTTGCAAATAAAGTCAAAAACAAATTTTTTTTTTTATATATTTTTTCAAATTGTTTGCGACATATGTTGCTAAGAAAAATAGGTAAAAAGTTACATGGATGAAAGAAAAAAGCACTTGTTTGGCCCTCTAACTCAGAGAGTTCTTGACCAATCTTGTTAAAAAATTGTGTCTAAACTACTATCCAATAGGAATTACCTTGGTGAAAATTTCATCGCGATCAGAAGACATCGGTTTGTTTTTACATTTTTGTGAAAAAATATATGTTTCTTTTTCTTTTTTTTTGTAATAAACAATTTAATTTATTTTATTTGTAATTCTTTGAATTTTTAATAATTTTGCTAGTTTGGAATTATTTTACAGAATGATAAATTTTATAGAACACCACAACATTGTAAATTTATTGATTACATTTTGAAGTTGTTGTTACATCTGAAATTATTTAGTCTCGATCGCGCCTGGTTTATTTTGAACTTCCTCCACTATTAAGACAGTTGAAGCTGTGGCAGTTACATCTTCTCTTAGATATTTCTAAAGCAAAAAATAAAATTTAAAGAAAGAAAATAATTTAAATATGAAAAATTATAGTTTATATAAAGTTTGTCAGAGCAAGAATAAGTTTCAAAGGGCCAGAGCCACTGGAAAACAAAAATTAAATCATTTTATATAAAATATTAGTATCATATATCGCACCCGTACCTCTAAAGTGAGTCAACTCAAAACTCAACTCAGTAGAGGCAAAAAACGTTTTTTTTTTTAATATTTACTATAAAATTTAAAAACAATTGTTTCATTGTAAAGAATTCAGAATATTAAGTATACAACAGTGGTTGTTTTTGCGATTTTTTCAGTGATCATCAAAAATAACAAGTTTTTTGGGTGCCACTCAAAATATGTCTTTTTTGTGGATTCTAAATAAGCTACTCTTATGACACAAAAGGGGTTACTACTGTATTTTTTTTTTTTTTTTTTTTTGCCAAAGACTAGAAAAACCGATGTAAGATTTTTACAGTGGATAGATATGACCACTGTATATCATTGCCTTGCAAAAAGTGAAAATTGAAAAATTTTGAGTTGACTCACTTTATAGGTTCAGGTGCGATATGTATAAGAAGCACAATATGGGACTAGGTGTATATTTTTTGAAATATTTTATCAATTGAAAAACTAAAGTCCTTTTGACAGAAAATCTGATCTCTGTAAACGCAGTTCTATTCCATTTGGTCTCTGGTTTCATGTGTCATAGTACAGTCGGATGATGTGAGTCAGTCGGTGTGATTTAGAATTCATCCAAGCTCTTATCTCATGTATGAGATGGACACTAAAAAATTAAATTAAAAATGGTTTTTAGTCTATACTTACAGAAAATTCTTTGACAAAGCAAAATGATCCAAAGACGTTTATTAACCAAAAAATTAAAGCTCTTGAACTAATAACCATCATAACTAAAGCTGGCGCTACAAAGTATGCATCGAAGCGTCGTATATAACTCATAACTTCCGCTGAAGTAGTTATGCCCAAATATGCAAATGTATTGTCAGCAGACTAAAGAAAAAAAAACAGAAGAAAATTATCATAAATTAAATTTTGTTAATATAAAAAGTAAAATTTTTATGGTTCTAATTTATGTACACAGTAGCTTTCATCACTTAAGTACGTCTCGGTTAAATGCGTAGTAATCTTAAATTTGCCAATAATAATTTATACGAAATAGTTTGAAATTTAATGGTTCACAATCGTTTTGTACCACTCCGTTGTCAGGGTATAATCAGTTTGTTCTGATGTTTATAACTACAAAAAAAAATGTGAGTCCGATCGCAGGGGAGATGTGTAAACATCTAGTAATTAAAGATTTTTTATAGCACTTTCTTAAAATCAAACAGAAAGCGTATCACTTATTATTATTTATTATTTTAACAGGTTAATTTTTAATTTTTCGTTTTCTATTTTTTATTTTTAATTTTTCGTTTTTCATTTTTCGTTTTTTATATTTCATTTAAATTTTTTTTTTAATTTTTCTCTTTTTATTTTTAATTTTTTATTTTTAATTTTTCATTTTTTAATTCTAATTTTTCATTTTTTATTTTTCATTTATTATTTTTAATTTTTAATTTTTTTTCTTCATTTTTCATATTTTATTTTTCTTTTTTTTTATTCATTTTTCAATTTTTATTTTTCATTTTTATTTTTCATTTTTTATGTTTAGTTTTTTATTTTTCAGTTTTTATTTTTCATTATTCATTTTTAATTTAAGTTTTTCATTTTTCATTTCTTATTTTTCATGTTTCATTTTTTATTTTTAATTTTAAATATTTTAGTTTTAATTTTTTATTATTCATTTTTTATTTTTTATTTTTCATTTTTATACCCTATACCACCATGTGGTTTGGGTATAATGACTTTGTGCTGCTGTTTGTAACAACCAAAAATATTTGACCTAGACCCATCTTTAATTATACCGATCGAATCAGAATCACTTTCTGAGTTGATTTAACAATGTCCGTCCGTCCGTCCGTCCGTCCGTCTGTGTGTCCATGTAAACCTTGTAATCAAACTGCAGGTCGCAAATATGAATATATTTTGATGAAATTTGGTATATAAGCTTTTATATGGGACGAACGCTATTTAATTGGTGAGAATCGGTCCATGTTCAGACCTAGCCCCCATACAAATTACCCATATGAAATCGACATAAATTGCAATAAGATCCAAATTGTCATATAGAACTTACTCAAATTGGGTTTGTATGCGTTCATTACATCCATTAATGAGTAGTCCAAAAATGATCCCTTTGACCCCATACAGAGCTGATTCCCGATCTTCACTTAAATCTATTAAAAAACAAAAAAAATATTGCACTGATTCTTCTCAAATTTTGTTTGTATATATTTTTGCAAAATACAAGAGACTTTACCAAACATGATCAGGATCGGTCCATTTTTGGACCAAGTCCCTATATAGATATAGCATCCGATATGAACTTTTTCATATCTGCAGCCAAAAAAATTAATAAAAATCCCACTCAAATTTGGTTTTTGCTTATTTTCTATGTCCAGTTAGTTGGGCCTAAGAGATAGGGTCTCTAAACGTATGGTATAGGGTATCGTATAGTCGGTCTAGACCGACTATAATTTTCTTACTTGTTCCTATTAATTTTTTTTTTTTAATTTTTTATTTTTCATATTTCATTTTTTATTTTTCATTTTTCATTTTTAATTTTTCATTTTTTACTTTTCATTTATAATTTTTTATGTTTCATTTTTATTCTTAATTTTATATTTTCCATTTTAAATTATTTTTTCATTTTTCATTTTTCATTTTTTATTTTTCATTTTTCCTTTTTCATTTTTTATTTTTCAATTTTTATTTTTCATTTTTAATTTATTTTTCATTATTCATTTTTTATTTTTAATTTTTCATTTTTCAATTTTCATTTTTTATTTTTCATTTTTATTTTTCATTTTTTTATTTTTCATTTTTTATTTTTCTTTTTTCATTATTCATTTTTAATTTTTCGTTTTTCATTTTTCAGTTTTTATTTTTCATTTTTAATTTTTAATTTTTAATTTTTAATTTTTAATTTTTAATTTTTAATTTTTAATTTTTAATTTTTAATTTTTAATTTTTAATTTTTAATTTTTAATTTTTAATTTTTAATTTTTAATTTTTAATTTTTAATTTTTAATTTTTAATTTTTAATTTTTAATTTTTAATTTTTAATTTTTAATTTTTAATTTTTAATTTTTAATTTTTAATTTTTAATTTTTAATTTTTAATTTTTAATTTTTAATTTTTAATTTTTAATTTTTAATTTTTAATTTTTAATTTTTAATTTTTAATTTTTAATTTTTAATTTTTAATTTTTAATTTTTAATTTTTAATTTTTAATTTTTAATTTTTAATTTTTAATTTTTAATTTTTAATTTTTAATTTTTAATTTTTAATTTTTAATTTTTAATTTTTAATTTTTAATTTTTAATTTTTAATTTTTAATTTTTAATTTTTAATTTTTAATTTTTAATTTTTAATTTTTAATTTTTAATTTTTAATTTTTAATTTTTTATTTTTAATTTTTAATTTTTAATTTTTAATTTTTAATTTTTAATTTTTAATTTTTTATTTTTCATTTTTAATTTTTTATTTTTAATTTTTAATTTTTAATTTTTAATTTTTAATTTTTAATTTTTAATTTTTAATTTTTAATTTTTAATTTTTAATTTTTAATTTTTAATTTTTAATTTTTAATTTTTAATTTTTAATTTTTAATTTTTAATTTTTAATTTTTAATTTTTAATTTTTAATTTTTAATTTTTAATTTTTAATTTTTAATTTTTAATTTTTAATTTTTAATTTTTAATTTTTAATTTTTAATTTTTAATTTTTAATTTTTAATTTTTAATTTTTAATTTTTAATTTTTAATTTTTAATTTTTAATTTTTAATTTTTAATTTATAATTTTTAATTTTTAATTTTTAATTTTTAATTTTTAATTTTTAATTTTTAATTTTTAATTTTTAATTTTTAATTTTTAATTTTTAATTTTTAATTTTTAATTTTTAATTTTTAATTTTTAATATTTAATTTTAATTTTTTATTTTTTATTTTTCATTTTTCATTCTTTATTTTTAATTTTTAATTTTTTATTTTTAATTTTTAATTTTTAATTTTTAATTTTTCATTTTTCATTTTTAATTTTTCTTTTTTCATTATTCATTTTTAATTTTTCATTTTTCATTTTTAATTTTCCATTTTGCATTTTTCATTTTTAATTTTTAATTTTTAATTTTTAATTTTTAATTTTTAATTTTTAATTTTTAATTTTTAATTTTTAATTTTTAATTTTTAATTTTTAATTTTTAATTTTTAATTTTTAATTTTTAATTTTTAATTTTTAATTTTTAATTTTTAATTTTTAATTTTTAATTTTTAATTTTTAATTTTTAATTTTTAATTTTTAATTTTTAATTTTTAATTTTTAATTTTTAATTTTTAATTTTTAATTTTTAATTTTTAATTTTTAATTTTTAATTTTTAACTTTTAATTTTTAATTTTTAATTTTTTATTTTTCATTTTTCATTTTTTATTTTTTATTTTTTATTTTTCATTTTTTATTTTTCATTTTTCATTTTTAATTTTTCTTTTTTCATTATTCATTTTTAATTTTTCATTTTTCATTTTTATTTTTTCAGTTTTCATTTTTCATTTTTTATTTTCCATTTTTTGTTTTTAATTTTTTTTTCCATTTTTAATTTTTTTTTTTCATTTTTAATTTTTTATTTTTTATTTTTCATTTTTAATTTTTCATTTTTTATTTTTTATTTTTAATTTTTTATTTTTCATTTTTTATTTTTCATTTTTTATTTTTCAATTTTAATTTTTTATTTTTTTATTTTTAATTTTTTATTTTTAATTTTTTATTTTTTATTTTTCATTTTGCATTTTTTATTTTTCATTATTCATTTTTAATTTTAGTTTTTCATTTTTCATTATTCATTTTTAATTTTAGTTTTCCTTTTTTTTTCTTATTTTTCATGTTTAATTTTTTATTTTTAATTTTTTATTTTTCATTTTTCATTTTTTATTTTTAATTTTTATTCTTAATTTTATATTTTCCATTTTTAATTTTTTTTTCATTTTTCATTTTTTATTTTTCGTTTTTCATTTTTCATTTTTTATTTTTCATTTTTCGTTTTTCATTTTTCGTTTTTCATTTTTCATTTTTCATTTTTCGTTTTTCATTTTTCATTTTTTATTCTTCATTTTTCATTTTTAGTTTTTCATTTTTCATTTTTAGTTTTTCATTTTTCATTTTTTATTTTTCATTTTTCATTTATTTTTCATTTATTTTTCATTATTCATTTTTTATTTTTCATTTTTTATTTTCGTTTTTTTATTTTTCATTTTTTATTTTTAATTTTTAATTTTTCATTATTTATTTTTCATTTATTATTATTTTTTTTATTTTTTATTTTTTATTTTTCATTTTTAATATTTTTTTCCATTTTTTATTTTTCATTTTTAATTTTTAATTTTTAATTTTTAATTTTTAATTTTTAATTTTTTATTTTTAATTTTTTATTTTTCATTTTTCATTTTTTATTTTTCATTTTTTATTTTTCATTTTTAATTTTTCATTTTTAATTTTTTATTTGTCATTTTTAAATTTTTATTTTTCATTTTTTACTTTTCATTTTTAATTTTCAAACAGGTTATAATATCATAATTTTTTCACCAATACAATCACATTTTGTCTTGCGACTCACATGTTACGCTGTTTTTGAAATTTACCCCCCTGCGCGTATACACATCAAAACTTAATCTACATCTACATTTTCGACAGGCTTCTGTCCGTCTGTATGTCTGTCTGTCTATCTGTAAACGGATCACACGGATCACACACATTTGATTACAAATAGAAAACTATGTTCTTGTTGCTATTTAAATGATTTGTAACCATTTTTTCTAAACATTATATTTAGGTATTTAAAATAAAATACGTCTGTGCAAAATGACTTACCGTTGTATGAACTACATCATATATATGAAAGCCGGTAGCTACCGCATCTAATAAACAACCGGTAATTACAGCCGCATACCACAAAATAAAACTACACAGTTTATATTTTTTGCTAGCCGAACAATACAAAGCAGAAATGATAAACATCGATAATACAATCCATGCGACACTGATCACCAAATAAAAAATTACAAAGGCATCAGTTCGATTTATGACGGGTTCAGCGTAATTTGTGTCGTTCAGTGTAACTGGCTTCAAGCTACCAGCGATTGTAACATTAGGGTTGCCACATTCTTCATCTATTTCCAAAATTTTACTCATTAAGATTATTAATGAATTTGCTAATTACAATCTCTGATTTAACTTACCATAAAAATATATTAAGTCCATGATAAAGCCAAAGGGGTTACTGCAAATATTGATTATTTCGCTAGAACATGCTCTCATAACTAAGCCCCATATTGATAGACCTAAGTAGACAATACCTTGTATCTATTGAGCAAATAAAAATAAATGGTTAATGTTTTAATGGGCTGGAATGGTGAATATTTGATTATATTTTTTATAGTATGATGAACTAAGTTGTCGTAATGAGTCTAGGGCGCTTATAATATAATAAAGGATGTTCAAAAATTTACACAAGATTTGGATTTGCCGCCTTTTGTGTAGTAAAGTGTATGCAACCAAAAGAAAAATACAGTTTAACAGGCGACAGCTTTGGGTTAACAGAATTTGAGCATCACACGCGCTTTCATCGTTGAACAATATATCAAAAATAATGAATGTTTGGCGGCTACAGTTCCAAAATTTTTTACAAAATATAGTCGGAATATTGATCTAACTTCGTCAACTGTGAAAAGAGTATTTGAAATGCAGGAAAATCAGTGGTTAAGAATCTTTATGAAAGTGCAGGATTCTTACTTCCGCTACGTGGACAAGAATTGCAAATTTAAAGAAGGTTTCTGCATTGTATGCTCATTAAAGATCTGAGTCTCCCACTTATGAAATTCAACTGATTCAAGAACTGAAGTTCACTGATCATGCACACCATAGCTCAGTCCAACAAACACATATTTTTATTTTCATATCAATTGTGTGTGTTTCTAAATTTTGTACGGTGACGAACACAATCATGACTTGTGTTTCGTTTTAATATTTCGTTATGTACACGAACATGTTTCTATCAGGTATTTTTTGTTTCGAACACACTTAAACCACACAGATTCGAGTGTAGCTTTATTTTAAGTTCGTGTTTTTGCACGTGTACTGCTAAGAAAAAACAGAATATGTTCTTCAACGCGTACATCTAAAAATTGAAATATTATCCACTCGCGATGGGAAAAATCTGAAACACTTCTATAAAGACAACAATTGTTTCAACCAAATAAAATTTAGAAACACACATAATTGATATGAAAATAAAAATATGTGTCGGCTGCTTTAGAACAGAACATTGTGTGTTTGATGTGCGTATTTTCTGAACCTCGGTCCAAAATATTTTTGATTGCAACTACTAGTTTTATTATAACAAAATTTTTTTCAACAAAAAATGTGATATTGTAACAAAATATTGGGAAAAATACTATAACTCGAACTTGAATTAAGAATTATATTTAGGCTATAGTTACAGAAAATCCAACTTTTAACCTGTATTGGTATTTGGAACCGAAAAAATAGCATGAATCAAATGAATATAGATATATGCTTAATAGGGCGGGTCGATTTAAAAGTCGCCCAAGTGACAAGGAAAATCGTATTCTAGGGATCAAACTAAGAAACTTTGCCCGAGAACCATACCTCTAAAACGAATTCAGATGTCCCGACTTTTGACCTGTCTGTCTGTCTGTCTCACTTTGAACCATTTAGAGTGCCCCAATCGAGTCCAAATGTATGATCGACCCCCACTAACTTCGGAGGGCCGACCCACCCATGTCAGTGGCACACCCCCTGGACACCACTGGGGGTTCCCCAAACAAACATTTCAAAAAATCACCATTTTTTGTTTAGAATTGGGCTGACTATGTTTGATTTGATATTAAAATTAACATTCAGACGTATACGTATCTTCCACTCTGCTAATAAGTAATAATCATACGCCTTGACTATCTTATGTTATTCAAAAAGATCGATCGGATGAGGGTAAATAACTTTTAGATCACTCCGTGACTATGCGTGACTCTGCGTGACTACCCCAAAATTAATCTGTAGTCACAACAAGACTATGGGCCAAGTTTCAGATCAATTGCATGAGGAGGAATGGGGTTGCCCCATGGCAGACAGACAGGTCAAAAGTCGGGACATCAGAATTCATTTTAGAGGTATGATTCATTGGGCAAAGTTTCTTATTTTGATCCATAGAATATGATTTTCCTTGTTACTTGAGCGATTTTTTGCCTCCCTACAAATCGACCCGCCCTAATGCTTAGTCCTACCGAATCTTCGATTTAATTTGTTATTAAAAAAAAAAAAATAATAAAAATAACTTTCAAATATTTTGTGAAAATGTAAGCTTAAAAATCAAAGTGACAACGTGTACAAATATTTTATATTATATTAGCAGTAACCCGATGCGCTTCGCTACACCCATCGTACTCGAAATAATTAAACTGCGAATACATTTTATAGAGAACCATTTTTTTTTTTTTTTGGCAATTTTTGATTACGTCGATTTTTGTTTTTGCAATTTTAGGTTTTGACGATTTATCATTTTGGCGATTTTTGTCTTTTGGCGACTATTGTTTTTCACGATTTTCGGTTTTGGAAATTTTTGATTTTGGCGATTTTTGTTGTTCGCAATTTTCGGATTTGGCGATGTTTGACATTGGCGATATTTGTTTTTTTGTTGCTACTTTTGATTCTGGCGATTTTTGTTTTTTGGTATTTTTAATTTTGACGATTTTCGATTATTTTTTTTTTATAGCGATTTTTGTATTTTGTAGATTTTTGGCTTTAGCGTTTTTTGTTTTCTGTGATTTTTGATTTTGGCAACTCTTTATTTTGGCGAGTTTTTTTATTCGCGATTTTCAGTTCTGGCGATTTTTGTTTTTGGCGATATTTATTATTCGTGATTCTCCGTTTTAGCGATTTTTGTTTTTTTTTTTGTTTCTGTTTTTGATTTTAGTGATTTTTGTTTTTTTTTTGGGGATTTCATTGTTTTGACGATTTTAGATTTTAGCGATTTTTGTATTTTATTGATTTTTGGCTGTAGTGATTTTTTGAGATTTTGGATTTAGGCAATTTTTGACTTTGGCGATTATTGGTTTTTGCGTTTTTCGATTTTGGAAACTCTTTATTTTGGCGAGTTTTGTTATTCGCGATTTTTGTTTTTGGCGACTTCGTTATTTGCGATTTTCGGTTTTGGCAATTTTTGATTTTGGCGATATTTATTATTCGTGATTCTCGGTTTTGACGATTTTTGTTTTTTTGATGCTATTTTTGATTTTGGCGATATTTGTTTTTTTGGGATTTCTTTATTTTGACGATCTTAGATTTTTAGCGATTTTTGTATTTTATTGATTTTTGGCTGTAGCGTTCTTTGTTTTCTGTGATTTTTGATTTTGGTGTGTTTTTATTTTTGCTACTTTTGTTATTCGCTATATTCGGTTTTGGCGATTTTTGCTTTTGGCGGTTTTTATTTTTTTTCGGTTTTGTTATCATGATTTTCGGTTCTGGCAAATTTTTGTTTACGGCGATTTTAGTTGTTTGCGATTCTCGGTTTTGGCGAGTTTTGTCTTTGACGATTTTTGTTTTTATGTGATTTTTGATTTTGGCCATTTTTGATTGTGGTTATTCCGCCCATATATTACACGACTAGTCACATAGGCAATTAATGTATTTGTCCAAAGTTTCAAGACTGTCATATTCATAATACTTCATATTTTTTTGTGGAGGAGGTGCCACGCCCAGTGGTTTGATATCGCCCATTGTTTTGTCCGACTACTCACATTAATAACTCATGATCTCTGACAATGTTCCAAGGCTTTTCATATTATAGTACTCCAGTCATATTCTTCGTATGGGGATGACACGCCCACTGGTCCAATCCTGCTTATTTTTTTCTCTGACTAATCATAACTCAAGAACTCTCACAAAGTTATAAGACTTTCGTTATTACAGTTCTCCAGATGTATGCCATTTAATATTTAATTTTAATCTGGGTGCCACGCCCATTGGTCTAATCCAGCCCATTTTTTGTCCGACTACTCACATTAATATCTTATGAACTCAAACAAAGTCGCAAAGCTTTTTCTATTATAGTACTTGAGTAATATGATAGTAAATATTTACTTTGTATAGCGGTGACACGCCCATTGATCCGATCCCGCCCATTTTTTCTAGTAATAACGTTGATAACTTATGAACTCACACAAAGTCCCAAGACTTTATCTATTATAGTATTCCAGTTATATGATATTAAATAATTACTTTGTGTGTGGATGCCATGGCCATTGTTCCGATCCCGCCCATATTTTCACAATTCTTCAAAATAGTTTAATATGTAAATTTACATAGAACTCAGAACTGTTGTTGTCCTAGTACTCCAGATATTAAATGTTAAAATAAGATGTTAAAAATTCTCTTTATATGGGAGGTGCCATGCCCACTTGAAAAATCCAAAAAAATATAGCCTATTTTTCCTTTCGGAAAATTTCAAGACGATCATGTAGTTTCCTATACATCACAAACAAACGTATAAACTTACAAAACTCCATTTATATATATAAGATTGATACATACATATATATTACGGTGGGTCAGATTGTAGGGGGCCGAAAACATATCCACGGGTTCATCACGATTCTGGTACGATGGTCCATAACAAGTATATTTGCCTGTCAAAATTTCGATGAAGATATTTTCATGATTTTTTCCATAATACTCATTCAAATGTAAAAAAATTATTGAAAATATGTATACCTTGGGTTTTTGGAACGGGAAATCCATTTTTCACATTTATTTTTAACAGCCGCTAGGGGGCATTTTCTTGAATTTTTGTGGATTTTTTTCGCCTTTTTTGGGAAAATTGACTAAATTATTGCACAAATCGACGAATCTCTCATATTTAAAATAGCCCAACATATTCAGCGCTGAAAATTATATGGGGTACCCATATACGATCTATATCGATTTCATTCAATTTAAGTTAAAAAATTCGTTTTTTATATTTGTTCATTCAAAGAGTAAAAAAAAAAATCATGTGAGTCCGATCGCAGGGGAGATGTGTAAACATCTAGTAATTAAAGATTTTTTTATAGCATTTTCTTAAAATCAAACCGAAAGCGTATCACTTATAGCAACCAGCTACAGGGGCTCTGTTAATATAAAAATATTTATTATTTATTATTTTAACCGGTTAATTTTTAATTTTTCGTTTTTTATTTTTAATTTTTCGTTTTTTATTTTTCGTTTTCGTTTTCATTTTTAAATTTTATTTTATCAATTTTTCATTTTTTATTTTTCATTTCTTAATTTTAATTTTTTGTTTTTCATTTTTAATTGTTTTCTTCATTTTTCATTTTTAATTTTTTTCTTCATTTTCCAATTTTTATTTTTCTTTTTTCATATTTCATTTTTTATTTATTCAATTTTAATTTTTTTTTTTAATTTTTTTATTTTTCATTTTTTATATTTAATTTTTTATTTTTCATTTTCCATTTTTTATTTTTCATTATTCAGTTTTAATTTTAGTTTCTCACTTTGCATTTCTTATTTTTCATGTTTCATTTTTTATTTTTAATTTTTTATTTTTAATTTTTTATATTCATTTTTTATTGTTTGTTTTTCATTTTTGCTTTTTATTTTTTTTTTAATTTTTTATTTCATTTTTCATTTTTAGTTTTTCATTTCTAATTTTTAATTTTTAATTTTTTTTTTTAATTTTTCATCTTTCATTTTTTATTTTTCATTTTTTTATTTTTCTTTTTTATTTTTCATTTTTCATTAACCATTTTTCATTTTTCGTTTTTTATTTTTCATTTTTTATTTTTAATTTTTTATTTTTCATTTTTCAATTTTCATTTTTTATTTTTAATTTTTAATTTTTCATTTTTCATTTTTCATTTTTCATTTTAATTTTTTATTTTTCATTTTTTATTTTTCATTTTTTATTTTTAATTTTTAATTTTTCATTTTTCATTAACCATTTTTCATTTCTCGTTTTTCATTTTTCATTTTTTATTTTTAATTTTTTATTTTTCTTTTTTCATTTTTTATTTTTAATTTTTAATTTTTCATTTTTCATTTTAATTTTTTATTTTTCATTTTTTATTTTTCATTTTTTATTTTTAATTTTTAATTTTTTATTTTTAATTTTTAATTTTTTGTTTTTCGTTTTTAATTTTTTATTTTTAATTTTTAATTTTTCATCTTCCATTTTTTATTTTTAATTTTTTTTTTTTCATTTTTTATTTTTTATTTTTCATTTTTCAATTTTCATCTTTAATTTTTTATTTTTAATTTTTTTTTTTATTTTTTGTTTTTCATTTTCAAACAAGTTATCATAATATCATAATTATTTCAGCAATACAATCACATTTTGTCTTACGACTCACATGTTACGCTCATATGTTTCGCTCACATGTTACGTTCACATGTTACGCTGTTTTTGCAATTTACCCCCCTGCGCGTATAAATGTTTACACATCAAAAAACATTATCAATAATTTTTTTACATTTGAATGAGTATTATGGAAAATATCATGAAAATATCTTAATCGAAATTTTGGCAGGCTTGAAAATGATTTTAAGGTATGGTTCCTTGGACAAATATACTTGTTATGGCCCATAGTATCAGCATCGCGATGAGCCCATGGAGTAAAAATAATTGACCCACCCTAATATAAATATATATATATGATTTTATTATGTAAATGAAATACTGATCCTAAAGGTGTAATTAAGTCCATCTGACCCTAAACATGCTCAAAACTTAATCGAGTACCTAAAAAAGGTTTTGATTGTTACATAAAAACATATTACTATGTCTAATTGTTATTGTCAAGCTCTGATTCCAGCAACAGCTCTGACTTAGCAACATAAATTCAAAAATTTAGCACTCGGCGAGTATATGAGCATGTGACGACCTCAAATTACTACGAACGCACCAGACCGATGAAATATCTAGATTGCCAAGCAATCTCTTTCAAGAAAACTTTTTTCTTCTAAAAAGCATTTAAAAGACAATAAGACTTTCTCTATATGAGCCAAGTTCATTTGCTGCTCAATCTCTCTTACCAGTATTAAAATTGGCATAAATATTAAGCAGCAATTTGACATTTTATTGTTCACTTATTTGTACAAATAACAATTTAAATAAATATGTGCTACCGTTTTCGATTTAAATGCGATACTAATTTTATGACTAAACACTTGTAGGCAATTTGCATTAATTGATAAAAAAATAAAATAAAAAAAATAAATCAAAAAATGGATATAACAATTTAAATAACAAATTAATTCGAGATAAGATAATAGCAGTGTACTTTTTGTGAAATAATTTTACTGCGTTTAGACTTCACTATAATTTTTGTATTCACTTTTTGAAAACAGAAAATATACCACCATCCTCAATTGCATGTTTTTGATCTTAGCAAATAAAATCAAAATTCTAAAATATTATAAATTATTTATTTTGCCTTAAAGCTAAGCTTTGGTGGAGAAACGACTCGAAAATATTGCCTTAAAAAAACAAATAACAAATGAAATGTTAGAAAATTTTCCGTAGAAAAATATTATATTCGCAAGCTCACGGCTTTATTGAGGCAGTCATACAACTTAAGAACAATTTCAAATATTTCGCAAGTTATTGCCAATAGAAAAAAAAAGAACACGCCAGATTTTATTTTAAAAAATTAACGGAAAAAAATATAAAATTTAATACAACAAATAAAATTGTTAAATTTGGCTATGCCAAATTTTTGTTGCACTCCACTTGAGTTTACGTTTTTATTAATACTAACAGAGCCCAACCCCCGAGTTTTCTAGCCAATTTTATTTTTTCATTTAATAAATAATTTCATAACAGCCTAAAGGTATGCTAATAAATTTAAGCCAAATGCAATTCACCATTTTTTAAAAAAATTCATTAAATTTCATTATAAATATTTGTTGAACACATAGAAGATATATAAATGGGTTTGTTAATAAATAATTTTACAGTAGCCTAAGGGTGTGCTAATCAATTTTAGCCAATTCACAAATCAACACAGGGCTTGTGTTTCATGTATGCGTTAGTAGCAACTTTAAATGAGTATTACTCCAAAAAAAATGTTCCAGATGGTGCAAATCTGTAAATCTGGTGGACAGCTAAAATCAAATGCCTTTCAACTGAGGTATGTTTGGTCAAAATCGGTTATTAACTACAATTGTTATATCGGTCACAAGAAATCGCCTTGCGATTTATAACAAACTAGCAGATTCCAACACTCGAAATTCGAGTGCAATTTCTAGGCAACTTTTTTTTCAACTTAGCCAATTCACAAACCAATTTTTTTTTTTTTGGGTTTATTATTATTGTGAATAACACTCATTAACAAAAACATTAACAAATTTAATAAACACACAAATAGCATATGTATAATTTGATACATGTGTTAGTAGCAACTTTGAATGCAATTTACTTAAAACAAAGGACAAAATTTAAAAATCTGTAAATCGGGAAAACAGCTCAATAGAAATACCTTTCAAATAATATACGTTTGGCCAAAATCGGGATAAAACGGTAGAACAACACATCAGTCACAAGAAATCGCCTGGTCTATTAATTTATAACAAATATAAATAAAATATTTGCAATAGTAAACTTTTTTTTAGAGGTGTTTCTATATTGTAGACCATATCTTGGCAAAATAATGCTCGAATTATCCCATTTTAAGTACCATCCTGCTCGAAATAATGACATATAATATTATTAAGTTTACCCAAGAAAATTTTTGTATTTTGTTAACGAGCGCGATTTCAGCAGACAGACAGGCAGATTTACTGGCGGACGGACGGACAGACGGGCATCGCCATATCGACACGAGTTCTTATAAGGATCAAGAATATATATACATTGTGGGGTTGCCATTTTTCGATGCGCTACATACGGAATGACATACTGATATATACCATCTGCACTTTTGAGCTCACAGCTAAACGGGTGCACTAAGTTACAGTATTGATAAAACATATTTGGTATTTAAAATAACACATGATATTTAGCGGGCTATTCATGCTGATCTATGACAGCTTTTTGTTCGGGGTTCAGAGACTCTGTGTGTAATCGGCACTAATTTTACACCGTTCTTCAGATTTGCAACATTTGTAACATTATCAAGCTCCGATCACGTACTCTCTATGACGTCAAAGTCTGGGCTCTGAAAACGTGTCTGTACAACATGAGGGCAATTCCAGATCATCCAATTCTTCCAGATCAGCCATCTTTCTCCACACTTTGTAGTAGATTATCTTTAAGTAGATCTACAAAAATTTTTTTTTGTAAACGTTTTCTTCAATAAAGTTAAAATTTCCCACTCCTGAGTACAGCATGCAGCCGTACTGCGATAATTATATGAATTATGGGCTACGTTGGGTTTTCTCCAAACATAGAACTTGCCATCTTATCTAAATATATTAACTTCATTAACAATAATAATCGCCTTATAAAAAGAAATAGGTTTTCTATTTATGGTATTTATCAATGGCTTATGCAAACTATCTTCTCCCAAAACTGTTTGAATAGTCTCTGGATTGCAAACCTTATCAACTGCCAACTTTGGCGCAATAATATTCCGTCCTTCTCTAATCTGTCTCACGATCGATCGCTTATTTATATCATTAAAAAACTATCTAGAAGCCATTATTTTCGATTCTAAGCTGGACTGTTGAAGAACTTAATGCGACAATTTCTGAAATTTTTCGTTGAAATGTCAAATTATATCTTCGAACTTTTTAACCGATGTTGATTTTCCCATGATTATAAAATGGGAATAAATTTTTTAATATAAACCTTAATTTTCAAACATCACTTCTTAATGATCTTTGGCACTGATCTGCATCGAAAATGTCTAACATTGATCCGTTATTTTTATCTCAGCTGTGAGCCGATTGGAATGAGAACATTAATTGCATTATTGAGATAACAATAATGTAATGTTTTGTTATTGTTTCTTCTTCAAACAGTGCAACTGCCATTCTCGGGGGGTGATAAACACCAAGTCACGGTGAAAGTACTAGGCCAGTATAGTAAAACCTCCAAAGGTTTTAGCGTTCTCAGGCCAAACTTTTTTCCTTATCTTGATGTTTGTTTGCTTAGTTTTTTTTTTTAGCTATAATTCAGGAACCATTGATGATTTCCCATTTCATTCTTCAGCCAAATAGCTTCAGGAAATCAAGTACGACAAGTTATCGAAAGAAATCGTGGCGTACAATTATTGTTAATTTTTTTTTTACACGATAGAAGAGTTGTATACGTATGAGTGATGTCTTTAATATTAAACGAAACATACAATAAAATTTTTGATGTGTAAACATCTATAAGCGCAGGGGGGTAAAAATCTATTACATAATACAATCACAAAAAACGTGACATGTAAGACGTAAGAAAAAAATCGGTGTGACTTATGATTGTATTGGTGAAAAAATTATGATATGTAATAACCTTTTTTAAAATGAAAAATAAGAAATGAAAAATAAAAAATAAAAAATGAAAAATAAAAAATGAGAAATAAAAAATAAAAAATTAAAAAGTAAAAGTGAAAAATGTAAAATAAAAAATGAAAAATAAGAAATGAAAATTGAGAAATAAAAAATAAAAAATGAAAACTACAAAATGGGGAAAAAAATGAAAAATTAAAAGTGAAAAATGGTAAAAAAAAAAATGAAAAATGAAATATGAAAAATTGAAAACGAAAAATGAAAAATGAAAAATGAAAAATGAAAAATGAAAAATTAAAAATGAAAAATGAAAAACGAAAAATGAAAAGTGAAAAATAAAAAATTAAAATAAAAAATAAAAAATTAAAAATGAAAAATAAAAAATTAAAAATGAAAAATTAAAAGTAAAAAATGAAAAATGAAAAATAAAAAATGAAATATGAAAAATAGAAAACGAAAAATGAAAAATAAAATATGAAAAATGAAAAATGAAAAATAAAAAATGAAAAAATAAGATTGCTACTTGCTAAAATATATATTTTACCAACATTACTATATGCATCTGAGGTTTTCACAGGTTGCAAGTCTAGGGATAACAGAAAACTAACTGTCACTTTCAACAACATTATTCGCTATATCTTTGGATTAAGAAAATTTGATCATGTCCCATCCCAATACTCGTGTCATGTCTTACACATGTCATATGACAACTATATTAAATTCAAGAACATTATATTTCTACATAAAATTATTATAACTAAGGCTCCAAAACACCTTTTTGAACGATTAAAGTTCGCAAGATCTTCCAGAGGGAATCGAATAATTCAATTTAAATACCGGGACCATGCCTCTGAATGTCAATTTCTTATTCTAACTATTCGACCGTGGACTCAGCTTCCAAATGTCATGCAAAATACAAGCAACGCAATAGGGTTTAGAAAATTACTATACCAATATTTTAATTGTTTTTATTTATGTTTTTTTATTTTTTATGTTTTTATTTTTTGTTTTGTTGTAATTTATAATATTTTAAATTTAGATTAAGAGTTACTGATGTTAAATATATAGTGAATAACTTATGTGATTCCATTATTGTAATTTATAAGATACTGCGTCTTGTTGTAATGGGAAATCGCATTTAATAAATAAATACAAATACAAATACAATAAAAAAATAAAAAATTAAATATACAAAATGAAAAATAAAAAATTAAAAATAAAATATGAAAAATTAAACATAAAAAATGAAAAACGAAAAATGAAAAAATGAAAAATAAAAAATTAAAAATTAAAAAAGAAAAATAAAAAACAAGTAAGAAAATTATAGTCGGTCTAGACCAACCATAGGATACCCTATACCATGGTTTAGAAACCCTATCTCTTCGGTCCAACTAACTGGATGTAGAAAATAAGCAAAAACCAAATTTGAGTGGCATTGTTATTAATTTTTTTGGCTGCAAATATGAAAAGTTCATATCGGGTGCTATATTTATATGTGGACTAGGTAAAAAATGGACCGATCCTGACCATATTTGGTAAGGTCAATTATATTTTGAAAAAATATACACAAACCAAATTTGAGAAAAATCTGTGCAATATTTTTGTTATTTTGATAGATTTAAGTGAAGATCGGGAAGCAGCTATATATGGGGCCTTTGACTAAGAATTGTCCAATAGGGATAATTTTTGGACTGCTGATTAATAGATACAAGAAACACATACAAACCCAATTTTACTAAGATCCATATGATAATTTGGATCTTGTGGCAATTTATGTCGATTTCATAGGGGTCATTTGTGTGGTGACTAGGTCTGAACATGGACCGATTTTTACCAGTTTCAACAGTGCTCATCCTATGGCCGATAAAACCTTATATACCAAATTTCATCAAAATATATTCATATTTGCGACCTGTAGTTTGATTACAAGGTTTACATGAACACACAGACGGACGGACGGACGGACATCGTTAAATCGAATCAAATATTTTTGGTAGGTACAAACAGCAGCACAAAGTCATTATACCCAAACCACATAGTGGTATAGTGTATAAAAATAAGAAATGAAAAATAAAAAATGAAAAATAAAAAATGAAAAATAAAAAATAAAAAATTAAAAATAAAAAATAAAAAATGAAAAATGAAAAATAAAAAATAAAGAATTAAAAATTAAAAATAAAAAAAAATTAAAAATGATAATTAAAAATAAAAAATGAAAAATGAAAAATGAAAAATGAAAAATAAGAAATGAGAAATAAAAAATGAAAAATGAAAAATGAAAAATGAAAAATGAGAAATGAAAGATTAAAAATTAAAAATAAAAATAAAAAATGAGCAATAAAAAATGAAAAATGAAAAATTAAAAGTGAAAAATTAAAAATAAAAAATTAAAAATAACAAATGAAAAATACGAAATGACAAATAAAAAATGAAAGAAAAAAAACAAAATAGAAAATTAAAAAATTAAAAATAAAAATAAAAAGTGAAAAATTAAAAATAAAAAATGACAAATGAAAAATAAAAAGTGAAAAATGAAAAATAAAAATGAAATATGAAAAATAGAAAATGAAAAATAAAAAATGAAAAATATAAAATGAAAAATATAAAATGAAAAATTAATATAAAAAATGAAAAATTAAAAACGAAAAACGAAAAATGAAAAAATAAAAAATCAAAAATAAAAAGTCAAAAATTAAAAATAAAAAATTAAAAATGAAAAATAAAAAGTGAAAAATAAAAAATGAAAAAAGAAAAATAAAAAATGAAACTTGAAAAATAAAAAATGAAAAATGAAAAACAAAAAACGAAAGATAATAAATAATAATAAATATTTTTATATTAGCAGAGCCCCTGCAGTTGATTGCAATAAGTGATACATAGATGACGCTTTCTGTTTGATTTTAAAAAAGTGCCATAAAAAAACTTTAATTACTAGATGTTTACACATCTCACCTGTGATCGGACTCACGTGATATTTTTTAAAATAGATATCAGGCATAAATATATATGAAAAATATATTTTCATACATTTGAATGGAAAGTGGTTGATCTTTTTCGACTAACTCCATAGTTTTGATCAAAATGCTTCCATATTTCAAGAGATTATTCTATTAATATAACTGTCTGAAAAATATGTAAAATTATACCATGTGTTTTTGAAAAATTTTTAAAAGCTTTTCAAGTGGTACTTTACTTACCCCAGTGGTACAGTCCGATTCAGGATGATATACCTATTACTTATACCTTTAATATAATAATACATTTATTATATTAAATACTTAAGTTTATCTGCAAATGTGAGTTTTTACTACTCGAGCTATTCATTCGGAATGTCTGCTATAAAATTTAACAAGAAATTTTTTTTATAGAAAATATTAAACCATACTGATAGATTATTTAATTGGTATGTTTCAGAAGAATTTGAAAATTTGCCCATTCTCAGCAGTATTATTCTTTTTGTTAAGCGTTTTTACGAAAAAATTTTTTATAGAACATTTTAAACCATACTGATAGGTTGTTTAATTGTTATGTTTCAGAAGAATTTGAAAATTTGCCAATTCTCAGCACTATTATTCTTTTTGCTAAGCGTTTCCACGAAAAATATAAAATTCGAAAAATGAATGTCGTCATCTGCCTCTTACCTTCATTTAATGTTAATCGAATTCTGCTGTCATATTGATGATGGTGTTTTTTTTTTACTGTACGATTATCTGTCTGATTGCTTATCGTTCTATCATTTTCCTTTAATTTTCAATTCATAAGCTCTTTTTCATCTGTGAATATACTGAAAAGACGACGACAAAGATAGACAGACAGACAGTTATATTTTACATGAGACAACTACGATGCTGCAAAGAGATAATGAATGGTAAAAAACGTAATTGAAAAAAAAAAAATAATCAATGAACAAAAATATTTTAAAGATGATTATTTACTTAAGCACAAAAAAAAAAAACATGAATAAATTACAAAAATAAAGATAACATTAACATTAACTGTAAAATGCAATTCAAATTAAAACTGGAGTCCAAAATAGTACCAAAAAGGTATAAAAAATTCAAAATTAATATATTTCAGACAGCCAAAGCCAGCCCACCTTTTTAAATAAAAAAAATTACTAGATGTGTAAACATCTATTAATTAAAGATATTTTTATATCACTTTCTTAAAATCGAACAGAAAGCGTATCACTTATTATTATTATTATTATTTATTATATTAAACGGTTAATTTTTAATTTTTCGTTTTTTTTATTTCTTATTTTTAATTGTTCGTTTTTCATTATTCATTTTTTATTTTTCATTTTTCTTTTTTCATTTTTCATTTTTCATTTTTCATTTTTCATTTTTTATTTTTAATTTTTTGTTTTTCATTTTTTATTTATCATTTATCATTTTTCATTATTCATTTTTAATTTGCCGTTTTTCATTTTTAATTTTTTATTTTTCATTTTTCATTTTTTACTTTTCATTTTGAATTTTTCATTTATTATTTTTAATTTTTTATTTTTCATTTTTCATTTTTAATTTTTAATTTTTAATTTTTAATTTTTAATTTTTAATTTTTAATTTTTAATTTTTAATTTTTAATTTTTAATTTTTAATTTTTAATTTTTAATTTTTAATTTTTAATTTTTAATTTTTAATTTTTAATTTTTAATTTTTAATTTTTAATTTTTAATTTTTAATTTTTAATTTTTAATTTTTAATTTTTAATTTTTAATTTTTAATTTTTAATTTTTAATTTTTAATTTTTAATTTTTAATTTTTAATTTTTAATTTTTAATTTTTAATTTTTATTTTTAATTTTTAATTTTTAATTTTTAATTTTTAATTTTTAATTTTTAATTTTTAATTTTTAATTTTTAATTTTTAATTTTTAATTTTTAATTTTTAATTTTTAATTTTTAATTTTTAATTTTTAATTTTTAATTTTTAATTTTTAATTTTTAATTTTTTTTTTCATTTTTTATTTTTAATTTTTAATTTTTTTTCATTTATAATTTTTCATTTTTTATTTTACATTTTTTTTTTTCATTTTTTATTTTTAATTTTTTATTTTTAATTTTTTATTTTTCATTTTTCATTTTTCATTTTTCATTTTTCATTTTTAATTTTTCATTTTTCATTTTTCATTTTTCATTTTTCATTTTTCATTTTTCATTTTTCAATTTTCATTTTTAATTTTTTATTATTCATTTTTAATTTTTTAATTTTTCATTTTTTATTTTTTATTTTTAATTTTAAGTTTTTCATTTTTTTTTTATTTTTTATTTTTCATTTTTAATTTTCAAACAGGTTATAATAATTTTTTCACCAATACAATAACATTTTGTCTTACGACTCACATGTTACGCTGTTTTTGAAATTTACCCCCCAGCGCGTATAGATGTTTAGACGTCAAAAATAAAAATATTTTGAAAATTAAGCAAATTTGCATATAAAATGCGATATTCATTGGTATCAAGAACTTTTTATGAACACAACCTTAAAAATACTACAATAACCTATCAATCCAGCTAACCAGCACATCTGTTAGGGACAAAGAAAGAAAAATTAAATAATCATAAAACATGATCTCAGGAGCTGAAAGTTGTGTACGCAGCAACAGTGGCACGAGCAGCAGGAGTAAATTAGTCGAGCGTGAATTTGTTGCAAATGGCATTTGCATGTTCAACTCGTTATTCATCCATCATTTGTGTGTGATTTATTGCAACAAGATTCCGGTAGAGTAAAAGACATTTCAACCCAAATCCATACACGCACACCCACAGACACAGGCACACCCACAGCCATACAAACCATCAAAGATATTTTATACATACACAGTATAAGTTATAAATGCATTCACATTTATGATACTTGTTATTGTAAATACATATACACAGATGGATTCATATACTGACAGACAAACAGACGGACAGATTGAAAGACATCCTGGCATCGTGCAGTACAGTATAGTGAGCTGCTGTCTTGTGGCATGTGGATTTGTGTTTCATGGTGTGAAAGTGTAAATTTCGTTGAAGAAAAGCAACACTTGCTTTACTTTTATCGGTATGTTTTGGTTTTGAAATTTTTCCTGCATAAACTTTATTCTCTGCATACAATCAAATAACCAAAACAATTCACCATAAAATGCCCAGTAGGAAAGTTTAAAAAAGAAAAAAAGTCTCAGACTGACTTCAAAAACTAATGTCTTATTGCTTTCTAAAAGAATGATTTTTTTTTGCTGCCAAAGTAAATAATTAAAGCATAAATTGATATAAAAAATTAAGGAAAAAAGAATAGTAGATATTACAAATGAAACAAATACGATGCTCTACACTATGAGTTTCGAGAATCGATCTTACATACAACTTTGCTAAGATTATAAGTGGATATAGAAAATAAGCATATACCAAATTGAAGTGGTAAAAATCAGAAAACTTGTAGGCAACGATGGGCCCTAAAGGTTAAAATATCACAAATCCTTTACATGGCTCAAAAGGGGTGAGTAAAAGTTAGCAGATATCTTCAAAGCTATATGTAGTTGTCATTGGAAGTCGTAGAGCTGGACTAGTATTTTTGGCCGTTAATTTTATTCCACGTTCAACAAGTTTTTTTTTATCCATTTAATATATCCATTCATATATTATAACCTCAAAATTTTCATTGGAAATTTTTTTTAACATTAATTTACTTAATCATTTATTAATTGATGTGTAAACATCTATACGCGCAGGTGGTAAATTTCTATTTCACAATACAATCACAAAAACAGTGTAACACGTAATAGGTGAGGGCTGACACATAACGCTGTGTGACTTATGATTGTATTGGTGAAAAAATTATGATATAACATCGTTTTTTTATGCCACTTTTTTAAAAGCGTCATCTATGTATCACTTATATACGTTTATATTGGGATATTTTTAACGTTTTACAGCAAAGGATTGTTGAATTAGCTGAAACAGTTTTTGCTATAAGTGATACATAGATGACGCTTTCTGTTTGATTTTAAAAAATAACATAAAAAATCTTTAATTACTAGATGTTTACACATCTTCCCTATGATCGGACTCACATGATTTTTTTTCATGTCAAAAATTTTTTCCTCCTGTCAAGATTTATCTTGCACCTAAAAATTATTCTCTCTTAAATTTTTTTTTTAAATTTCAAAGTCTTCTCCCCTCACATTTTTTTTAAAATGGTACTTCAATATTGTTTTCATAATAAAAATGTTTTATTAATTTCATAAATTTTTGTCTACTTAAATTTTATTTTTTTCAATTAAAAATTTTTTTGACCTTAAAAATTGTTATCGCGCAAAATTTTCTGCTTTTTTATATTATCACATATTATTATTTTTGAAAGTTAATAAAAAAAAAAAATAACTAAACTAAGAAATACTTTAAAATAATCTACAAAAAAAGGAATATATACATTAGGGTGGCCCTTCGTTATATGGAGGGAAAAAAAAGTGTTCAAACTGTCGGTCTCACCCCCTAGAAATATGCGAATAGCAAAAAAACTGAGAAATACAAAGTTTTGGGCCAATCAAAAAACGTCTAGTCGTGGCGCAAAGCGATTGAAAATTTCAAATGTGTTTATATGTGGAAAATATGATTTTTTTTCAGATTTTACGAAAATTTCGTTCTATAATTTAATTTTTCCGACAAGCTGTTACATAATTCGGGATCAGTATTAAATTATCCTTTCAAAAGGCTATAAAACTTCAAAATCGTATGAAACCTCGCCAAGCAATAGCAAATGCCCCAGACCACTTTTGTGCCAAAGAAAACTAGGTCATGAAATTTGATGGCATTTTTTTCAACTTTGAGATATTGATTAAAGCCATCATTATTTTTTGGTCTCTATACTTATAAGTACTCAGATATGAAGTATTGTTTTATTACCACGTTGTTAACCTATTGCGCATTGAGACCGAAAATTGGAAATTATTTTGATAAAATTTTTAAAACTCCTTTTTCAAGTTTGAAAAAATTTTCTTAAACAAAATTTAAAAAAATTAATATATTACTTTAAGGTTTTATTAAACACATGTTGAAGATTAACTGTGTGAATTTTTAAGGAAATCCCTCTACCAGAATTTTTTTGACAAGGATTTTATTTTTGCGGATTTCGAGAAAAATTGGATTTTTGTGAAATATTCTGTAAATGTACTATTTCTAAATACTCTGTATCAAAAATTCATCACTTTTCTACTTTTGAATGTTATATTTTATCCTAATAGGATAGGGTTTCGGAAAAAAATAATATGACTCCATTAACCCTTTTGGAATTGGGGTCAGATATGACCCCAAGCTAATAAAAGACAATTTATGCAAAAAATTTAAATATTTGGTAAGTGCTGTCCAATTTTTAGATGCGACGCTTAAAATATAATAACCAAATGTGTAGAAGTTTCGTTCCGAAAATTTGGGATAAATCCGAGAACGTTAACCCATTATTTGCCAAGGCCAGATTTGGATTTTAAAATATTTTTAAATAAAAATTACCGAAAACGAGTTTTTCTATTACACTCGATGAAACAACTATGTAGAATTTAAGAAAAATAATTCGGTTAATTTTTTTTTTTATTTAACCCTTCAGTGCTCTTAAGAACAAAATTACCCATTGTGATATATCTCTGGTGCAATTATCTGCCTATTGCTCGCGAATATATATTAAAACAACTTAGGTCATATGTCTCAAAAAAGTCATATTTTCCCCATATAAACACACTTCAAATTTTCAATCGCTTTGCGCCACGACTAAACGTTTTTGGATTGGCCCAAAACCTTGTATTTCTCAGTTTTTTTGCTATTCGCATATTTCTAGGGGGTGAGACCGACAGTTTGAACACTTTTTTTTATTAAGGGGCACCCTAATATACATATATAAATATATAAAAAACTTTACCTAAGTAATGGCTTTTTTTTATATAATCAATTTTTTTAATTTTTATATGCTTTGCAGAGGGTACATATTAGTTAGTTATTCCGTTTTCAATACTTCCAAATAAATTTCATACACCCCATAAAACATATATTTTCTCGATCCTTATAACAAGAGAAGTTGATTTAGCAATTTTTGTCTGTCCGTCTATCCATCTGCCTGTGGATATCACGATCACACCCTCAATAACTAAACTTGACTCTTCGTTGCGTAATATTAATTACTTTTTGAGTACCTTTTTTTAACAAAAGTAAATTTTTTTAACAAAAGTACTTTTTTTAATACAAGAACCTTTTTTTATTAAAAGTACATTTTTTATTAAAAGAACCTTTTTTATTATAAGTAAATTTTTTAATAAAAGTACCTTTTTTAATAAAAGTACCTTTTTTAATAAAAATACTTTTTTAATAAAAGTACCTTTTTTAATAAAAATACTTTTTTAATAAAAATCCTTTTTAATAAAAGTACATTTTTTAAAAAGTACCTTTTTTAATAAAAGTAAATTTTTTTAATAAATGTACCATTTTTAATACGAGTACTTTTTTTAATTAAGTACCCTTTTTTTAATAAAAGTACATTTTTTAAAAGGTTAATTTTTTAATAAAAGTACCTTTTTAAATATAAGTACCTTTTTTAACAAAAGCACCTTTTTCAATAAAATACCTTTTTTAACAAAAGTACCTTTTTTAATTAAAGTGCCTTTTCTTAAAAGTAAATTTTTTAATAAAAGTACCTTTTTTAATAAAAGTACCTTTTTTAATAAAAGTACCTTTTTTAATAAAAATAACTTTTTAATAAAAGTTCATTTTTTAATAAAAGTACATTTTTTAATAAAAGTACCTTTTTTAATGAAAGTACCTTATTTTTATAAAAATATTTTTTTTCATAAAAGTACCTTTTTTAATAAAAGTACCTTCTTTTAAAAAAATTATCTTTTTAAGTAAAAGTACCTTTTATTAAGAGTAAATTTTTTAATAAAAGTACTTTTTTAACTAAAAGTAAATTTTTTTATATAAGTACCTTTTTTAATAAAAGTACATTTTTTAATAAAAGTACCTTTTTTAACAAAAGTACCATTTTATATACAAGTCAATTTTTTAACAAAAGAGCCTTTTTTAATAAAAGTACCTTTTTTTAGTAAAAGTGTAAAAGTGCATTTTTTAATAAAAGCACATTTTTTAATCAAATACCTTTTTTAACAAAAGCACCTTTTTTAATAAAAGTATCTTTTTTTAATAAAAGTACTTTCTTTTAATAAAACTACCCTGTTTTAATAAAAGTAGCATTTTCAATAAGAGTACTTTTTTAATTAAAGTACCTTTTTTAATAAAAGTAAATGTTTTAAAAAGTTAATTTTTTAATAAAATTACGTAGTTTTTATAAAAGTACTTTTTAATAAAAGTACCTTTTTAAATATAAATACCTTTTTTAATAAAAGTACTTTTCGTAATAAAAGTACATTTTTTAATAAAAGTACTTTTTATAAAAAGTACCTTTTTTAATAAAAGTAATTTTTTTAATAAAAGTACGTTTTTTTTTAAAAAGCACATTTTTTTAATAAAAGTACGTTTTTAAATTAAAGATATTTTTTAAAAAAGTACATTTTTAATAAAAGCACCTTTTTTAATAAAAATAACTTTTTGAAAAAAAGCAACTTTTTTTTAATAAAAGTAACTTTTTTAATAAAAGTACGTTTTTTAAATTGAAGACCTTGTTTTATAAAAGTACATTTTTATTAAAAGTACCTTTTTTAATAAAAAAATAACTTTTTTAATAAAAGTAACTTTTTTAATAAAAGTAAATTTTTTTAATAAAAGTACCTTTTTTAACAAAAGTAATTTTTTTTTAAATAAAAGTACCCTTTTTAATGAAAGTAACTTTTTTTAAATAAAAGTAACCATTTTAATACAAGTAAATTTTTAAATAAAAGTACCTTTTTTTAAAATAACTAAGTTTTTTAATAAAAGTACGATTTTAATAAAAGTTCCTTTTTTAATTAAAGTACCTTTTTTAATAAAAGTAAATTTTTTAAAAATTACATATAGAAGTATTTTTTTGAAATAAAATTACCCTTTTTTAATATAAGTACCTTTTTTAATAAAAGTACTTTTTTCAATAAGATTACCTTGTTTTAAAGTACCTTTTTTAATATAAGTAATTTTTTTAGATAAAAGGTAACTTTTTTAATATAAGTACCTTTTTTAATAAAAGTACCTTTTTTAATATAAGTTCCTTTTTTAATAAAAGTATATTTTTTAGTAAAAGTACTTTTTTTAATAAAATTATATTTTTTTAAAATACCGTTTTAAATAAAAGTACCTTTTTTTTTTAAATATCTACGTTTTTTAATAAAAGTACGATTTTAATAAAAGTTCCTGTTTTAATTAAAGTACCTTTTTTAATAAAAGTAAATTTTTTAAAAATAACATATAGAAGTATTTTTTTGAAATAAAATTACCTTTTTTAATATAAGTACCTTTTTTAATAAAAGTATCTTTTTTAATAAAAGTACTTTTTTCAATAAGAGTACCTTGTTTTAAAGCACCTTTTTTGATATAAATAATTTTTTTTAAATAAAAGGTACCTTTTTTAATAGAAGAACCTTTTTTAATAAAAGTAAATTTTTTTAATAGAAGTTTTTTTTATGAAAGTACCTTTTTTTAAGTACTTTTTTGAATATACGTAATTTTTTTTTAATAAAAGATACCTTTTTTAATATAAATAACTTTTTTAATAAAAGTACCTTTTTTATTTAAAGTTAATTTTTTGTTAAAAGTACCTTTTTTAATATAAGTTCCTTTTTTAATAAAAGTATATTTTTTAGTAAATGTACTTTTTTTTTAATAAAAGTATATTTTTTTTTAAAGTACCGTTTTTAATAAAAGTACTTTTTTTTATATAACTACGTTTTTTAATAAAAGTACGATTTTAATAAAAGTTCCTATTTTAATTAAAGTACCTTTTTTAATAAAAGTAAATTTTTTAAAAATTACATATAAAAGTACTTTTTGAAATAAAATTACCTTTTTTCAATAAGAGTACCTTGTTTTAAAGCACCTTTTTTAATATAAATAATTTTTTTTAAATAAAAGGTACCTTTTTTAATAGAAGAACCTTTTTTAATAAAAGTACATTTTTTTAATAGAAGTTATTTTTTTATGAAAGTACCTTTTTTTAAAGTACCTTTTTGGATATAAGTAAATTTTTTTAATAAAAGTACCTTTTTTAATATAAGTACTTTTTTTAATAAAAGTACCTATTTTATTTAAAGTTAATTTTTTAATAAAAGTATATTTTTTAGTAAAAGTACTTTTTTTAATAAAAGTATATTTTTTTAAAGTACCGTTTTTAATAAAAGTACCTTTATTTTAATAAAAGTACCTTTTTTAAAAAATACATTTTTTTAATAAAAGTACCTTTTTTAATAGATGTACCTTTTTTAATAAAAGTACCGTTTATCATAAAGTACCGTTTTTCATAAAAGTGCCATTTTTAATAACAGTATTTTTTTTTTAAAAAATCACCCTTTTCTAATAAAAGTACCATTCTAAAAAAAGTACCTTATTTAAAGTACTTTTTTTTTAAAGAGTAATCTTTTTTAAAAACGTAACTTATTTGAAGAATTACCTTATTCAAGAACGTACTTTTTTTTAAAGTATTTTTTTTTTAATAAATGGCTTCTGTTAAAGTAATTCTTTTTAAAAAAGTATTTTTTTGTGAAAGTTTTAAAAAATTTTAGCTTGTAATTATGTTAAGAAGAAAATTTTTTACAAAAAAAAATTTTTTAAATTTGTGTTGATGTTTGTAACTATCAATAATACTTTACACAGATAACGCTTATTTATGAAAATATTTGAGGATTACAAAGAAAATAATATAAAAGCGACTTCACCTTATTAAAGATTTTTTCCAACGAAGATCGACACGTCCCAAAGGTTGTTCCACTTATAAATCCGGTTCGAGCAGGACCAATAAAAAAATCCGAATGAAATTTTCCTTGTTCCCCAACGAATGAGAAGAGGGGGGAGTTAAGCTTAACTATCTGGAACCAAAAGGGAGCTCGAAAAAATCCGCAGCAAACAAAAATAAAAAAAGTTTAAGAATGATAAAAAAAAAATATTCGTTAAATTAAGAACAAAAGTTAAAAAGGAGTTATAATAGCACCAGAGCCATCTGGGTGTTAAATATCAAATCTGACATGGTTGCCATCAAACTCCTAAGCAATTCGTAGACCATCTGCTCGCCATTCGGACATAAACAACGCTCTTATACCGATCGACTCTAAATCCTTTTCTAAGTATATTAAACGACGTTCGCCCGTCCGTGTATCAGTACCCGTTAACCTGGTACACAAACTACAGGCCGCAATTATACAAATATATATTTGGATGAAATTTGGTACGTACGCCTTTATCGGGTATATTTCTAAGCCTAAATAGAATAACTTTAATTTCTTACCTTTTCATATTTTTATATATTAAATGTATTATTAGCTAATTCAGATAAAAATTTTTCTTTTTTTAATATTATTAGCAAAGAAGTATGACTTCTAAGGTCTCAAAACAGTCTTATAGGGATCAAACTTCGAATATTATAATGCTGGCTGCATTAAACGATGTATTTCATTAGTGTTATATGAAGTACTTTGGGAACTTTTATAGGTTTCTTAGTCTAGTAAGAGAAAAATAATACAATCTTTCAGATATTAATTAATTCTTTATATAGAAGACAAGATCATTGTTTTTTTTAAAAAGAATTTATAATAGAAACTGGACAAAACGAATTTTTAAATATTTTTCCCCTCTGCTTTCGATAGTAACTCTCTTTCATATTTTTCCTACTGCGATGGTGATTTGAGCAACAAACCTACAATATAAGATTTATACGATTGCCACATTAAAACGACATAAATCGACATTCTTGCGATTGCATTATATTACAACAGCACGTTATACTTTCCACGCAACCAACCAACAATATTGTTGGTTGCATGCCACTCACTGTTTATGTGTGCTTGTATATGATGCAATCATTTCATTCGTTTTTCGCGTATTTACTGTGAAATATTACAGGGTTTGTCAAATAGAAAACCAAAAAATAATAAAAAAAAAAATTCAAGAAGCAAATTGTATGCAGTTCTGTAGTGCCACAATAAAACTGCACCAGTCCTTTTATTTTATATGTATGTATATATTTTTTTATATTTATCTTGCGTGCTTTTTTTCAGCTCCTCTGCATTCATAAAACTTTGACAAATTCAAAGTGTATGTTGAAAAATGACAGGATTTTCGACAAAATTCATAAAAAAAGGTACATAGCATAATATAAATACACACATACATACATACATACTAGTAAGTAAGTATTTTTCTAGTAAGGCGGTTTGGTTATGAAGCGCAGGGTACGCTGTTTGGCTGGTTGGTTGGTTATCAAGTACACATAGTTATGTGCCACAAGATAAATGTGTTTCTTGAGAGGATTTGCAAAGGACAACATCAAGAAATGTTTGTAGAATAATGAGTAAGATTTTAAAATTACATAAACTTGAGTGAAGATGTTTTCTGCTTTGGTTGTCTCTATTTTTTCTTTCTTCTTTTTTTTTGGCGTTGAGTACTTAAAGAAGGTTATAGAGACAAGAATAAAAAAAAAAGAAAATACGAATGTTCCATGTCAGTCATTATCATGGTTAAGATAAATTACTTGGAATAACGAATTGTTTCCGTGCTTAAAATTGTAGTAGCGTTTATTGTATACAAATTTTTGCTTTGAAACATTGGAGAGTTAAATACCACACAGTGAGGTGGCAAATTGCTTCAATAGAAATCAGATTATTATGTATTGATATTTTCCATTAATGAGTTTGAGTTGCAAAAATCGCCCATGTATTCTGAGTTTTGAAAGAAAGGTGAAGAATGTAGTACTAAGCGACTAATGATTGGATCTAAAAACAGACCCATGAGCTTAATTTGGAATATTCCTTTAAGTGAAGATTGAAGAATTGGAATGGAGAATTATTATAATGTTTTATCTAAAATAAGATTACTCCGACTAATAAAAATCAAATGCATTTGCATGTTATAGATTTCAAGATTATTTCATTGGAAATGTTCAAGGATATTTAAGGATAAATATTTTAAAGGACATTTTTCATATGTTAGATGTTATGAAATTAAAGAACAATTTTTAAATTTATTTTAAATTTCAAAGATCTTCAAAAAGAGGAAAGAAGTTAAGACTAAATTAATCACTGTTGTGATGCCTCTTGCTGATTTTCCAATTCGAGTGTGCAGGTATTTCAACGATGCAGCAATGTTGAATGCTCAGCTCATACTGCTTTGTTGCAAATAAAGCTACACTCGCTGGTTTTACACTGGCATCCGTACTCCACGCGACATAACTGGCATGATGGCCGATTTGATCGAGGCAGAAAAGAAGGTGCTGCTCCTGTTGTCGGTCTGGCTACTACCTATAAGGACAAAAATATTTAGTTTTTCCGCTTTTGCATGTTTCAAAATTATTTTATTTTACCTTTACATTGAATGCTTCCATAGCGCTTCGAATCCAGGGATAGCTTGTTATACGTCCATCGCTTATCGGTTTTTTTTACTGGCTTCATTTCATTATATATGATAAATGCAGCTAATGTGGCACTATCTAGTATCATTTTTTTTTTTATTAACCAACGCTCAGGGGAGCCCAAATGCAGTGCATTGTGTTGATTTCAGGAAAATAGGTTATGGGAAGGAGGAAAGAGGGAGTAGTGTTTGTGACTACTTCACTAAAATTTTATTTGATTGTAACTGTCAGGAAAGACCTGTGCGGGAGTTTATTCCCCATACAGCTTGTTCGACTGATAAACGAATTTTCTCTGTAATGCGTTATGCAGTCAACTGGGCAATAGACTACAAACGGATGGAATCAGGCACTTGAAATGAGTTCGCTAATCTCGATGTTACAACGAGTCAATAGAGTTGGATACCCTATTGTTATTAATGAGTATAAACGCCCTCCTTTGTACATGGTCCAATAGGTCCAAAAGAGACTTTGAAGTTCCTGCCCATATATGGGTTGGATGTAAGTGGTTGGTCGGATGCAAGTGGTATAGATTTTAAGGAGATCGGAAGGATTGAAGTAATTTTTGTAACGTTTTAGAAAACCAAGATTCTTTCAAACGAATATCACATTGAATTTTCATACCTAGAACATCAAGAGTATCCGATTCCTCAATACCAATACTACCCATACATACAGATCACGGTGCGCCTGGACCATTTTAAATAAAAAGTTCGTGTCACTCCAAAATTTCTTTTGAAATCGTTAGGGGGACCCTCAAGGAACATTTTAAAGCAATTTTCAAAAAATCGACTCGGCGCTTTTATTTTTAAATCGCGAAATACTGATTTTTAGGGTCTAAGCGTATTTTCTGTGTTTTGTATATATGTATGCGTGAAGATATGTGTATGTGAGCCATATTCAGATTGGTTTTGTTTACTTGGCAAGAGACTAGCACCTTTGTTTCTGGGGAGTAAACTTACAAAACTGGGACAGGGATGTAAAAAACAGAAGTCGTGAGTTATAATATTGCTTTATTTAACGAATGTAGACTAGAAACCACTGTACAAACAGTTTACAAATGGAGAGTGTTATATTCGCATACAGCGCGCAATAACTTGACCGGGTAATCTGGATGACTCTTGAGGACCTTGTATCGTGCCCAAGTTTTTGTGAAATCTGAATGAGCTGATTCTACAGATTGTTCGCTGTAGAAACCTAAACCTCTCTCATTTTTCGAACAGAATTCTTCTACGTGGTTTGAGAGCTTCATAACTCAAATGGAATTTCCGTATATGTGCCTTAAAATCCGGATCAAGGTTGACAGAAAAACAAGATTTAACAACTTTCTTCAATGTCCTAAATGCTTCAACGTATTTGACATAACTGAGACATTTCTTTGCCTCTAATATATCGACCTTATCAAGCAGTGTTTTACACGCATTTCCTTCGAACATGGGACTACCGTACGTACATTGACCGTCTACGTGAAACTCACAAGCCCACTGAAGACTGACATCTTTATTTTCACGCATCATATGCTGGAACAGCGTGTCGACAGCTCCCAATAATAAGTGTAATTCTGGAGGCGGAATTACGTCAAGTATTCGTTAATTCAAACCTGAATCAAATAAAGGAGGATATATGCAGTTTTTGAAGAAGTTTCCTCGGATCTTGAGTCCTCCATCTAAATTCCACATTTCCGAATTCTCTTTGCAATTTCCAACAGTTCTGTAATTTCCGCAATAAATTAAACTTCTTTGTTCAGCATCGCACTATGTACGTGGATAAGTGCTGCTGTTGCTCACCAGCCCCGAGATTATATTGGCCAGCTTCAGTAGGTCGCGATTGTCCTTAGCCAAGGATTAATGTTCAAATGTGACCACATTAAAGGTACATTCTCGTAACATTCTTTGGTGTTCGGCGCTAAGCAAATAAAAAATAGTCTCTTAACTCCGGATTTGCGGTACTTGGCTGTATACTCTGCGCGCGAAGTACCTGGTTGTGGTTCTTCTGTCGCTCTCTCTGTTAAGGGCTGAATGGATGCCAAATTTCATATGAACCTCAGAAGCTTGACGTTCACCCAAAACAATGAAGGCCCCCTAAATTTTTGCAAATAATAACTGTTTGGGGAGATTTGACCGGAGTTTACGATTTAGTGACGATGAGAGGTAAATCTCTTGCTTCAAAATATTCGTCAAAAAATGACTTTGTGCCAACATTTTTTGTTTTAAATTGGGTTCTGTTATTCTCCCTGTATTTGTTCCTGCGATTATAAAACTAGCGATGCTCAATGTTTGCATTAGCCGCATGGAATCAACCGAGATCGATGGTGAAACGTTGTTCTCCTTGGGGCCAATATCTACAGTCATCGGTTTCCCATGCTGCCTGGGCAGAACCAGTCCGCCATGTCCAGGTGAATCCGAATTTTGAGTCACGTCGCCCATTCTGTCTTTCAGTAGTCTTGAGGCTAGTTGGCCCTTTTGTGTAGAATTTATGGGAAAGGTCTGGACATTGACCATGAGATTCGTAATATTGCATACATAATGATACCTCGGCCTAATAAGCCTGGGCATTTCACACAACGTTTATTTGGAAATGATTGTTCTTGCAATCTTTTAACTAGACCGTAAGCCGTTTCTTTACGAGTTTCACTTTTACGGATGACCACTGGTTTAGCTTGAGCCGACAAATTGACCACAGATCTACTCACTAGAGTACATATATAACACTGACAATATGGTGTTTTTGTGAATCCTCTCGTACTGAACTTAATAGACATCTGTCCTTCTTCAACGACCATCTCAACCGAGTATCACAAGCTGGACATAATACGGCAGGCACATTCAAATTACTTGCATCGAAGCCCGGGAATAATTTCTTCCATCTTAATTGAACTTTTCCTTGAATGACGATCATTTTTTTCGACTTCTTGCAACAATGTAAGCAAATCTTGTATCGGTTCTCTTCGTGATTTCCGCGTTTCTTATAATTCGGATAGAACATTGCGATTCTAGATGGATTTTGATGGTTACTCAAGTAAACCCACTTTAACACTAACCTCTTACAAGGAAAATTAAAATTTTTGAGAATGACATATAAATAAGCCCTATCTTTGTTGTTTTGTTGAAAGGGCAAATAAAATAAAATTGAAAGGGGGTCCTACCATTTCTTTGGAAAAATAGAGAGAATATTCTGGCGCTCTCTCTCTCTTTCTCACCCTAAAAATCAGTATTTCGCGCTTTCAAAAAAAAAAGCGTCGAGTCGATTTGTGCCAAGCATTTGATCCATTGTATCCACGCCAGATTTATTAGTATTGTAATCCTGAATAACCGTGGGCACAGTGATATATCGCCTTCGTAGAACAAAAAACAATGAACTGAAAACTGGACGCGCAGGATTTTTCGGGAACTAACGTGGTATATATTAAATCCTATCACTCCTATGAGGAGCATAAGGACACTTGTGGTTTCAGTAATCAAAGAGAAATTTAAGGCGAGTAGCTGATTGGGCTACCGCACCCGAGTCTAGTGTTGGGGCTGCCAACTGTAGCCTCCAGACAGGCATATGTGGGACAGTGACTCTTTTGGAGAGCCTAAGTGCCGCCGTTATCTCTATTGCGCACTCCTACCCAAGCGCGCAACTCCGCTCGTAACCTGGTTCTATAAGTATACTGTGGTCAGCTCGTAAACGGGGGGTTTTTAGGTAGTTTTCCATCTTCAGACTGTTTGGTCCACGGGAGGTATTTCGCTTCCCTCCTACCACACATATCTGGGAGGCGTTCGCTATCTACCACCTGCGACGCGTCCTCTAGGGGTTACAGCCTCCCCCAAGAAGAACTTACGTGGTACAAATGCTTTATTTGCGCGTACTGTTAGAGCAAGTGCAGTTTTCTGCTTCATCACTGTCCGCGCCACATCGAAAGTGGAGTAAAAATTTTCAGCATATATTACGCGGCCTGTATTCACATATATTTCCGCTAATTGATACACATCATTCAGCCCTTGTTTTACCTCACGCTCTTGATCAAACTTCCCATATTAAATCATTCCTTTGTGGGTATAAAATGATTTTGATGAACTGCGAAAAGTAGTTAAATAGTGGTTTTATTTTTACCTTGCAACTAGACTTTACATTCAAAATTTCCATTCATTCAACCTCTTCGAATGCTCACGCGAGACAGTTTGATTTTTTTCATTTTGTATCATGTGTGAGCGTATGTAGGTGTGAGAGCAAAACACAGCAGTTTTGCCTACCAGTGATCTACATCAACTTTGAAAATTATCTTATTAAATTTATTAACTGATTGAGAATTGTACGTTTACGCTTTACGATGTTGTCGGGTGGAGTGTTATTTCCTCCTGCACTGCGACCAAGTAGATCTATTGTCACCCTTTTTCAGATTCTTGTTCTCCTGTTTTATTAGTTCATTACAGCATTTAGGAACTTGATGACGTCCTTCACCGGCAATGTTTTGTGTGCCTCCTACCTGATATCAGATTCGCCAAAAAGTTTGTGCCTTAGATATGCAAACGCTGGACACTTTGCCAGTATAAGCTCCATGGTTTCATCGTCCTTCTGGCAGTATCAGCACGTTTCATTTTCAGCCAAATGCATTTTGTATAGGATGTAGTGGCACGCATAATGTCCTGTGAGTGCGCCACATAAGAGTCTTAGATTGGATCTGTTCAATATTAGGGCATCTCTGCTCCTTTTTTCGCTTCGATGCAAGAATTTTTGAAGTATTAATTGTCCATTCCAATACTCCACTGATTCGTCTTTAATCCATCTGTCGATTTTCTTGGTTATGCCTTTTCTGGTGAATCCAAATTGAGGGCTTCGACAAATAAATGGCCTTTCCGCTCCTCGTCTTGCCTGTTTATCGGCTTTCTCATTTCCTTCATACCCTTTGTGACCTGGTACCCATATAAGCGTCACTTTATTAAGTTCAGCCAGTTTATTTAAGGCTCTATGGCTTTCGAGTACGGATTTATGGTGGTATACCGAGTTGTCCAGTGCTTTTAGAATAGCCTGGCTATTTGACATTAGATTTATCTTCGTCCTTCTCAGGTTTCTTTCCAATAGTTTAGCAGTAGCAGCATTTAGTGCATATAGTTCCGCTGTAAATATTGTGGATTCCTTACACAGGGGGATATGGAACTTGCACCTTGGTCCGTAAACCCCCGCTCCTACTCCTTCTGTTGTTTTGGATCCGTCAGTGTACCACTTCTGGGCATCTTCATGCAGCCATGTACGGTTAGATCCCTCTCAAATCTGCTCGTGATATGAACAGTGTAGTTCTTTTTAAGTTCCAAAACCGGATCTGTCTGATCACTACATAAAGTCATATCAAGGATCTTCAGGTGTCCTATATGATCGCCTTCCTTAAATTTGTATGGTCTGTGAAGGTCAATAGCTTGTTTAAAAGCTTTTCCTTGGATCGATAAGTGCATCGGAGTGAGATTTATGATAATCTCCATAGCTGCCATAGGAGTTGTTCTCATTGCTCCCGTGATGTTCAAACATGCTTATCTCTGTATTTTGGATAATTTTAAACGTGCTCCATTCTGGTTTGTTTTCTGCCACCATATAACTGGGCCATATAAAATACCCGGAAGGATCATTTGTTTATATATCCACAATGACATATTAGGGTTTAGACACCACGATCTGCCTAGAAGTTGTTTGCTGGTCCATATTGACTTTATAAACTTATTGGTTATCGACTCTAGATGAGGATTCCAGGTGAGTGTTCTTTCAAGTAATATACCCAGATATTTTACCTCCTCTTTGAGTTGGATCTCCGTGTTCCTTATATGAAGTGATGGAATATAAAGATTCCTTCTTCTAGTGAACGGGATAATTGTAGTTTTGTTGGAATTTTTGGAAAGTCCCTCATCTGCGCACCATTCCCATGTAAGCATTAGTGACTGACCACAGTAATGGGGAAAGTACGCTTCCCTGAGGGCATCCTTTTATAATGCTAATCCTTCTTTTTTCAGCTCCAAGATTAGCCACTATTTGTCTCCTAGAGAGCAAATTTTTTATCCACCCTGTCACAATTGGGTCCGAGTCCAATCTGATCAGCGCTCCTTCCATAGATTGAAAGATGGCATTGTCAGAAGCGCCTTCTATATCCAGAAAGGAACATAAGGCTACTCCCTTCAACTCCAGTGTTTTTTTCAATCAGTGAAGTTAATTTGTGGACAGCTGTGATCGTAGATTTACCTTTTTGGTAGGCAAATTGAAGATTATGTAGCGGTCTATATTGCAGAAGTTCATTGCGAATATATAGATCAATCATCTTCTCCATAGTCTTCAGCATGAAGGATGAGAAACTGATTGGTCTATATGATTTCGGATTATCAACAGGTTTATTTCCTCCCTTGGGAAGGAATACAACCCTCACCTTTGTCCACTTAGTTGGAATATAACTAAATGCAAGACTAGCCCTGAAGATATGAACCAGTTTTCTTTTAAGCGAACCCGGACCATTTATTAGTAGGGCTGGGAAAATCTCATCAGGTCCAGGTGATTTGTATGGTCTAAATGAGTTTACACTCCACTTTCAAATGTTATGATTCGTTTAAATAGAGAATTGATCATGTTGTTCTCATATCTAGTCTCGATATCTCCAATTGATTGCTCCATTACAAAACTACATCCTGGGAAGTGAGTCCTAAGTAAAGGGTTTTTCAATAAGAGCGCTACAAAAGTTTTTTTTAAATAAAACAAAAACGGTTTTGGATATCAATGAAATTCTTTATTCCTGTGAAAGTACGTTCGATGCCATTATGTATGGAAATCGATCTCTTTTGCATGGCCACCACGGGCACTCTTGCAGCAGTCCAGACGCCGAACCCCATTTTCGACGGTTTTCAAGCATAAATCGGCCGATACTGCTGCAATTTCACGTTCGATATTCGTACGAAGTTCATCAATCGTCGCTGGCTTGTTGGCATAGACCATAGACTTTACGCAGCCCCACAAGAAATAGTCCAACGGCGTCAAATCGCACGACCGGGGCGGCCAATTGACTGGACCATTTCATGAGATAACACGTTCTCCAAACTTGGTTTCCAATAAATTGATTGTGACATTCGCTGTGTGGCGTGTGGCGCCGTCATGTTGGAACCACATGTCCTCCAAGTCCATATCATCCAATTGGGGCCAAAAATATTCGGTTATCATTGAACGGTAGCGATTCCCATTCACAGTAACGTGCCGGTCTTGATCATCACGGAAGAAGTATGGCCCAATGACGCCGCCGGCCCATAAACCGCACCAAACAGTATATTTTTCGGGATGCAATGATGACTCATGGAGTACGTGTGGATTGCTGTCTGACCAATATTGCATATTTTGTTTACTGACGAAGCCATTCAGCCAGAAATGAGCCTCATCGCTGAAGATGATTTTTCGATGAAAATCCGAATCATTTTCAAGTTGTTGCTCAGCTCAATTCACGAACATACGACGCTTTGGTGGTCACGCGGCTTCAGTTTTTGCGTCAATTTGATCTTGTAAGGATGTAGGCCAAGATCTTTTCGCAAAATTCGCCACAACGACGTCACAGAGATGCCCAACGCTTGAGAACGACGTGTGAGAGACACATTTGGGCTTTCTTCAACTGAAGCCTCAGCGGCAGCAATATTCTCGACACTACTTTTGTACTGTGCCTGTGGATTCAAATTTTTCCACTAGACGCTCAATTATTGATCTGCTGGGACGATTATGACGACCATAAATAACGTTGAGGCAACTGACTCCGAATTTTGGTAGTAACTTTTAATAATTTCGACTCGTTGTTGGCTCGTATATCTTTCCATCATGAAATGACAAACCTTACCGAAGAGAAATGTCAAAAGAGCGGCAAGAAATATGGCGTCGTTTGCTGTCCCTGTCTTTCTACTTTGTAGCGTCCCTGTTGAAAAACCCTTTAGAAGCTCAGAGTTTCCTCAAAGGATTTAGTTGGTGTGAGTCATCCATCTTGAGAGTACATATATTCTGTTTCTTATTTGAGGATAAAGCTCTTTGAATCCTTGCCGTTTCCGGCACATCCTTCAACTCCCCGCAAAAGGTTTTCCAGGATAATCTTTTCGATTTCCTTATTTCCCTGTTGTACTTAGTAAGGGCAGTTCAATAGCGTATCCAGTCACCACTACTTTTAGCCCTGTTAAATTCCTGCCTAGCTACCTTCCTAAGTTCCACAAGTGTTTTATTCCACCAACTAACCTTCCTGTCGGTGCTCTTGCTTTTCAGTGGACAGTTGTCCTCATAGGTATCTAGAATGTCAGTTGTCAAATTATTAACGGCTGCGTCGAGATCTATGTTTGTGCTTATTGGTAACCTAGAAGATCCTAACTTTGCCACAAGTTCAGATTTATACATGTCCCAGTCTGTGGCCTTCGGGGATCTATACCAAATTTTTTGTACTAGCCTAGACTTTATGTCAAAGAGAATATGTTTATGGTCCGAAAACGAGGTTTCATTTGAAACATTCCAGTTCGTGATCATGTCCTGTGTATTGTATATAGTCAGAGTTAGGCCAATAACCTGCTGCCTGATCGTATTTTGAAAAGTGGGATCCTTGCCCCTGTTCGCTATCGCTATATTGTTTGTTAAGATAAAATCTAAAAGTGATTCACCTCTTTTGTTGGTGTCCGAGCTACCCCATGCTTTGTTGTGGGCGTTTGCATCCCAACCAATTATCAGGCTCTTGTTGCTACTTCTGCAATACTCCACTAGCGCCTTCATTCTTACCGTTGGTGCTTCTGGCTAATCTCCCTGGAAGTAGGCAGAGGATAATATTACCTCCGTGCGTACGCCCATTTGTCCCGCCTCTATCATGATGGTCACCATGTCACCATCCGTGAATTCGGAAATTAAAAGAGAGTTAATGTTTTTGTCTAATACTATGGCGGCCCTCGGTCTTTCCGAGTTCATATCATAGATTAACTTACATTTTTTAATGTTAAGTCCACATATCTTACCCAACCTAAGCCAGGGCTCTTCGATCAGGCCAATACTGTAGGTGTTTTTGGCAAACCCTCTGCTAATTTCTGCCGATGCCGCCTTAGCGTGATGAAGATTGAGAATTGTAAGTAGGGTTTTACCTTGTAATTAGAATGCATGACTTTGATACACATGTATCTGAACATATGGGATTGCTTGTAAAATTAAAAACTGGTTTGATTTTTGTTGTTCTTTTTTTAAAGTGAATAAAAAATAAACAATAATAAACAAATAATGTAAAGAAAAAAAATCATGTGAGTCCGATCGTAGGGGAGATGTGTCTTAAAATCAAACAGAAAGCGTATCACTTATAGCAATCAACTGCAGGGGCTCTATTAATATAAAAATATTTATTGTTATTTATTATTTTAACCGGTTAATTTTAAATTTTTCGTTTTTTATTTTTTATTTTTAATTTTTCGTTTTGATATTTCGTTTTTAATTTTTCGTTTTTAATTTTTTGTTTAATTTTTTTTTTTTAATTTTTAATTTTTCATTTTTTAATTTTAAGTTTTAATTTTATATTTTTCATATTTTATTTTTCATTTTTAATTTTTAATTTTTTTTCTTCATTTTTGATTTTCTAATTTTTATTTTTCATTTTTTATTTTTCATTTTTCATTTTTCATTTTAATTCTTAATTTTTATTTTTCATTATTAATTTTTTTTTTCATTATTCATTTTTCGTTTTTCAATTTTCATTTTTCATTTTTCACTTTCTATTTTTCATTTTTCGTTTTTAATTTTTCATTTTTTATTTTTATACCCTATACCACTATGTGGTTTGGGTATAATGACTTTGTGCTGCTGTTTGTAACAACCAAAAATATTTGACCTAGACCCATCTTTAATTATACCGATCGAATCAGAATCACTTTCTGAGTTGATTTAACAATGTCCGTCCGTCCGTCCGTCCGTCCGTCCGTCTGTGTGTCCATGTAAAGCTTGTAATCAAACTGCAGGTCGCAAATATGAATGTATTTTGATGAAATTTGGTATATAAGCTTTTATCGGCCATGGGATGAACGCTGTTGAAATTGGTGAGAATCGGTCCATGTTCAGACCTAGCCCCCATACAAATTACCCATATGAAATCGACATAAATTGCCATAAGATCCAAATTGTCATATATATCTTACTCAAATTGGGTTTGTATGCGTTCATTTCATCCACTAATGAGTAGTCCAAAAATGATCCCTTTGACCCCATATAGAGCTGCTTCCCGATCTTCAGTTAAATCTATTAAAAAACAAAAATATTGCACTGATTCTCCTCAAATTTTGTTTGTACATATTTTTGCAAAATACAAGAGACTTTACCAAACATGATCAGGATCGGTCCATTTTTGGACCTAGTCCCTTTACAGATATAGCATCCGATATGAACTTTTTCATATCTGCAGCCAAAAAAATTAATAAAAATCGCACTCAAATTTGGTTTTTGCTTATTTTCAATGTCCAGTTAGTTGGGCCTAAGAGATAGGGTTTCTAAACGCATGGTATAGGGTATCGTATAGTCGGTCTAGACCGACTATAATTTTCTAACTTGTTCATTTTTCGTTTTTCATTTTTTATTTTTAATTTTTAATTTTTAATACTTAATTTTTATTTTTCATATTTCATTCTTTATTTTTAATTTTTTATTTTTCATTTTTTATTTTTCATTTTTCATTTTTCATTTTTAATTTTTTATTTTTAATTTTTTTTATTTTTCATTTTTAATTTTTTATTTTTAATTTTTAATTTTCATTATTCATTTTTAAATTTTTCGTTTCTAATTTTTTATTTTTCATTTTTTATTTTGCATGTTTCATTTTTTATTTTTCATTTTTCATTTTTAATTTTTCATTTTTCATTTTTGAATTGTCATTTTTAATATTTTATTTTGAATTTTTTATTTTTCGTTTTTCATTTTTCGTTTTCCATTTTTAATTTTTCATTTTTTTTTTTCATCTTTAATTTTTTATTTTTCTTTTTTTATTTTTCATTTTTTACTTTTAATTTTTCATTTTTAATTTTTTATTTTTCAATTTTCATTTTTTATTTTTAATTTTTTATTTTTTATTTTTCATATTTTATTTTTCATTTTTCATTTTTTATTTTTAATTTTTTTATTTTTCATTTTTTATTTTTTATTTTTAATTTTTATTATTCATTTTTAAAATTTTCGTTATTAATTATTTATTTTTAATTTTTTATTTTTCATGTTTCATTTTTTATTTTTCATTCTTTATTTTTCATTTTTCATTTTTGATTTTTCATTTTTAATATTTTATTTTTAATTTTTTATTTTGCATTTTTAATTTTTCGTTTTCCATTTTTAATTTTTCATTTTTTATTTTTCATTTTTCATTTTTAATTTTTTATTTTTCATTTTTAATTTTTTATTTTTCATTTTTAATTTTTTATTTTTCATTTTTAATTTTCAAACATTCCATTTTTCATTTTTTATTTTTCATTTTTATTTTTAATTTTTTATTTTTCATTGTTAATTTTTTTTCATTTTTCATTTTTCGCTTTTCATTTTTCATTTTTCATTTTTTATTATTCATTTTTCATTTTTCGTTTTTCATTTTTCATTTTTCATTTTTCATTTTTTATTTTTTATTTTTCATTTTTCGTTTTTCATTTTTCATTTTTCATTTTTCATTTTTCATTTTTAATTTTTTATTTTTCATTTTTAATTTTTTATTTTTCATTTTTCATTTTCAAACACGTTATCATAATATCATAATTTTTTCACCAATACAATCACATTTTGTCTTACGACTCACATGTTACGGTTACATGTCACGCTGTTTTTGAAATTTACGTATATTACGCGTATAGATGTTTACACATTAATAGTAAATAAATAACGTACACCGTACACCGACTATAAATAAGTGTGAAGTACAAAAAGAGCTTTGATTAAGGCTCAGATTGCAGTTCTAAAAGACTTGGATTACCACACAGACAACAGTACAAAATGACCATGCAGTTCTAACGACCATACTGTACTTAAATGTCTTTGATCGAGGCTTGGAATACATATACAAATGTGTACGTTTGAACCTTAGATTACACAAGGGAACAAGGTTTTTGTTGATTAAGAACTGAATGTTGTTTTTATGGTTATTTGGGATGCTGAATCCAAATCTTATCGGCTCGAATAGAAATTGGTTCACCATATTCAGTTATAAAAAAAATCCAAAACTCGTCAACAATATTACCTTTAGGCCGTGCTTACATTGGTTTCAAATTTGCCCAGTAGTTTCAGAGATATCGTTGAAGTTTTGAAAAAAATAATTAAAAAAGTCAGAAATACGATTAGTTCCAGTAACTTAAAAATGCGAGCTGCTGGTGAAAAATACAGATTAGATTTGGAATCGGCAACCTCAAATTAGTAAAAATTGCAATAACGTTACAGCCAACATCAAAAAAGTTCAATTTTGTTCCCTTTTGGTATAGATTCCCTTGAAATAATTTGATCTGATAGTAAAAACAAGATAAATAAAATTATTTTTTTTTAACCTAAAATTTCGTATTGAGCCGATAAGCAATAAAAAAAAGTACGTTATTTTTCCATAATCATCGTTTTGGCCTGAGGAGAAAATTTCTATTTAGAACCATCAGAGTGCTAATCGTTTATCAAAAAAAAAAAAAAAACTAAATGAATTTCATATTCGTTTATCAACAACTACTCGAAATTGCTTACATTTTCTAGCACAACTTGCATGCAATAGTTGAAGCTGTACTGCAGTAAATTGTGTTTGAAGGATTTGTATCATTCTACTGAAATCCTTGCTCTTTATAATCTATGTATATATCTATATCCTCTGTAAGTGTAAATATTAACATTCATTTCTTGTTTTCATCATCATTGCTAAACCGAAATTCATACGCTCATACTTGTACTATGGCAAAATAACCGAAAACAATGATTCAACATTGTTCGCCATATCCGTTAACTGCCATTGTTCGCTGGAAAACAAAGCAACAGAAAATAGGAACAACAAAGGAGAAAAAAATAAAAAAAAATAAAAATGAATATGCAACACAGTTGAAGTTCGTTACTAAACTCATAGTTAATGCCAGTGGTCCAACCACAAGCGACCCAAGTGAAATCTCCCGCTGTAACGAACAATCGTTATGGGGTTTTATTCACTGGTCGTTGGTCGTGGATTTAATGTCCTTTGTAGACTTGTTGTATGTACAATTTTGAAACTTAATGTTTTTCTTTTTTTTTTTTGATTTTTTTGAAATACAACCAAAGAAAAAAATTTATTGCGACAACTTGTTACGGTTGGTAGAAGACGCATTGCAAAAGAGAAATGTGGAAAAATTAACATTATGCTGTTGTATACTTAAATACACAGTTGGAATTCATTTTGACTGTTGCTGTGTACGTTAATTTTTTTTTATCTTTAAATTTTTTTTATTATTATTATTATTTTTTTTTTTCGAATGTTATGACTCTCTGGCTATTGTTGTTGTTGACCCCATTTCTTATTTTTGTTTAGGTTTGGCAAAGTTTTGCATCTTAATACAGCTTGGATTTTTTCTTTTTGAGGACATGAATATGCAAATCTGGTTTAAAGGATTTCCAACGAAAACAGAATTACAGTTCTAGTCAACGCAGTGACTGTAATGTTGTTGTAGTTGTAGTTGTAGCTTTTCAAATTGGCTTAAAATGCTAAAATATTCTCTTGCGTTACTTTGTTCTTGTCTCTTTGGGAGATGCTTTAGATTAACTTTAAGGATCCGGTTTATGGAAAGAATAAAATAAATTTATCCAGCCAGTTTTCATGATTTTTTTAAATATATTCGTAGGAGCGGTTGTTAATATATTTTAAAGATTAATTCATTTTTCTAAGATTTTGATGAAGTTTAATCGAAAGTATTTTTCGTATTACTTTCTATTGAAGCATTTTGCGGTCCACCTCTTTTATAAGTACTTAATTGTCTTATCTGTTAAATAATCTTATCTCATAGACATTCGAAAAGTCTGATCTAAGCTCCAAACACAGTTATTAGGGTACAGAATAATGTTGAATGGTTTTATTTTTCGCATGAATGTACAACAAATGAAGACAGTGAGCAAAACACCATGTTTGGATTGTAACAGAGAATTATAATATTAATATTTTCTGTTAAGTACTTAACATAAGCAATTTAAATTTTTTATTTAAGTAAAAAGTTAAAAAAATTTAGACTGTTAAAATAATCTGTTGAAATTATTTAAAAGTACAGTACAAGCTCGATTTGCACAATCGCACAGTGGCACCCTTAGAACAAAAGGGTGCAGAAATCGAATATTCCTTGTGCGGTTACAATATTTTGAATAAAATATTTTGTAGAAATGGTTCAAAGATCACAAATTTGCTACTTTCAATAAAATCAGATTTGTAGTTCAAAGGTGACCGATATTCACTTTTCAAAAAACACAATTCTTAAACAATTTGGCCGAGTTTCAGGTACAATATAAAAAAAAAAATAATCGTTTATGTTTTTATTAATTACTAGCAGATTCCAGCCCTCGAAATTCGAGTAAAAATTCTAGGGAATTTTATTTTTTCATTTAATAAATTATTGACCTTAAAGGTATGCTATGTTCTAAATAATTTTTGAATTCAACACGATTATAATTGTGAAGGAAAAAAACAAACTAATTTTTTTTTTTGCAAAAACATTAACAAATTTTATGTATGAGTTAGTAGCAACTTTAAATGAACATAACTCCAACAAAATTTAAAAATTTTAAAATCTGCAAGCTTTGTGAACAGCTAAAAATAAATACCTTTCAAATAAGATATGTTTGGTCAAAATCGGGAGAAAACTGTTGAACAAATAATCGGTCACAAGAAATCGTCCTACCTATTAATATTACAGATATTATAGAACAAAAATTTTACTGTTTGCTTTGTGTTTGCTTACCCATTTTTATTGAAACAACAAATAACTAAACAACAACAGTTTATTTTTAATAATAATAAGTTGACTTCTTGTACGCACAATTACAAAACTTGAACTGTGTCTACTCAAATGAACGACAAAAATGTGGATATATTATTCATTGTTTTACAAATGAGTTAAAATTACCGTTAATTCTGAGCGACTTTAGTTGTTCTTCTTAGTTTTATTTTTGGTACTCTGTTGGCTCCCTTTCTCCATAGTTATTGTTTTAGTTACTTCACTGCTTCTTAAAACTTATGAACTTTTTTGATTTTCATATAAAATGATTCAATCATTTCAAATAAAATGATTCAATAAAATGTTTTCCTTTAAATCTACAATATTAATAGGCAAGGCGACTTCTTGTGACCGATGTAAGTATGTCAGTTTTAATCCAATTTTGACCAAACATCCCTCATTTGAAAGGTATTTCTTATTAGCTGTCCACCAGATTTACGGATTTTTATACTTTTAAATTTTTTTGGGAGTAAAATGCATTTAAAGTTCCTACTAACACATACATAAAATTATACAATATAGTGTGTGTGTTCATTAAATTTGTTAATGTGTCTGAATTTGAAAAACAATTTTGGACATAAACCAATAACGACAATAAAAAGTGTTGAATTGCGAATTGGCTAGAATTGATTAGCATACCTTTAGGTTCCTATAAAATAATTGATTAAATGAAAACATAAAATTTCCTAGAATTTGCACTCGAATTTCGAGGGCTTGGATCTGCTTATAGAAATTAAAGTGTACTGTTCAGCAGATAGAATTTGAATGAATGAAAAATTTGGAGGAAAAACGAAATATCAAACTAACAAATATTTCAATACCAAAATAAGTTCTTTGAATTTAACAATTAATATATACAAAACAAAGTATAAAATAGAAACATATAATCAAACGTGTGCTTGTAACCTACTGAAGGGGACTGTATTTTAGTTATGAACCTTCGAACTACTGATCTTTAATTCGAAATATTTTACAGGCTTGTCTATAAACATTATTTATTTATTTTATTTATTTATTTATTTATTTATTTTCCATTTCCTGTACAAAAAGATTTAATCTTATATTTAAAATTCAGGAATTGAATATCCAAAAATTACATTAAGACAAACATATAGTAGAACAATTATTCAAAAAAAAAAAAAAAAAATACACATATAGTAAATTACATTTAACCCCTTAATGCCCGATGTTGCCTCTAGGCAACATTATATATTTTAGCTTATAAGTCCCGTAGTTTTTATTTTTTTCTCCTTTTTTTTCTCAGAGTAGTTTGATATTGTGTGCAAGCCTAATTGCAAATATTTTATTGTACGTATTGATATACACAGATCATTTGAGAGCTAATCTTATTTGATTGCACATGTAAAATTTTTTTTCTGTAAGAAGTGAGTTTACAAATAATCAAATAAAGTATTAAAGGTATTTAAAAGTTTAAATTTAAATGCTTAAATATATTGTTTTTAGGTAAGAAAATTAGAAACAAAATTCAAAAATACTTTTAGATGGTGGTCAGGACTTTGTTGCGTATAGGACTTTGTAATTGTTATCAATTTATATGTAGGTCTAAAATGGTTAAAATGTTTAACCACGCCTCAATTAATTCGGGCATGAAAGTGTTAAGCTTGTTCAAAAAATTTAAATAAAAACTGCTTAAAACTATTTGCGTTGCTATTAAGTTGTTGGGTATGTGGAGGAATATTGGGTATGTGGAAGAATATTCCAAGACAACGGTGAAATGGAATAATGTTTTTTCCTCTTTGCGATCTTCCAAACCGAGACGCTATAAAGTTTTGTTGAATTGTGGGAGACTTGAGAATGCTTTCGTAATCCATACACATATCTAATAAGATTGTTGAAGATAACGTTGTCTTCTTTTGCTGGTAGAATCGCAGCTTGAAAAAAGCTCACATCCATATATTTAACTTGGAATTAGTTATGTCTTAGCGAGAAGAATTCTTATTGGTAAAGGGGTGAAATATTGTGATGACCAAAGTGTCCTTAACTTATTGTAAGTTTGTCCGACTAGTACGTTTACATGATTTGTCCATGTTAATTTTCTATTAAAAATCAACTTAAGGTTCTTGGCAGAATTTACAATTGCTATTTTTTCTCCATTTATTAAAATATCATCACTTATGGCAAGATCAGTTGTTCTTTTATGAATTATCAAGCACTTTGACTTATTTGGATTAAGACAAAGTCCATTTGCTGTTGCCCAGAGAAAAATCGTTTGTAAATCATCGTTTAGCCTAGCTATATTTGCGGCAACAGATTGCATTGAACTACTTAGATATAATTGAACATCATCTGCATACATGTGAATTTTACAATGTGAAAGCTGTTTTGGTAGATCATTTGCATAAATTGAAAAAAGTAAGGGTCCAAGTATTGACCCTTAAGGCACTACTCTGATGAGTCTTAAAGGATTAGACCATGTGTTATTCACGTTAACGGATTGCCAGCGATTTGTTAGTTAAGAAGAAAGAAGCCTCGTTGAGGCATCAGAAAACTTAAAAAAGTGCATGAGTTTCATACAAAGTGTGCTATGGTCAACCGTGTCAAAGGCCTTCGAATGGTCAAGAAGCACCAACAAATTTAAATTACCATTATCTAGTTCACTCCGTATGTTTTCGGAGACATCCAACAAAGCAGATACGCAACTATGATATGAACGAAATCCTGACTGTGCATCGGTTAACAAATTGTTTTCTTTGATAAACAAGCTCATTTGCAGGTGCAAAAGTTTTTCTAGCACTTTTGATAGATAACATAAAATAGCTATGGGCCTGAACTCCGTATTTGTTTTCGGTAATGGAACTATTGTTGCATATTTCCATTTAGATGGAAAAGTACTGGACATGATGATTGTGTTGAATAAGTACGTCACATAAGGTAAGACTAATGGCAGCAATGTTTTTATAAACTTTGGATGCATATTATCACAACCCACAGCGTTAGATTTCATAGACGAAAAACTTGAAAAGACATCAGATTGGCTAACGCAAGAAAATTCAAAATTATTAACATTGTTTGAGGCATTACTTGTATTCAAGCATGAAAAGTTGTAAAAGTTTTTATTGATTGGTATCACAGGGTTAATGAGTTATTTAGTGCATCAGCATCGACTTGACAGTTATTTGTCTTATCTACATTAACAATTCCAATTTCACGAATTTGCTTACATGTCTGTCTACAGTCAACTGCGGCACTAAAACGACTAGAAAAATATTCAATTTTTGCACTTCTTATGTTGGCATTAACAATCCTTCTAGCGGCTATATATTCTGATTTCAATTCAGGTGTTCTAAAGCGCTTCCATCTTGAGTAAGCCAAGTCCCTGCTGTGGATAAGTTGTTTTAAGACATTAGAAAACCATGGTTTTGATTTTGTTGTTAGAATCTTTGATCTTAATGGAACAGTATCGTCGTAAAGACGTTGAATATTTTTTTCAAAAAATAAACTTGCTCATCAACAGAAGCAATGAAATACATATAATTCCAATTAACACGATAAAAATTTTCTTGTAGCAAATTATAATCTATTTTTTTTTAATCACGATAGTTAATTCTTTGTTGTGCTCGTTGAACCTTGAAATTGTAAGTTAAAAATATCAAATCATGTTTGGAGAAACATGGGGCAGACACCTGATCATACAATATAATATTTGATATATTACCCACAAAAAAAATATCGAGCAATGTTCTACTAGTGGCAGTGTGGTGTGTTGGGTTTATTGTATTAGTGGGTGTAAGACCAAAAGATGACATATTATCGATTATTCGGTTTCCACTAGTATATTGGAATTAAAATCTTCACATATAATAACGTCATCGTATGCAACAGCAAGTGTTTCCAACGTCGAAAACAAATTCGAAAAAGCGACCCTTTTATTTGGCCGGTATACACATCCCACTAACATTTTCTTACCGTTTGATAAAATATCAATAAAAATATATTCTACTTTTTTTCTCATTTAATGAATTATCATTGGATGATTTAATGCGAACCTTGCACGATGTCCAACTCTGTTCTGTCTAAAAACTTTATAGCCATTAAAGCATATAAGACTATCTGGTGTCCCAGATGAAAGCCAAGTTTCAGAGACACAGAGAATATCGATATTGGATTTTTCAAAAACTAGTCGAAATTCATCAATTTTGTTATTCAGGCTCTGAGCATTTATGTGAGTCAACGTTAAACCATTTTTATATTTAGCTAAGATATGTACCATATTCATCGTAATATCTCTGGAACTTCCACTTAAGTTATCAATATTATCCATTAGTATATACAATTACGTATAGAAAAACCCTAATAGCAACGCTTAACAATTAGTTCTTAAATATAAGAGTTGCGATCGAGTTTTAAAAAAAAAAATATTTTATGTATAAAGCAATTATATATAAGATTGAATAGAATGAAACAGAAAGCTAAATTTTTTAAAATAATTTTTTTAAATGTATAGTACGATTTTTTAAACTCTAAATACAGGTAATAATAAATAGAAGATAGTATTAAAAACCTAGCTTGTTCGAAAAAACTGCTTCAGCTGGTCTGGAAAATCAATTTTAATGGGTTCATCACTTTCGTGCTTTTTAACATAAACAATCCCACGAAGTGTATAAGCTGCTGATAAACAATCATCTTTTTTTTAGGCCTACTGCAGTTTTAAAAATTCTATGGTAGTGTGGGGTTAAATTTTCATTTAAGAATATCTGATTTTAAGAATATCTAGATTTAAAATACATCAGGATTCACATATGTAGATTTTTTTTGTTGTTAGTTTATTTGGTGTCCCTTGAAAACTCCAAAAAATATATAAAACTTTTGTTAGTTTTGGTAGATGGCGTTTTTTCTTTTTTTTTGTTGTTTATTTGTTTATTTTTATACATTTTTGTTGCTGTTTTGCTGTGAAAGCCTTAAGGGAGTTTGTTATTACAACAATGACGATTTTTCCATTAAGTCAATGCATGAATGCCGAATAACTGTAAGCTGTCATGTTTTTTCTTGTTGTTGTTGTTGGCAAAGTTTATTGAAAGCCGGTTGGAAAAATATAAAATATTTCAACTTTAATTTTTGTTTCAAGAACTGATCTCAGTTCTACGATAAATATTATTTTAGAATCGGGTTTTGGTAGTAAATTTTTTTTTAAATTATATTAAATTTCTAAAACAATTTTGTTATTGTTATTAGTAAAATTTTATGTAAACAATTACTGTGAAACTGTTGCAAAACCAATGCTGCTGTGGTATTTGATTTATACGACTACATTCAAGTATTACAACACATACATACATACAAAGTTTATTTGTACATAAATGTACAATCATCTAGTTTATAAATATTTACAACAATTATTATGTGTCTGTGTGTCTGTGACTTTTGATATTTAGACAACATTCGTACAACACTTTACAACAAACAAACGAACAAACATACAAACAAGTGTATTTTCATTATTTTCTCTGGTGTCATTATTGACAATTTGACAGTTGATAGTTTTAGTTTTAGTTTTTTTTGTGTGTTACTTTTGTCTGTCTCTGTGAGTTTTATTTAGAAGCAATAGTGTAACTGTCAATTTTCAAATAATGTAACCATGCTCAATCAATCACTCACCTGTCACATGCTGCAGGTTATTTAAAACAACAAAAAAAAAAAAGCCATACATTCATATTTTCAGCCATCTATGTTGAAACAACGTCCCCTCCCTCATTGTCCTGCATTATTGTGACTTTTGATTTGTATTATTGCTTTGTTTTGTTTGTAAAATTTATGATGAAATGGAATCAGAGAGTGAGAAAAAATTGGAACTAATAACGTTGAAGTTTATCACGTAATATGGTTTCTGATTGGGATTAATTTATTTTGTTTTTGTTTTCAAAAGGGTATTCTATGATGAATGGGAATTCTTATTGATGGTGCATATGAATTTTTTTTGGTTTCTTATGGGAAATTATCAACTACAATAATTTAGGAGGGCAGGATTTAAAACACCATCAAAAACTGAATTTTCTAGAATAAAAAATTTAATTTATTTACAATTATCTAATATTCATTTCTTTCCTCTTGTTTTTTCAGCAAACATCTCATCAGTACATCTAGGGTAAGTACAGTTTTAATTATTGTTTATTTTTAATTTTTCCCCTTTTTATTTTAATATTGTATAAATAACACTGATTCTATTTTCCACCATTAAACAATTTTTATTTTTATTTTATACAAAAATCATCTACATAAGTCTGTATAATAAAATATGCATTTATGTTGAATGTTTCTCTGCAAGTTGTAAATCGTTATCAGTATGTCAACACATTTGTTAGGAAATAAAAATTTACTACAGCCAAAACAGAAAATTCAAACTCCATCTCCACCTCCTTAAAAAAAATAGAGTTGTAAAAAAACTAAACTTAAGGTAAATCCTTGAAAAAAAAAAGCAAACCTGCATTTAAGTGTTGAAAAATAAAAAAACGTTTATGGCTTCTTATTACAAATTCGCACGCATCATAAATCTTAATTTACGCCATATATCCAACTCATACCAATGCAATCAACACATACATATACATTCACACAGCACCACACTACACTACAGACATTTGGTTAGTGTGATTGTGAGAGTTAACGAGTGTGTGCATATGAGGATAATAACAACGTACAGTTATAGAAAAGTAGAAATAGTCAAAAATTCAAATGCCGTTATGAGATACAGGCGAGAAGTACCGCACTATAGGGCTAAGATTGTATTTCGGTTATTTATCACTTGTTCCTAAATTAATTCAAAATTCATAAATAATATCTTATTAATTAAATCCAGATTAAAACACTATTTAATCAAATTTTTCTCGAAATCCGCAAAAAAAATTCTTTATAAAAAATATTCTGGCAGAGGAATGTACTCAAAAATTCACACACGTAATCTGTAATATATATTTAACAAAACTTTAAAGAGCCAGAGCCATTTTTTGAAATTTTGTTTAAGAAAATGAGTTTTAAAAAGTTATCAAAAAAATTTTCCATCTTTGGTCTCATTTTGCAACAATAAACCATACTTCATGTCTGAGAGCTTATACGTATAGAGATAAGAAAAAAATGCTGGCTTTAATGAATTTCTTAGAGTTAAAAAAATTTCCCTCAAATTTGACGCCCTAGTTTTGTTTTTGGTACAAAAGTGGTCTGGGGCATTTGCTATTTCTTGGCGAGTTTTTATTCGACTTTGAATTTACATAGCTTTTTAAAGAGATAATTTAGTAATGAAATCGATTCATAACAAATTTTCAAAAAGATTATACTATAGAATGAAAGTTTTCCCCATATAAACACACTTGAAATTTTCAGTCGCGTTGAGGCACCTTTAAATTTTTTTTTGATTGACCCAAAACTTTGTATTTCACAGTCTTTTTGCTATTCGCATATTTCTAGGGGATGAGACTTTAAATTCTAACACTTTTTTTACGCTCCATATAATAAAGGGCCACCCAAATGTATGTATTTATATAAAAAAAAAAAATCATATGAGTCCGATCGCAGGAGAGATGTGTAAACATCTAGTAATTAAAGATTTTTTTATAGCACTTTCTTAAAATCAAACAGAAAGCGTATCGCTTATAGCAATCAACTGCAGGGGCTCTGTTAATATAAAATTTATTTATTAATATGTATTATTTTAACCGGTTAATTTGGAATTTTTCGTTTTTAATTTTTTATTTTTAAATTTTTCGTTTTTCATTTTTAATTTTTAATTTTTCATTTTTAATTTTTTATTTTTCATTTTTTATTTTTAACTTTTCATTTTTTAATTTTAATTTTTCATTTTTTATTTTTCATTTTCCAATTTTTATTTTTCTTTTTTAATTTTTTATTTTTCATCTTTTATTTTTCAATTTTCATTTTTTATTTTTCATTTTTTATTATTCATTTTTAATTTTAGATTTCATTTTTCATTTCTTATTTTTCATGTTTCATTTTTTAGTTTTTATTTTTAAGCTCTAATTTTTTATTATTAATTTTTTATTTTTTATTTTTCATTTTTCCTTTTTTTTTTTTTAAATATTTCATTTTTTATTTTTAATTTTTATTCTTAATTTTTTATTTTTCATTTTTTATTTTTTTTTCATTTTTATTTTTCATTCTTCGTTTTTCTTTTTTTAATTTTAATTTTTCGTTTTTCATTTTTCATTTTTTATTTTTTTTTTAATTTTTTTATTTTTAATTTTTTTATTTTTAATTTTTTATTTTTCATTTTTCATTATTCATTTTTAATTTTAGTTTTTCATTTTTCATTTCTTATTTTTCATGTTTCATTTTTAATTTTTCATTTTTTATTTTAAATTTTTGAGCTTTAATTTTTTATTATTCATTCTTTATTTCTAATTTTTCCTTTTTATTTTTTTTGGATTTTGTATTTTTCATTTTTCATTTTCTATTTTTTATTTTTCATTTTTTATTTTTCATTTTTATTCTTAATTTTTTATTTTTAATTTAATTAAAATTTTTTATTTTTAATTTTCAAATTTTTATTTTTCACTTTTCGTTTTTAATTTTTTATTATTCATTTTTCGTTTTTCATTTTTCATTTTTAATTTTTTATTTTTCATTTTCCATTTTTCATTTTTAATTTTTTTATTTTTAATTTTTTATTTTTCATTTTTCATTATTCATTTTTAATTTTTCGTTTTTCATTTTTTATTTTTTATTTTTTGTTTTTTTTCATGTTTCATTTTTATTTTTAATTTTTTTAATTTTTCATTTTTAATTTTTAATTTTTAATTTTTTACATTTCAATTTTAATTTTTTATTTTTCATTTTTCCTGTTTATTTTTTTTTTTAATTTTTTATTTTCCATTTTCCATTTTTTATTTTTCATTTTTCATTTTCTATTTTTTATTTTTCATTATTTTTAATTTTTTTATTTTTAATTTTTTATTTTTCATTTTTCATTATTCATTTTTCATTTTTCGTTTTTCATTTTTTATTTTTTATTTTTTTTGTTTTTTTTCATGTTTCATTTTTATTTTTCATTTTTTTTTTCATATTTCATTTTTAAATTTTAATTTTTTATATTTCATTTTTAATTTTTTATTTTTAATTTTCCATTTTTCATTTTTCATTTTTACATTTTATTTTTCATTTTTAATTTTTTATTTTTCATTTTTCTTTTTTCATTATTCATTTTTAATTTTTCGTTTTTCATTTTTTATTTTTTATTTTTTATTTTTTGTTTTTTTTTCATGTTTCATTTTTATTTTTAATTTTTTTTCATTTTTCATTTTTAATTTTTAATTTTTTATATTTAATTTTTAATTTTTTATTTTTCATTTTTCCTGTTATTTTTTTTTTTTTTAGATTTTTTATTTTTCATTTTCCATTTTTTATTTTTCATTTTTAATTTTCTATTTTTTATTTTTCATTTTTATATTTCAGTTTTATTCTTAATTTTTTATTTTTCACTATTTTTAATTTTTTTATTTTTAATTTTTTATTTTTCATTTTTCATTATTCATTATTCATTTTTAATTTTTCGTTTTTCATTTTTTATTTTTTATTTTTTTCATGCTTCATTTTTATTTTTAATTTTTTTTTCATTATTCATTTTTAATTTTTAATTTTTCATTTTTTATATTTCATTTTTCATTTTTCCTGTTTATTTTTTTTTTAATTTTTTATTTTCCATTTTCCATTTTTTATTTTTTATTTTTCATTTTCTATTTTTTATTTTTAATTTTTTATTTTTTTTTTCATTTTTTATTTTTCGTTTTTCATTTTTCATTTTTCGTTTTTAATTTTTCATTTTAGTTTTTCATTTTCCATTTTTTTATTTTTAATTTTATATTTTTCATTTTTCATTATTCATTTTTAATTTTAGTTTTTCATTTTTCATTTCTTATTTTTCATGTTTCATTTTTAATTTTTCATTTTTTATTTTTAATTTTTTAGCTTTAATTTTTATTTTTTTTGGATTTTTTATTTTCCATTTTTTATTTTTCATTTTTCATTTTCTATGTTTTATTTTTCATTTTTAATTTTTAATTTTTATTCTTAATTTTTTATTTTTCGTTTTTCATTTTTTATTTTTCCTTTTCCATTTTTAGTATTTACTTTATCATTTTTTTATTTTTAATTTTTTATTTTTCATTTTTTATTTTTAATTTTTCGTTTTTCATTTATTTTAATTTTTGTTTTTTTTTCATGTTTCATTTTTATTTTTCATTTTTTATTTTTCATTTTTAATTTTTAATTTTTAATTTTTTTTTTAATTTTTTTCTTTCATTTTTTATTTTTTATTTTAAATTTTTTTTTCATTTTTTTTTTTTCATTTTTAATGTTCAAACAGGTTATCATAATATCATAATTTTTTCACCAATATAATCACATTTTGTCTTACATGTTATGCTTACATGTTACGCTGTTTTTGAAATTTACCCCCCTGCGCGTATAAATGTTTACACATCAAAATATTTTATTTTGAATAAATATTTTTTTCATTTTGAAAGAAAAATTACATTTTTACGGAAACCAATTTTAAATGACTTTCGGGGTGGGGTGACTTGAATGTAACACTATCACTAGAACTTTAGCATATTTCTTCCATTTTTAAAACTTTAATTCGCATTTGGTAAACTCTTCGCCCATTGTGTGATATAAAGGCTCACATGTGGTTTGTGTTATTTATGGAGTAGTTGATTCTACATTATTAACACCTACACATACATATACACATTCATATATGATGAAAAATTAAAAAAAAAAAAAGAATTATATATAAATTCTAATGCCACAAATGGTGATTTTCCGTTATTCTTTCGTTTTGTTTTGTGTGATTTTTTTTTCTCCGAAAGAAAAACCTAAACATTTAAGAAATGTCAAAAATAACAACCACATTATATAAAAGTTACCATAACCGGTGTCAGAGTTTGGCAAGATGCACTAACACAAACATTTTATATTACCTCTCTCAAAGTTTAACAAAAAAGAAAAAAAAAAACAAAAAAAAAAAGAAAATCTTTGAATAAAGGTTGTGGCTATGCAAAAAAAAAATATAGGAAAAAAGACATTTTAGACAGGGTAAAAACAGTTTGTTTCCATTTTAACTCAAAAATATTTTGAATTATTTAGTGGCATGTTCTTTTTCTAGTAGATGAGAAGTTAAAACAACAAACATCTCCATAGAGTTAAAATAACAACTGAAATTTGTTTATATTCGCTCGAATGTATGTGTCGGTGTACACTTGTATTTCTAAGCGTTTGTTTTGCAGTATATCTCTACAGTATGTATGTATATATTTATGTATGGATGTACATACATACATATGCATTGTAAATATACTCGTTTGTAAGGTATATTCCTTGTAAGTAGTGTGTTTGTTCTGTGAATGTGTTGATATTATATGTTGTGCATATTTTGTTATTTATTGCGTGCCACCTTAGGTTTTTAACTGCTTAACATACATTGCTTTTGTATATATGGGTGTTTCCTTTGTAAGGTGAATTAAAATTTACTAATTTCCCTAAAATTATAATAAGTTTTTTAAAAACTTTTGGAAGATTTGTACTTTTTTGAAACCGTATAAAAAGTGCTTAAGGTGGATAATTTTAAGGTGAATTTCAAAAACGTTATTAAATTTGTTTTCAATAACAAAAAAAAAAAAAATCATGTGAGTCCGATCACAGGGTAGATGTGTAAACACCTAGTAATTAAAGATGCTTTTGTGGCACTTTTTTAAAATCAAACAGAAAGCGTCATCTATGTCTCAGCTACAGGGGTTCTGCTAATATAAAAATATTTATTACTATTTCAACTGGTTAATTTTTTATTTTTCGTTTTTTTATTTTCCATTTTTTATTTTTAATTTTTTATTTTTAATTTTTTATTTTTCAATTTTCATTTTCGTTTTTCATTTTTTATTTTTCATTTTCCATTTTTTATTTTCCATTTATTGTTTTTCATTTAAAATTTTTAATTTTTAATTTTTAATTTTTAATTTTTAATTTTTTATTTTTATTTTTCATTTTCTATTTTTCATTTTTTATTTTGCAATTTTCATTTTCATTTCTCATTTTCATTTTTTATTTTTCATTTTCCATTTTTCATTTTCCATTTTTCATTTTTGATTTTTTATTTTTCATTTCTCATTTTTCATTTTATCTCCAAACACTTCCTAATGAAATCGTTCCTTCATTTTTTCTCCAAACACTTTCCAATGAATTGTCCCTCCATTTCATCTCCAAATACTTCCTTTTTACTGTAATTCGTTTATTTTTTATTTTTATTTATTTTTATTTATGTTTGGTTAGCTTTAATATTAAATGCAGTGATAATTGTGTTATTTATATGGAATAAATTAAAACGTTAAAAATACTTCTAAATGATTGGGGAAATTTATTATAAATGTTTATAAAAAGTGAAGAAATATACTGCAGAAAACAGAGACAAAAAGTTATTACATGTCATAATATTTTCACCAATGCAATCTTTAGTCACACCGATATAGTCTTATGTCTTATATCTTACATCTTACGCTGTTTTTGTGATTGTATTGTGAAATAGATTTTTACCCCCTGCGCGAATAGATGTTTACACATCAAAAAGTATTCACCTCAAATTTACATTTAAAGTGACATTCATTTTGAGGTGAATTTTTTTTATTTTTATATCCTCATCACCACTGTGCAGATGGTATATATCGGTTTATCGTTTCATTTGTAACGCATCGAAAAATTTATTTCCAACCCGAGATCCCTATGACATCATGAGTCGATATATCGACGTCAGTTCATTTAGCTATGTCAGTCCGTCCGCCTAAGTGCCCATAAAAAACCTTATGATAAAAAGATCGGGCTTTTGAGGCAATTACTCACGGCTAATTCCATAGTGACGGACATGACCTTAAGTGATCTTTCTTATCCAATATTATACAGGAAAAGTTTTTTATTGTTCATAAAAATATACAAAATTATGCAGATGGATCTGAAAACCATATTTACTATTGGAAAAAGTGAGAAAGTATTATTGTCATTAATAATTGCTGGCAAAAAGCAAACGTCACAGACATGACAACAAACAGGCATCATTTTAGAGGATGTTTGTAGAACACAGAAAAGCTCTGAAGTTATTTGTATGACAAATAAGAAACAGTTGTTTATAATTAATATTAAAGATAGTTTTTTAACAAAGCATTTAAAAAAACATGAATTCTAAAGTAAATTGTAGTAAAAAAAAGTATTTTGTAATGTGACAGACATGACATTGCCTTTATTTTCTAAATTACTTAATTACATTTTTCCTTTCTTAGGGGCTATACAAATATTCAAAAATACATCTAACAAACTATTGTCATATTTCTTTGAAATGGATCAATAAAAAATATATAAATTAAAATTTTAAAATTGGACCTACGGTTGACCTTTGCTTGGAATTACTCATATATGATTTTTTTTTAACACAGAAATTGCTGAAAATCGGTTCTCCTTAAGACCTAGCCTCGATACAAAAATCCTGAATTACCCTTCAGTCGAGATTATCAAAGATATCGTCACCAAATTTTGTCAAATTTTATTTGAATATGTTCTTTCTTTCTTTAAGAAATTCAATAATGTTCGACCGATTTTTTGATCTAGGCCCATAAGGAGCTAGCTCCGGTTACTATTGCTTTATTATCGGTGACCCATAAATTTAAAAGAATGATACATAAATTTGAAGCTAAGACTCTCTTTTGAAACTCATGGTAGCCGGTATACCTGCGGAATGCTAAAGTTTTTTTCCGGTTTAACCAATAGATGGCGCCAGCGAAAAGTAGGAAGGGGATTAAAATGACAATTACGTCCATTTATTCTTCTGACATTGAAGCCACAAACACACAGAAGTTGAGTCCACCAGAAACTAGAGTCTTTGTTTTATCGTTCAGTGATCATGTCCAGTTTTGTGCTTGAAAAAGAACATTTGCTTTTCTAATTCAGTTAACAGAAAAAGCCATCATATGGTGAACACTAGGGTGGCCCTTCATTATATGGAGGAAAGAAAAGTGTTTTAACTCTCGGTCTCACCCCCTAGAAATATGCGAATAGCAAAAAAAACTTGAAAAACACAAACTTTTGGACTAATCAAAAAATATTTAGTCGTGACGCGATTGAAAATTTCAAGTGTGTTCATATGATACTTTTTTTTTCCGATTTTACGAAAACTTCGTTTTATAGTTTAATTTTTCCGACAAGTTATTATAAAATTCGGGATCAGTATTAAAATATCCTTTCAAAAAGCTATAAAACTTCAAAATCGCATAAAACCTCGCCAAGAAATAGCAAATGCCCCAGACCACTTTTGTGCAAAAAAAAAAAAACTATGTCATGAAATTTGATGACATTTTTTTCAATTTCGAGAAATTGATTACAGCCATAACTTCATTTTGGTTTCTATACTTACATGTACTCAGGCATTGAGACCGAAAATGGGAAATTTTTTTGATAAAATTTTGAAAACTCCCTTTTCAAGTTTTAAAAAATTTTCTTAAACAAAATTTAAAAAACTGGATCTAAAACTTTAAGGTTTTGTTAAATACATGCTACGGATTAACTGTGTGAATTTTTAAGTAAATCCCTGTGCCAGAATTTTTTTGACAAGGAGTTTATTTTTGCGGATTTCGACAAAAATGGGATTTTTGTAAAATATTCTGTAAATGTACTCTTTCTAAATACTTTGTATCAAAAATGCATCACTTTTCTACATTTCAATGTTATATTTTATCTTAAAAGCCTAGGGTTCCGGAAAAAAATAATATGACCCCATTGACCATTTTGTAATTGGGGTCACATATGACCCCCCAGCTAGTAAAAGACAATTTATTAAAAAATTCAAATATTTTGTAAGTGCTATTGAATTTTTAGATTAGATGCTTAAAATATAATAACCAAATGTGTAGAACTTCCGCTCCTAAAATTTGGGATAAATCCGAGAACGTTGACCCATTATTTGCCTAGGCCAGCTTTGGATTTTAAGATATTTTTAAATAAAACTGACCGAAAACGAGTTTTTCTGTTATATTCGATGAAACCACTATTTAGAATTTAAGAAACATAATTCGGTTAATTTTTATTTATTTAACCCTTCAGTGCTCCTGGGATCAAAATAATCCATTGTGATATATCTTTGGTGCAATTATCTGCCTATTGCTCGCGAATATAAATTAAAACAACTTTTAAGCAATTTTGTAAAAAAATTATTTTATATATAAAAACTATCTATATATTTTTAAATAAATAAAGAAGATCCACAAATGACGCAAAGAGTATGAAATACAAACGTATGTTTGTACGAGTGTGCGAATTTTTGTACTTTTGGGTTTTTCTTATACGATACCGAATAATATGTAACGAAATTTCAGATTTTGGAATTCGTTAACGAGTCAATCGAGAAATTTTACTCTTTAGCAAAATAGCTTGTGAAAAGACATTTTTATCCAATAAAGAGAAAAAAGAAGAAAATGTTAGTGCACAGTGCATAGAAAATATATTTGAAAAAATATTAATTTTAGTAAGTTTAGGTCAAAAATAAATAAGTAACCAATAAAATTTTTAAATTTATATAAATTTGCAATCAGAGTCAATGAAGTGTGTACGCTTAGAAACCCCCAACATTTTGTCAATTTTTATGTGGAAAAATTTCCAAATTTTGTTGTACGATATGTATGTGTCCTAAGTCTCCCTCGATGACAAAGAAAACTTGATGGATTATTTTCAAAGTCTTGTGTATAATTTCACTATATTCGATCGAATCTTGTGACCACATAAAATAAAGAACCATATCAATCAACCATTAGACATATGGCGGAACCCGGCAAAGAGCCTAATAATAACATACTAGCAGAACCCAGCTCTCGAGATTCGAGTGCAAATTCTAGAAAATTTTATTTCTCATTTACTAAATTATTTTATAAGATCCTAAAGGTATGCTTATCAATTTTAGCCAACTCACAATTCAAAATTTTAGATTACGTTATTGTCTTTATTGTTGGTTTATGTCCAATTAATGGTTTATGTCAAAAATAATTTTTCAATTTAACACAATAATTATTGTGAATGAAGAAAACAAACTCATTTGTTTTGCAAACACATAAATAAATTTAATAAACACACTCAACGCATTGCATAATTTTAATCAGCATTATTCCAAAAAAAATTAGAAATTTAAAAATCTGTAAATCTGGTGGACAGCTAAAAAGAAATACCTTTCAAATGAGGGTAGCTTAGTCAAAATATGATTAAAAATGACACACTGACATCGGTCACAAGAAATCGCCTGGCCTATTAATATTATAAATTTATACTTGACTTTTCGTTGCTTGGTTTCGAGATGTGGTTGAATGGTATTTAAAGCTGTTTTCAATTTGCCATCAACATCCGAGATAAGAATCCTGGGTTTTATAGGTTAATATTCACTGATTGTGATATATTTCTTACTTCTCAACTGACGATAATGGCACTTTTGTTCCAAAATATTATAGGCCAGTAAATGGGGATCATCGGCCAATATAAAATCAATTAATTTTTCATTACCACAGGGCATAAGACGGGGTCCCAATTCGATTTCCAGCAATTGTGAGTCATTTGGTTGTATATTTGCCACAATCGACATGAATGTCCTATTTAAATAATTTGTGGATTATTTTTTCATTTCATTTTCAACGACCGAAATTTAGAGAGGAATGGTCAAATTTTAAAAATTAATATTTCAGATAAATTACAAAAATGCCAAATTTTTTATACAAATTTCTAAACTTGTTATAAAATTTGACCATTCTTCTAAAATTTGTACGGAATAGGAACATCTTCATCATCATGAATAAAAAAAATAAATTTAAATCAATTTATTAACACTTTTAATTCTTTTTAACGACACTTTTTTCAATTTTATAATAAACAAATGTTTTTTGTTGACATTTTCTGTTTAATCCGTTATATTTATGCAGTGATGTAAAACATATTTATTTCCGTATAACATATAATTCAACAATCCCACAAGTTTAATGCTATTACTTATATAAAAATTATTTCAGCTCATTCGACAACCCCCAACTATAACAACCAGTAGCTGACTAATAGCTAAGTCCCTGCAGTTGTTTGCTATAAGTGATACATATATGACGCTTTCTGCTTGATTTTAATTTATGTGTAAATAGATGTTTACGGATCTCCCCTGTGATCGGACTCACATAGTTTTCTTATTTCATGGCTTGGTGATATATAAAATTTTTTGTTTTTTCATTCGGGTAAAAAGTTATAAAATTTTTCGGCATTCCAACTATGGCGCAAAGTATATATAGCTGCCCATGAGAAGAACATGGATTTTTGAAATTACCTCTGGCAACACTTTTCATTTGGTAATTTTTCGTTTAATCGATTTTTGATTTTGGCCATTTGTGATTTTTGATTTTGCCCATTTTTGTTTTTGAAGATTTTTGCATTTGGCCATTTTTAATTTTCGCGATTTTCGGGTTTGGCGGTTTTTGTTTTTGGCGATTTTTAATTAATTAATTATTATTTTCCACCACTAATCACAAGACTGTCGCTTTCGTATTACTTCATATATTTTGTATAGGGTGCGCCACGTCCACTAATCCCATCCCGCCCAATTTTTATCGGACTACTCACATTAATATCTGTTGGACTCGTGCAAGGTGCAGAGGCTTTCCTTTTTATACTTAGTATACCAGTTATGTGACATTTTATATTTACTTTTAATAATACATGACCTAAGACAAATTTGCAAAGTTGTGTCTGTCATAGTATTCGAGATATATGATATTGAGTAATTACTAAACCGATTGTGCCCATTTCCGGCATAGCTAGTAACATTTATAATAGGTGACATGACACAAATTTGCAAAGCCAGTCCTCAATAAAATTAACTTTGTATGGAAGGTGCCATGCCCACTAAATATATTTGAAAAATTTAGGAAGATCAGATGAGTAGTTACGAAGATTACCTCCTACAAACAGACAAACAAATAAACACACATTAACTCTTTATTATTTGAACTATCGATAAATAATCTCCAAGCGGAAGAGTCAGGTGGAAGCTTTAGATATTTAAGTACCTCTTCCGTACTGAAATAGTATATGAGGTCTTTTGATTTTTTAAAATAACTTTCCGGATCGGAAATGTAAATTTTACCGACTATACGAAACCCAATACCATGGTTTAGAGACCCTATCTCTTCAGTCCAACTAATTGGATATAGAAAATAAGCATAAACCAAATTTGGCATCTATAATATTAATAGGCTAGGCGATTTCTTGTGACTGATGTTTTGTTCTACCGTTTTATCCCGATTTTACCAAACGTATATTATTAGAAAGATATTTCTTTTTAGCCGATTTGCAGATTTACGATTTTTAAATTTTTTCCTTTATTTTGAGTAAATTGCATTTAAAGTTGCTACTAACACATACATAAAATTATACAATGCTATGTGTGTGTTTATTAAAAATGTTAATGTGTAATAATAACACAAGGGAACAATGGTTCTGTTGATTAAGAACTGAATATTGTTTTTAAGGTTATTTGGGACGCTGAATCCAAATCTGCCCTTGGTTTTTTTCTATCAGCTCGACTTTTCGAGATATACCGTTATGTTCAAAATTAAGGCACTTCCGCTACATATATTGGAATAACTTGAAAACGGTTCACCATATTAAAGTAAAAAAAAAATCCGAAACTCGCAAACAATATTCTCTTAAAGCCGTGCTTACTTTGTTTTTAAATTTTCCAAGTAGTTTTAGAGATATCGTTCAAGTTTTGAAAAAAAAATTAAAATTTAAAAAAAAAAAAAACATTTTTTTTGTTCTTTAAAAATTCCTAAAAAATAAAAATGGGACAAAAATCACAGTTTTGGTCTACAAACAGTTATTTCGAATAAAATTAGCTTTATTTCATTGCAATCGGTGCACAACTTTTGATTTTGTTCACGATTTACTGAATTGATATAAATCGCGATTTCCATACAAAAATAACATTTTCTAATGTGTAAGTGTTTGTATGTAATAAGTTAGTTTTTTATGATTCTAAGAATTAAAAAAATTAAGTAATAAAAAAAGATTATTTCATTTTTATGGTTGCGGTAGCAAACTCATAACGCCTATAAATTTTATTGTCCCTTTATGACACCTAGTCAGTTCACAGTCAATTAAAGAGAAAAAAGAAAAGTCCACTTGTTTTTATTGATGTGTGGTTTACCGTTGGTAACGGATGATTCTTTAAAGGAATTCCCCTGAACACATGTGTTCATTCATAAGTGACTGTCAATAAAATTGTGGATATAATTTTTTTTGGTACTTCAGTAAAAAAATACTAAGTATTTATATGGGTTCATTCAACCAATTTTTCTCATTCAACAAGTGTTTACGAAAGCGAAAAGTATAACGACAAAAAATATAAATCATTTTACATTGAACATTTAATCAGTCAACACAAAAAAGTTCAATTTTGTTCCCGTGTGTTATTTATTGAAAATTGTGTTACTTTGATATATACTTCAAAATTGTGCAATGGCTACGTCAAGAAACACCTGTAAAATCAATCCCAACTATTTTTGTAACATATGTGGCGAATACACGTTTATAAAAAATAGAAAAAGTGTGTCAGATTTTATTAAAAAAATTTATTTTGACTACTTCGGATTTACCATGGAAACCCGTGACAAGTACTGGATTCCTAATACTGTATGTAAAAACTGTGTAGAGTATTTAAGGTTATGGGCAAACAAGCAACGGACCCACTTCAAGTATAAAACACCAATGATCTGGCGGGAACCTTCGAATCATTATGATGATTGTTATTTTTGCGCTGTCAACATAACAGGCATTAATAAAACAAACCGGTCTAAATGGATTTATCCTAACGTGTTGTCTATTACCCAACCAGTCCTGTACTCTAGTGAGGATTCAGAACCACAACCATCTACATCTACACACAATTTCCACGACTTACGACAAAATGTTCCTTCACCAATTTCTGAATTTGGATCAGATGACTTGCATTTAGATATTTCTTCTGAACGCGAGCAATTTAATCAGGAGGAGCTTAGTGATTTAGTGAGAGACCTTGGACTTTCTAAAAAAGCATCTGAAATTCTTGCTTCTTGATTAAAGCAAAAAAATCTGTTAACCCAAGGAACAACAATTTCATACTACCGTAACAGAGAAAAAAACTTACTTCCATTCTTTTCCGAAGACGATGAATTTGTTTATTGTTCAGATGTTCCTGGTTTAGTAACAGCGATGGGATTAGAGGAGTATGATCCAAATGACTGGCGACTATTTATAAATTCTTCTAAACGCAGCCTAAAATGTGTACTTCTGCATAACGGTAATAAATTGGGTTCGTTGCCCATTGCACATTCAACTAAAGCTAAAGAAGAATATTCTACAATTGCCTCAGTTATAAATAAAATAAAGTACAACGAACACCGCTGGCTAATTTGTGTGGATCTAAAAATGGTGAATTTTCTTCTAGGCCAACAAGGTGGCTACACAAAATATCCGTGTTTCATTTGTTTATGGGATAGCAGAGCCAGATCTGAACACTGGAGTAAGAAAGACTGGCCTTCGAGGGAAGCTATGGTTCCAGGAAACCACAATATAGTTAATCAACCACTTGTGCCCAGGGATCGCATAATACTGCCACCTCTCCATATCAAGCTAGGACTTATGAAACAATTTGTCAAAGCTCTCAACAAGGACGGTGATTGTTTTAGATATATCAGTAAAAAGTTCAACAATTTGAGTTCGGAGAAACTGAAAGCTGGCATTTTTGATGGCCCTCAAATCAAAAAATTAATCAATGATGAAAATTTTAGTAATTCCATGACAGATATTGAAAGAAATGCTTGGAATGAATTTGTTTGGATAGTGCGCAATTTCCTGGGAAACAAAAAGGGTGAGCACTATTCGGACCACGTGGATAACATGTTGTCACATTTCAAGCAGCTTGGTTGTAATATGAGCATTAAGGTGCACTACCTACACAGTCATTTGGATTGTTTCCCTGAAAATCTTGGAGACTTCAGTGAAGAACAAGGTGAACGTTTCCATCAAGATATCCGCACTATAGAGGAGCGGTACCAGGGTCACTGGGATAAGCATATGATGGCGGACTATTGCTGGAGCATTAAAACAAATCCCTCTAAACAAGGTTATTTAAGAAAATCTTATAAAAGAAAATTTTTCGATGAGTTGTAATTACATTGTAATATTTGTGTATTAAAATTTTTTATTTTTCTTTAAAATTCTCTTTTTGTGTTAAATTAAAAAGTATAGCTGACCATAAAAATGAAATAATCTTTTTTTATTACTTAATTTTTTTAATTCTTAGAATCATAAAAAACTAACTTATTACATACAAACACTTACACATTAGAAAATGTTATTTTTGTATGGAAATCGCGATTTATATCAATTCAGTAAATCGTGAACAAAATCAAACGTTGTGCACCGATTGCAATGAAATAAAGCTCATTTTATTCGAAATATATTTAACTAACTGTTTGTAGACCAAAACTGTGATTTTTGTCCCATTTTTATTTTTTAGGAATTTTTAAAGAACAAAAAAAATGTTTTTTTTTTAAAAATTTTAATTTTTTTTCCAAAACTTGAACGATATCTCTAAAACTACTTGAAAAATTTTAAAACAAAGTAAGCACGGCTTTAAGAGAATATTGTTTGCGAGTTTCGGATTTTTTTTTTAATTTAATATGGTGAACCGTTTTCAAGTTATTCCAATATATGTAGCGGAAGTGCCTTAATTTTGAACATAACGGTATATCTCGAAAAGTCGAGCTGATAGAAAAAAACCAAGTGCAGATTTGAAATCAGCGACCTCAAATTAGTAAAAATTTGCTATAAATTTCAAATCAACACAAAAAAAGATCAATTTTGTTCCCTTGTGTAATGAGTTTGTTTTTTGTGTTGATTTGTGAATTGGCTATAATTGATTAGTATACTTTTAGGGTCTTTGTTTAATGAAAAAATAAAATTTCATAGAATTTGTGCCCGAATTTCTGCTGGAATCTGCTAGTTGTTATTATTTATTTGGCTTCAGATATGAAAAAGTTCATATCGGGTGCTATATTTAAATGGGGACTAGATCGAAAAATGGACCGATCCTGACCATATTTGGTAAAGTCACTTATATTTTAAAAAAATATGTACAAACCAAATTTGAGAAAAGTCTGTGCTATATTTTTGTTTTTCGATAGATTCAAGTAAAGATAGGAAAGCAGCTTCATATGGGGGCTATGACTAAGAATTGTCTTATATTTTTGGAGTACTGATAAATAGATATAATAAACATATACAAACCCAATTTGACTGAGATCTATATAATAATTTATATCTTATGGCAATTTATGTCGATTTCATAGGGATCATTTGTATGGGGACTAGGCCTGAACATAGACCGATTCTCACCAATTTCAACGGCGTTTACCCTATGGCTGTTAGAAGCGTATGCAACAAATTTTATCTTCATATTTGCGACCTGTAGTTTGATTACAAGGTTTACATGGACACACAGACGGACAGACAGACATACGGACAGACAGACGGACGGACATTGCTAAATCACCTCAGAAAGTGATTTTGAGTCGATCGATACAATAAAAGATGGGTCTAGTTCAAATATTTTTGGTAGCTACAAACAACAGCACAAAGTCGTTTTACCCAAACCACATTAGGGTATAAAAAAATCAATCCCTTAATTTACATACAGACTTCGCCATGCTTAGTCTCAGCTCAATTATGATTGCTTTTTTTCTATTTATTTTATTTTAATTTATGTAAAAATCACACGCGATATGTACGTCAGAGGTGACTAGACGCGAGAACTCAGTGTGCAAGTTACAGTTGAGTATAACACAGTACAACATTTTTCATCTCATTGACTTGGGACTCAATTCTTAGAATTGCAACTGAAAGTAGCCCAAAAAATAAGAACTTCTGCAGTTTTGTCAAGTTGTAATTTAATAGCCATATGGAAAAGCGATTCAAAGGCAAAAAATTAGATGCATTGCTTGCTTAGGTTTGTTGGTGGAGTTCTAAAATTATGCAGTTTGAAGATAAAAGCACCGAAGATGAAGATGAGACTGAAGTTGGTGGACACACTGAAGAAACATGCCCTTGAATATTATGTCTAACTCGGATGATGATGCAGAATCAGACAATGAATGTGAACAACCTACGAAAAAGCAAGATCATCAGAACCACAAGCGTCAACTTCAACGAGGATGGATATTGACAATAATTGAAAATGTTCTAGATTTTTTTTCGATGAATAGATAACAAATAAAAATTTCATATTTTCTGTGTATGAATAGCTGTAATATGAACTGGAATTTTTATTTTCATGCAAAATAAAGTTTATGCAAAAAACAACATATTTGTGGATTTGCAATCCAGTTATTTAGCAAAAAAAAAAGGTGAAAATGGGGAAAAAATCTGGGGAAAATGGGAATTTTTGCGTTTTTAAGGCACTGGATGCACTTTTTTCAGGTAGATTTGTTCCGCTTTTTTTTCTTCTATTCAATATCTACAACTTTGTTTCAGACACAAAAGAGATAGTCCGTACGGTTACCGAGTTATAACCGCGTTAAAAATATAAAAAGTGATAAAAATCCATCTTGAGCAAAATAATTCCAACTTGACAAAACGAATGATGCGGATTTTCTTATTTTTGGGGCTACTTCCAGGTGCAATTGTCAGAATTGAGTCCCAAAATCATGTGTTGTACTGTGTAATTAATTCCAAATATTTTGCAGTAACCCGTGTAATTTTATTTTTTACAACTTTAATCTCTTTGGTGTCTTTGGTGACCCCCACTAAAATTTTACAGCAAAAATTTTCGTACAATATTTTAATCCTTAAATGTCCTTTTTCCTTTTTATTTTGATTTTCTCAAAAAAGGGTCAAGTTGACCCTTAAAGAGAGAAACTAGAGGGTTAAGATCTTCCGCAAAAATAATCTTCATAAAAGTCGATAATATAACTCCGATTATAAGAATTCTCGCAGACATTAACTTACAATATTTTTTTTTAATTAGTATAATGCTACCTTCGACCAAAACATGAAAACTTTGACCTACTGTTAAAAAAACTCAGACCAGCTGCACTAAAAATTTATTCTACAAAAAAGATCTACTCAACATGCCGTTTTAGATTTATATGGTCGCTATTCTGTTCCCATCAAAAAGTGTTAATTTGTCATATGTATACATCTCTTCTACTCTACATATATATAGTGTAATAATCATACGCTCTGAAGTTGTTATGTTATTCAACAAATTTCCAATTTCTTGTATATTTCATTCCTTAAAATTAGTCCAGCTTGATTTGCTGAAGTTATTTGGCGAAGAATGAAATGGCTTTTGAGCTATAGCTGAAAAAGTAAGCAAACAAACGTCAAGATAAGGAAAAAAAATATTAATAGGTCATAAAAAAGTTTGGCCTGAGAATGCCAAACTCTTTCGATATTTTACTATACTGGCCTAGCACTTTCACCCTTATTTGGAATTTTTCACCCCTCATGCCCTTGAAAATTACTTGTTTCTTTTGCCAAAAAAAAAAACCGGAAAAATTTATGGATACACCTGGTATATCGGCTATAACTTTTTTATTTGTTTTGTAATTTTTTTGTATCTATTTTTTTTTTTTTTTTTTTTGATTTCTTCATATCAATATGTGATGCCTTATATTAATTTGGATTAGATATTTTTGGAATTAGTTTAAAAACACTTCCAAAGAAGTGTGGTGAAATCTCTTTTTCTTTCCATATGAAATCACTACCCATGGCAACGAATTAATCTGCTTTTTCAAAATCTAACTTCTGTTGCACAACATTTGCTATAAAATTCATTGAAAATCCCATATATTTATACTTACTCGTTCTTATTAGTCACATGAGCTGCAGAGGTAAAAAACTGTTGGTTTCATGAATTTGTATTTATATTTGAATTATTATTACAAACGGTTCAAAAACAAAATATATGAATTATATATGGATAAAGGTAAGTACGAGTATGTTCAAATTCACAGAAAGACAGACATACTACAGCTACAGTGTTTAAATTATGATACATAATCTCCTTTTTGACTATGTGTGGTATAAAAAAAAATATATGTAATAATGTAGAAAATATTTATATAAAAGTTAAAAAACACACACACACTCACTCACTTACTATATAACTACATATGCAGTAAGTAGAATAACAGTAGTAAATATATCCTCATCATCTATAAAATGTTTATTATAAACTGCCAGAAAATAAAAAATAAAATAAAAAACAACTACAGCAATCTGTGGAGGAGTAAGGACGACTGGAAGGCAGGCATACCTAAACGCCTATCTACATATTTTTTTTTTTTTTGACATATGTAGATGTTAGAGAAGTTGTATTTTTGTTACAATTGTGCATTTGTGCTGAATAATGATTTGCGTTGTTCTTATGTTAAAAAAAAAAATTTATGGTTTTGCATACGCAAGAATAAAATAAAATAAAAAAATTAAAAAAAAAACTAACACAGAAAAACCTACGAGTATATCACATTCATCTGTTTGTTTTGTAAACAAAGGATAATCTCTTAAGAAAACAAAATACTCATACAGAATCCTTCGTTACACACATACACATACAAGACTTTCCACATCCTGCCATTTTGAATTTCTAGGTCTACATTTATTTCTAAATTTTTTTTCTTTTTTTTTTTTTGGCAAAAACAAGTTTATTTGTTTTCTTGTTTTTTGTGCACTAAAACCTAATTTTGTGGATTTTGTAATCAGCAGCACGTAAATCTATGAATTTATTTATATTTTTAACCTCGCTTTTGTCAACATATGATTTGATAGAACTCTAACATACTAGCACACGCACAAATACACACACACTTAACCATGTTTAAATATTTAGTCATGTAAGAAGCAGAGGTTACGGCAAAAAAATTAAGTTTGCCTTCAAAACGGAAAATCAAATTCTTTGATCGATCTTCTCCTGCCCTCTGCTAACTTTTAATGTCATCAATAGTTACAATGTTGAAAATATTTATTTTCATTTAAAAATTGTAACACATTTCCAATGATTTACGAGATCTTCACGAAGTTTGTTGACCAAATCAAAACAGGATACAAGTTTAAAATAAACATATCGCAATAGTAGGCACTATGGCCCACAGCATGACCTGAAGAGCAGCAGAGAAATCTTTTTTTTTTATAAATAAAACTTAAACTGATTATAAGGCCATGAAAAGATCAAGAGTGTAATGTATATATTACTACGTGAAGGTAAATTTTTAGTTCCCTTTTTCTGCAATATGCGGCCACGGAGGAGTGTGAAAATTGGCATGGTTATAGTCCATATAGAGGAGAAGCTGAGAATGATAAAATTTATGTTTAGTCTGTCTTAAAAATATATTAAATTAAATAAAATAAAATATTTATATTAATTCGAAACGCCCTGTTACTGCGAATGATTTAAATTATACTAGCAGTTTCCAACACCCGAAATTCGAGAGCAATTTCTAGGCAGCTTTATTTTTCAACTTAGCCAATTCACAAACCAACAGATTTATGGTTTATTGTTATAGTAAATGAAGATAACAAACTCATTAACAACCACATTTACAAATTTAATAAAACACACCTAGCATATGTATAATTTTATGTATGTGTTAGTAGCAACTTTTAATGCATTTTACTCAAAAAAATTTTAAATTGAAAAAAGTCTGGTGGACAACTAAAACCAAATATCTTTGGCATTTGGTCGAAATCGGGATAAAAGTGTTTAACAAAACATCGGTCACAGGAAATAGCCTTACCTATTAATTAAAACTAGCAGATTCCAGCGCTCGAAATTTGAGTGCAATTTCTAGCTGGCTTCATTTTTCAACTTAGCCAATTCACAAACCAACACTTTTATGGTTTATATTATTGTGAATGAATATAACTCATTAACAAAGACATTAACAAATTTAATAAAACACATTTAGCATATGTATAATTTTATGTATAAGTACCAAATTTAAATGCAATTTGCTCAAAATAAAGGAAAAAATTTAAAAATCTGTAAGTCTGAAAAACGGCTAAAAAGAAATACCTTTCAAATAATATACGTTTGGTCAAAATTGAAATAAAAAGGTAGAACAAACCATCAGTCACTAGAAATCGCCTAGCCTATTAATATTATATTTAGATGTCAGATGTTCTGTGTTGAATTGTGAATTGCTAAAATTGATTTAGCCAGCCCAAGATATTCAGTCCCACTGTTCCTTAAAGAAAAAAAAAAAACATAAATAAAAATTTTAAACGTTTTATCATCTCACATCAAACAAGAAGAAAAAAACCCTCACCTCAGCTTATTCGCTCCTCATAATGATGCTGTGGCAACATTGTAGCAAACGTTAGCGACATAACCTGCATACTGATTGATGTTCAACGTTTTCGCATAACGAACATGTTTTCGAAATGTAACTTTATATAATAAAAATGGTTCATATAACTTCATACTCAGTGCCACATATTTATTTCTTGGTTTTTTTAACACTTACAAAGAGACAATAAATATCATCACTTAACAGCCAACAGACAAAATTGTTGAATTCAAGCTGTAGTAATCTTAAAAAATTCAAAAACTATCAAAACAAACAACATTGTATGTTTAAGGTCTGGTTGAGAAAAAAAAAAACACCAAATATAAATAAAACCTTAACAATTGAAACATTTGCCTAAACGCACCTTTATATACTTTGACACAGCCCAGCATGAAATATAACTAGCAAAATGTAGAAATTAACCGAAACTACAGATTTAGATGTAATTTTTTAGTATAAACATTTATGAATTAAATATCGTGTTGTTATAGGAGAGAATGACATCTACTTCGACCAACCATCACTATATTTGTTAGATCTTTTTGAACTAACTAATTCAAGCGATCAATTATAATATTTTTTAGATGCAACAATTTCTTGTCGAATGTTCAAAAAGCGCTAAATCTGAAATATATGGTTTTTGATGTCTTTATTTCAGTACATTTATTTTGATTTATACTTTTGAGATGAACTATTTCCCTAAACATACCTTTACATACTTTGATACATCCCAGCCAAAAATGTAATTACCAAAATCTAGAAACTACTGATAAATTCTTTAACATAAACACTTTTGAAGGAAAGAAGAATGACAACTATTTCGATTTAATTTGAACTAGCAGTTAAGACCAGAGATTTCAACTGTTTAGAAGCCAAAAGCGCGTTTCAATCTCTTAAAAAGCGCTCGAAAGAGCTGATTCAATTTTTGAACTAACAAATTCAACTGGAGAGGTAAAAACACTTAACGATCTTTTTTACGGGTGTACCCTTTTCCGGTCGAACTCCTAAAAGGCGCTAAATGCCAGATATAAGATGTTTATACTTTTACGGTTAATTTGATATCTAAAAATCAAATTTCTCGATCTCATAAAAATATGTATATTTTGTATTGGATCTCCCCCAAGGAATGGAGATAGTGAGTAAGTAAATCATACATTTGAACCGTGTATGGGCATCGCAGGCGCTGCACAGTGGGATGATTCATAAATTTTTGTGCCGCAACTATAAGGAGTGTAACAAAATCACTGAAAGTTGGCACCAAGCACTATATTGACTTATAACTAACGGGTGATTTTTTAAGAGCTTGATAACTTTTTTTTTAAAAAAAACGCATAAAATTTGCAAAATCTCATCGGTTCTTTATTTGAAACGTTAGATTGGTCCATGACATTTACTTTTTGAAGATAATTTCATTTAAATGTTGACCGCGGCTGCGTCTTAGGTGGTCCATTCGGAAAGTCCAATTTTGGGCAACTTTTTCGAGCATTTCGGCCGGAATAGCCCGAATTTCTTCGGAAATGTTGTCTTCCAAAGCTGGAATAGTTGCTGGCTTATTTCTGTAGACTTTAGACTTGACGTAGCCCCACAAAAAATAGTCTAAAGGCGTCAAATCGCATGATCTTGGTGGCCAACTTACCGGTCCATTTCTTGAGATGAATTGTTCTCCGAAGTTTTCCCTCAAAATGGCCATAGAATCGCGAGCTGTGTGGCATGTAGCGCCATCTTGTTGAAACCACATGTCAACCAAGTTCAGTTCTTCCATTTTTGGCAACAAAAAGTTTGTTAGCATCGAACGATAGCGATCGCCATTCACCGTAACGTTGCGTCCAACAGCATCTTTGAAAAAATACGGTCCAATGATTCCACCAGCGTACAAACCACACCAAACAGTGCATTTTTCGGGATGCATGGGCAGTTCTTGAACGGCTTCTGGTTGCTCTTCACTCCAAATACGGCAATTTTGCTTATTTACGAAGCCATTCAACCAGAAATGAGCCTCATCGCTGAACAAAATTTGTCGATAAAAAAGCGGATTTTCTGCCAACTTTTCTAGGGCCCATTCACTGAAAATTAGACGTTGTGGCAGATCGTTCGGCTTCAGTTCTTGCACGAGCTGTATTTTATACGGTTTTACACCAAGATCTTTGCGTAAAATCTTCCATGTGGTCGAATAACACAAACCCAATTGCTGCGAACGGCGACGAATCGACATTTCACGGTCTTCAGTAACACTCTCAGAAACAGACGCAATATTCTCTTCTGTACGCACTGTACGCATTCGTGTGGTTGGTTTAATGTCCAATAAAGTAAACTTGGTCACAATCGCATTAATTGTTTGCTCACTTGGTCGATTATGTAGACCATAAATCGGACGTAAAGCGCGAAACACATTTCGAACCGAACACTGATTTTGGTAATAAAATTCAATGATTTGCAAGCGTTGCTCGTTAGTAAGTCTATTCATGATGAAATGTCAAAGCATACTGAGCATCTTTCTCTTTGACACCATGTCTGAAATCCCACGTGATCTGTCAAATACTAATGCATGAAAATCCTAACCTCAAAAAAATCACCCGTTATATATAATTTCATCAAAATCGGTCACGCCCACCACACCGCACTTACGATCCATCTCGATTTTTTCGCATAGAATTTTTCCTATCCAAATTTCTTACACATATACTTTCTAGAATAGAAAAACAGATGCCAGCCAACTTTCGCCAAAATCGGCCACGCCCACCGATCATACAAAATATAGATAAAATTTGTTTTTATGTTTTCTTTATCAATCGACAAAAAAAACTTTAATTTAATTTCGTCACATTCCAAATGCTGTTTGGTTAGCTCATGTCATAACCCTCCGATTAGTGAGTCCCTCGTTGGCATTAAAATATTGAGCAGGTCTCCATGGAACTATAACATTTTGTGTGGTATTTTGTTTGCTGGGTTGTGTTTTTAATCTAACCCATAAAAATAAAGTTTTTATTAAAACTCTTTCCTCGCTTAGGCGTAAAATTTTGAAGTCTTATGTTTTCAGTGCATTGTACTGTTATTTTATTTCTTTGCTTGATAGTTTTATTTCTATTCAATATAAAAGAATCACATTGGTAATAATCACATTTTTAAAAAATAATTAATCATTGACTTTGCGTGACTATTTTCAAATTAATCTGTGGTCACAACAAGTCTGTTGACTTGAGGGCAATGGGGTTTAAATAATTCCGTGACTGTGCGTGCCTATGTCAAACTTAATCTCGGATGAGCCGAAATGACTTTTAGATCACTCCGTGACTGTGCGTGACTGTGCGTGACTACCCAAAATTAATCTATACTCACAACAACACTATGGGCCCAGTTTCAGATCAATTGGATAAGGGGAGGTGGGGTTGCCCCATGGCAGACATACAGACAGACAGACAGAGAGTATAATTTAAAAGAAGAGTTTTATAATAAGAAATGTTTTTCATATTTTCGGTTTATTTAACATTAAAATACATAAGAAAATTAAATAAATCAGTGTTGTGATGCTTCTTGCTGATTTTCCAGTTCCAGCGTACAGGTATTGCAACGATGCAACAATGCAACTGCTTTGTTGCAAGTAGAGAAATTCGCTCTGGTTTTACGCTGGCATTCGTAATCCACACGGCATACTTGACATGACATACTTGACATACTTGCTATCGATCTTGCTACTATCTACAAAGACAAAAATATTCAGTTTTTCCGCTTTTGTTTGTTTCAAAATTATTTTATTTTACCTTTACATTGTATGCTTCCATAGCGCTTCGAAGCCTGGGATAGCTCGGTTTCTTCATCGTTTGGAAGAATATGTGTCAAGCATCTGATCCATCATATCCACGCCGGATTTATTAGCATTGTAATCTTAAATAACCATGGGCTGCCTTTTTTAAGTCGCAAGTATATTGCATTGTAGACAGCAAAGTTACCACTTTATTCTTCTTCGGAACATATGCATGAGCACAGTGATATATCGCATCCGTAAAAGCCAAACAATGAGCTAGAAACAAGACGTGCAGGACTTTTGAGGAACTCTCGTGGTACAAATATTTTATTTGAGTGTACTGTTCCAACAACTGCAGTTGACTGCCTCATCAATGTACGCACCACATCCAACATGTAGAAAAGATTGTCAGCACAAATTGTGCAGCCTGCATTTACATATCTTTCCACTAGTTGATACACAACATCTTATTCTTGATTTACCTTACGCTCGTGACCAGGCAACTTCCCAGAGTAACTCATTCCTTTGAGGCGATAAAATAATTTCGAGTCGCAGAGCCACCATACTTTTATTCAGTCCTTGGCTGGCTTAGACGTATTTTGTTAACCGTATGTGGCCTCTATAAGGGAATAATTGGTTGTCTACGGTCAGTAAATCGTGCGGGATGTAAGCTTCCGCTAAATTGGCCTGCAACCTTTACCAAACATTGTCAATAGCACCAGTTTTACTGTTGATTAAGTGTTCCCGTCGCGTATTTGCGTTATCAAAGCGAATGAAATTTTGTATGAGCATAACCGAGCGTATGATAATACGGCTTTATATATTGGTTGAGGCCCCCAATTCCTTATTAGGCTCATTATTCGATTTAGACAGCCCAACATACAAAACGGTAGACAAAAATGCATCGAAAAAACGCAATTCAACAAAAATCATTAGCGATTTCTTCTAATAAGAGTAGGGACCTTAAATGAAGTTCTTGAGTTCTTTTTGTATAAATTATTGTTCAAGGGTACTATGCGTATTTCTGAATAGAAACAAATTATAATATTTTATAAGCGCTCTTTATTACTTACGGATCAAAATAGAACCAATTAAATTATTTCTTAGTCTACCCTACATGAATGATATTCCTAACACGGCACACATTTCTAATGTTTTCTGCTAATGTTGGTAATCAGTTGCACACTCGCTGGTTACCAAGTGTTGGTATTACGAATTTGTTGAATTGGAACAAATGATGGGAATAGGAATATTCCCAGCATATCGAAATATGTTAATATATGTGCAGTTATTAAGAATTTTTACTGCATATGACAAATTATTTGTGTTCCCACGACTAAACTGTGGTTTATTAATCGCATATCATTTCAATTTGGTGGGTACCATATGAGCCTTTTTTCTTATTTGTTCATGTTTGTCTATTAACGCAGACCATTATTGGAAAGGTTTGTTGTAAGCAACATTTGAGATTTTATCTAATTGATTCATTTCGGTAGGCCTGTCTTTACAAATTTAGCAAACGGTTGATGAAGCTGTATTTGGCCCATTTTGCCATCCAACAAAGTAAACACTAAATTATGATTCACACTGAATTGACTATCGCATACTAAAATTTCTGTATTTTCCACTGTTGCAATATCGCCTTCACTTCCACAACAAAACTTAGGACTTTCTCTTTTGTTTCTTTGCTAAATTCGAAGGAAAAAGGCCTTTTATTTCGCCAGCATTCATCTCCAAATGTTGACTGCAGAGTTAAGGGCACCATGGATACTAACCACAAGTTCTTATCACTAATATCACCTGGTAACTTCTGGTTGTACTCCGCATGCCCAGATGAACCATCACAACCACATTTAGACGTCAGCGTGCAACTAGAATCTTGTTTTTTACTTGACATTTATGCCATCTACAATTGAAATGGTTAAGCAACCGCTTTGAAATGGCTGTTTTAACATATTCATCTTGATTTGTAGTAAGTTTTGAATTAATAAAAGTTTTTAGTAATTTAATTTCTTCATTACAATAAGTTATTTATTTACACAGTTCTTCATATGAAATGAAAAGCAAACTCATTTTTATAATTATATATACATAAAAGCTTAAAAACTTTGAAAATTAGAATCGCAAATGTTGTTACTCCTCCTTTTGTTAAGTACAAAGTGATCAACTAATTAATTGCTAATCCTAAAAAGCATATGGTCAGCATCTATTGTTAGTAAGTTGTTTTAATAGTCAATATTAAAAAAATAGCTGCCCTAAAAGTATGCAATAGTTTTTTGCAAAAATTTTATGACAAGTTTCATTACTTACCAGAAATTTACTCTTTCCTTTCTGTTCTCCGACAATATTTTTTAAAAATTAAAATAAGATATATCCACCTTTCATTTGATTGAAAGAACAGCTTAGGGTAAAGTGACTGTAGATTATTTTTTCCATTGAAAATGAAAAATAAATTCATTTTTAGAGGATTATAAATTTGGGCATAACTTCTTATTGGTTTATGGATATCCCCATATTTTTTTATTGTGGGGAAATGCTATATTATTCCGATATATTAAAGTCAAACGGTATGATCAAGAAAATTCTAAATATATAAGCCATTAAATTGCACGAAAATAGAAGTCATTACCTGCTTAGCACCCTCGCATTGGCTTAACTGCAATTTTTAGAAAATAAGATAAATTACAAAAAAAAAAAAAAAACATAAATGCACATTTCATATCTAAACATTTCTCTACATAATTGCATTATAAGATTTTTGAAAATGGTGGTCGAAAAATAGAGCTTTTGATATCAAAATCCCAATGTACTCTGTAGGAGCCATAAACAAATTCACAAAAGTGCCGTATGTATATGGGAGCTCCCTTAAGGGGTGGAGATAAAGGGCAAGTATGTTTCAAGAAAATATTGATCACAAAAAAATAATGGAGGTCAGTCTTATATTTGAACCCGGTAGGGGGAGTTATGGGATTTTTCTTCTAAAAATTTTTAGTCTGTAATATAAATTTTGTATTGGACACCCTTAATGATACGAGAGAAAGGATATGTATGTTCTAAAACACGTTGGGAGTGAAAAACTAACGGTAGTTAGTTCTACATTTTTCCCCGCTAGGATCATCTCAGGTGCGGGTGGTGGGGGACGGTCGTCAATTTTTTACAATTTCATAAAATTTTAATCTTTGCGGCAGCCCCTTGAGGTATGTTTGCAAAAAAATGTCCGAGGGAAGTATTAAGGGGGTCCTACATTTTACCCATCTGGGAGTGACTGTGTGGCAGATATCGAATTTTTTTCAATTCATTTTTTTTTTGTCCCCAATTTGAGCTTGATGAAGAGCCACTTGCACTCGTCCTGCCCTGAATTTTTTAGCTCGTGCAGTTTTTTTGGAACCTCACAAAATTTGGGGGTCTAGCATTTCGAAATCGAAACATTATGCACTATGCCTTACCTAATATATATGCACATGTTTTGTTACGTATAAACATTTTTCACTATTTTTAGTATTTTTAATGCAATTTTATCGGAGTATCTTCACATTTTCCTACATCCTTCCTCGGCTTTTCGACCAAGAGGCTCCAAATTCAATACCGACCTGCTCGAAGTTATGTCAAACAATATTATCCAAATCTTAGACAGGTAAATTGTTTGTTTTGTGAATAAGCGCAATTTCAAGAGACAGACAGACAGACGGACAGACGGTCATCGTCATATCGCCTCGAATTGTTGTAAGGATCAAGGATATATATATATACCAAGGTTCAAACACATCATGTTCTGTTCTAAAACCACCAACACATATTTTTAATTTCATGTCGATTATGTGTGTTTCTAAATTTTGTACTTTGCCGAACACAATCATGAATGTGTGAACACGAACATGTTTCTGTCACGTTTTGTTTTATTCGAAAACACATAAACCACATAGTTTCGAGTGTAGCTATATTTTAGGTTCGTGTTCTGGCACGTGTACTGTAGAAAAACAGAACATGAATAACAAACAGGTTCGAGTTCAGTGACTAACAAGACTTTAATTTTAACCACACAGAGAAATTTTTATATTTTTTTTTTTTGAATTATTTTCGTTTTTCGTTTTTATTAGCTCTTTATTTTTATTATTATTATTTTTTATTATCTTTTTATTTATATTTTTTTATACCTAATAGTGAATTATTTTAGATTTTTTAAATAAATTTGGTTGAAACTATTGTCGTTGTTTTTATCGGGGTGTATCGGAATCTTCGATCGCAAGTGGATAATGTTTAAATTTTTAGCTGTACGCGTTCAGGAACATGAACTGAAAATAAGGCTACACTCGAACTTGTGTATTGTTTTTGAGAACACGAACAGAACACGAACTTAAAATTTAGTTACACTCGAAACTGTGTGGTTTATGTGTGTTCGAAGCAAAAAACACGTGATAGAAAAATGTTCGTGTAGATAAAGAAATATTAAAACGAAACACAGTCATTATTGTGTTCGGCCCCATACAAAATTTAGAAACACACATAATTGTTATGAAAATAGAATATGTGTTTGTTAGTCTGAGCTATGTTTGTCTAGATAAATATATGTACGAGTTTTTATACCCTATACCACTATGTGGTTTGAACGCTATTGAAATTGGTGAGAATCGGTCCATGTTAAGACCTAGCCCCCATACAAATTACCCATATGAAATCGACATAAATTGCCATAAGATCCAAATTGTCATATAGATCTTACTCAAATTGGGTTTTGTATGCGTTCATTAATGAGTAGTCCAAAAATGATCCCTTTGGCCCCATATAGAGCTGCTTCCCGATCTTCACTTAAATCTATTAAAAACAAAAATATTGCACTGATTCTTCTCAGATTTTGTTTGTATATATTTTTGCAAAATCCAAGAGACTTTACCAAACTTGATCAGGATCGGTCCATTTTCGGACCTAGTCACCATATAGATATAGCATCCGATATGAACTTTTTCATATGTGCAGCCAAAAAATTAATAAAAATCAGACTCAAATTTGGTGTTTGCTTATTTTCTATGTCCAGTTAGTTGGGCCTAAGAGATAGGACATGGTATAGGGTATCGTATAGTCGGTCTAGACCTGAACTCTGATATATACTTTCTGGGTCGCAAATGATTTTTTCGATTCGTTTTAAACAGAATGCACAACAATTTTAAGGCTATAAAAAAAGTTTTGAAAAAATAAAATACAAGTAAGAAAATAATTGTCGGTCTATACCGACGACGCGATACCATATACCATGCGTTTAGAGACCCTATCACTTAGCTCCAAATAATTACATAAAGAAAATAAGCAGAAACAAATTTGAGTGGCATTGTAATAAATTTTTTTCCTGACCATATTTTGTAAGGTCATATATTTTTTGCAAAAACATATACAAAACAAAATATGAAAAAAATATGTGCAAGATTTTTGTTTTTTTATATATTTAAGTGAAGATCGGGACTTAGCTTCATATAAGGGCTTTGACTAAGAACTGACCTATAAGTTTTATTTTTGGACTTTTGATAAAAGGATATAATAAACATACACAAATCCGATTTGGCCGAGATCCATATGATAATTTGGATCTTATTGATTATATAGAGTTCATTTGTTTGGGGAGTAGGTTTGCGCAGGCACCGATTTCCACCATTTTCAACAGCGTGTATGCTATGGCCGTAAGAAGTTTACAAACTAAATTTCGTCAAAATACATTCATATTTGCGACCTGCAGTCTGATTAAATTTTTACATAAGAGGAACGGATGGACGGACGGACAGACGGTTATCGCTAAATTGACTCCGATATTGATTCTGAGTCTATCGGTATAATAAAAGATGGGTCTAGATCTATTATTTTTGCTAGTTACAAATATCAGCACAATGTCATTATAACCTGACCACATAGGTGTATAGGAAATAAAAACATTTATTTGAAACTAGTATAGCCCAGCACTCGAAATTCGAGTGCAAATCGTAGGAAATATTATTTTTCCATTCAATTTTTTCTTCCAATGTTTTTTTAATGAGCCCAAAGATATGTCAATCAATTTTAGCAATTCACAATTCAACACAGAGCGTCTGATATATAATTTAGGTCGTTCGCATTAACAGGGTGTAACGAATTATTATAAATATTTTATTTTATTTAATTTAGTATATTTTTAAGACAGATTAAACATAAATTTTATGACTCTCAGCTTCTCCTCCATATGAACTATACATATGCCACTTTTCAGAATCCTCCGTGCTCACATATTGCATAAAAAGGGTACTAAAAATTTACCTTCACGTATTATTATATATAGATCAGTTGAGTTTTGATTTTTACCGACAATTACTTACCATTATTGAAAATCCACAAGAAAAGTAAACAAAGTGGAACGATAGTTGTAACAATGCAATCGATTACTTTATAAAATAATAATTCTAAGCTAACCGCCACTTTTGAAGCAGATCTCAACCAAATGTGCGATGCAGCCATTAGAGGACACTAATTAGAAAAAAAACTGTTTCGTTTTCACTTTTAACTTTGATTTAACTTTTTTACTTCTTTCAGAAGTCAAAATTTGTAATTGGTTTTTTTGCAATGGCTGTCATATATTTTGGAATAGAGGAATATTCTAATAATTGAATTTCTAATAATGGGCTTGATTTGTTATTTTAAATAATATTGTACTGTAATCATTTCATTTGAAGGAAATTATGTTTTATTTTGAATAGCAGTATATTGACATTTTGAGTCAGTTATTTTAATGAACAGTAGTTGAAATTTGTTATTAAAAAAAAGGTGGTCGATTTGTAGAGCTTTGTTTTATCTTATTTTGCTGGGATGTACTAGTAATAAAAAGCTTTAGTTGTGGGCTAGTAAATAAGTTACTATAAAGATGAAATCTAATTTTAGATATTCTTAAAAAATTAATTTTACTGCTTAAAAAAAGAACATGTTCCTAAAACATTATCCACTCGCGATCGGAAAAATCTGAAACACCCCTATAATAACGACAACAATTATTTCAATCAAATTTATTAAAAAAATCTAAAATAATTCATTAGCAGTTATAAAAAAAATAAAAATAAAAAGACAATAATTAAAAAATCATGTGAGTCCAATCGCAGGGGAGTTGTGTAAACATCTAGTAACTAAAGATTTTTTTATAGCACTTTTTTAAAATCAAACAGAAAGCGTATCACTTATAACAATCAACTGCAGGGGCTCTGTTAATATAAAAAAAATTTATTATTATTTATTATTTTAACCGGTTAATTTTTATTTTTCGTTTTTTATTTTTAATTTTTCGTTTTTCATTTTTCGTTTTTCATTTTTCATTTTTAATTTTTTTTTTTTAATATTTAATTTTTTATTTTTCATTTTTTATTTTCATTTTTTAATTTTAATTTTTTAATTTTAATTTTTTAATTTTAATTTTTCATTTTTTATTTCTCATTTTTCATTTTTTATTTTTAATTTTTAATTTTTTTCTTCATTTTTCATTTTTCATTTTCCAATTTTTATTTTTATTTTTTCATTTTTCATTTTTTATTTTTCAGTTTTTATTTTTTTTTTCATTTTTTATTTTTCAGTTTTTATATTTAATTTTTTATTTTTCATTTTTTATTTTTCATTATTCATTTTTAATTTTAGTTTGTCATTTCTTATTTTTCATGTTTCATTTTTCATTTTTCTTTTAATTTTTTAGTTCTAATTTTTTATTATTCATTTTTTATTATTCATTTTTCCTTTTTATTTTTTATTTTTCATTTTTAATTTTTTATTTTTGATTTTTCATTTTGCATTTTTCATTTTTTATTTTTAATTTTTCTTTTTCTATTTTTTATTTTTATTCTTAATTTTTTATTTTCCATTTTTAATTTTTAATTTTTGATATTTTATTTTTTATTTTTCCTTTTTATTTTTTTTAATTTTTATTTTTCATTTTTCATTTTTTATTTTTAATTTTTCAGTTTTTATTTTTCATTTTTCATTTTTTATTTTTAATTTTTATTCTTAATTTTTTATTTTCCTTTTTTAACTTTTTTTTCTTTTTTTATTTTTCATTTTTTATTTTTCATTTTTCATTTTTAATTTATTTTTAATTTTTAGCTTTTCGTTTTTCATTTTTCATTTTTTATTTTTAATTTTTCATTTTTTAATTTTCATGTTTCATTTTTTATTTTTCATTTTTTTATTTTTATTTTTCATTTTTAATTTTAGTTTTATATTTTTCATTTCTTATTTTTCATGTTCCATTTTTATTTTAAATTTTTTTTTTAATTTTTAGTTCTAATTTTTTATTATTCATTTTTCATTTTTCCTTCTTATTTTTTTTTTTAATTTTTCATTTTTAATTTTTTTCTTCCTTTTTCATTTTCCAATTTTGATTTTGCTTTGTTCATTTTTCATTTTTTATTTTTCATTTTTTATTTTTCATTTTTTATATTTAATTTTTTATTTTTCATTTTTTATTTTTCAGTTTTTATTTTTCATTATTCATTTATAATTTTAGTTTAACATTTTTCATTTCTTATTTTTCATGTTCCATTTTTATTTTTATTTTTTTTTTTTTAATTTTTAGTTCTAATTTTTTATTATTCATTTTTTATTTTTCCTTTTTATTTTTTTTTTTAATTTTTTATTTTTCATTTTTTATTTTTTTTTTTGTATTTTTCATTTTCATTCTTAATTTTTTATTTCCCATTTTTAATTTTTTATTTTTCCTTTTTATTTTTTTTTTTTATTTTTATTTTTATTTTTAATTTTTAATTTATTTTTCATTTTTAATTTTTCGTTTTTCATTTTTCATTTTTTATTTTTCGTTTTTTATATTTAATTTTTTATTTTTCATTTTAATTTTTAATTTTATTTTTTCATTTTTCATTTCTTATTTTTCATGTTTCATTTTTTATTTTTATTTTTTAATTTCTAGTTCTAATTCTTTATTATTCATTTTTCCTTTTTATTTTTTTTTAATTTTTTATTTTTATTTTTCTTTTGCATTTTTCATTTTTCATTTTTCATTTTTATTCTTAATTTTTTATTTTCCATTTTTAATTTTTAATTTTTTATATTTTATTTTTCCTTTTTATTTTTTTTAATTTTTATTTTTCATTTTTTATTTTTCATTTTTCAGTTTTTATTTTTTATTTTTAATTTTTATTCTTAATTTTTTATTTTCCTTTTTTAATTTTTTTTTCATTTTTTATTTTTAATTTTTTATTTTTCATTTTTCATTTTTCATTTTTAATTTATGTTTCATTTTTAGTTTTTCGTTTTTCATTTTTCATTTTTTATTTTTCATTTTTCATTTTTTATTTTTAATTTTTCATTTTTATTTTTCATTTTTAATTTTTTTCTTCATTTTTCGTTTTTCATTATCCAATTTTGATTTTTCTTTGTTCATTTTTCATTTTTAATTTTTTATTTTTAATTTTTTATATTTAATTTTTTATTTTTAATTTTTTATTTTCATTATCCATTTTTATTTTTAGTTTTTCATTTTTCATTTCTTATTTTTCATGTTTCATTTTTTATTTTTAATTTTTTTTTTAATTTTTAGTTCAAATTTTTAATTATTCATTTTTTATTTTGCATTTTTCCTTTTTATTTTTTTTTATTTTTTTATTTTTTCTTTTGCATTTTTCATTTTTGTTCTTAATTCTTTCTTTTCCATTTTTATTTTTTTATTTTTTATTTTTCCTTTTTATTTTTTTTAATTTTTATTTTTCTTTTTTCATTTTTTATTTTTCATTTTTTATTTTTAATTTTTCATTTTTAATTTATTTTTCATTTTTAATTTTTCGTTTTTCATTTTTTATTTTTCATTTTTCAATTTTCATTTTTTAATTTTCATGTTTCATTTTTTACTTTTCATTTTTCATTTTTTATTTTTCATTTTTCATTTTTTATTTTTCATTTTTCATTTTTAATTTTTCAATTTTCATTTTTCATTTTTCATTTTTAATTTTTTATTTTTCATTTTTTATTTTTCATTTTTAATTTTAATTTTTCATTTTTTATTTTTCATTTCTAATATTTTATTTTTAATTTTTTTTTTTTTTTTCATTTTCTATTTTTCATTTTTAATTTTCAAACAGGTTATCATAATATCATAATTTTTTCATCAATACAATCACATTTTGTCTTACGACTCACATGTCGCTTACATGTTACGCTGTTTTTGCAATTTACCCCCCTGCGCGTATAGATGTTTACTCATCAAAAAATAGAAACAAAGAGACTTAGTATCGTTTTTTTTTCGATCGCGAGTGGATAATGTTTTAATTTTTAGATGTGTTCATGTTCTGTTTTTTTTGGCAGTACACGTGCAAGAAATCGAACTTAAAATAAAGCTACACTCGAATCTGTGTGGTTTATGTGTATTCGAATCAAAAAATACGTGATAGAAAAATGTTCGTGTAGAGAACGAAATATTAAAACAAAACACAGTCATGATTGTGTTCGGCACCGTACAAAATATAGAAACACACATAATTGATATGAAAATATAAATATGTGTTGGCTGCTTTAGAACAAAACATTGTGTGTTTCGTGTGTATATTTTCTGAACCTTGATTTTTATACATCTCATGCATGGTCCAATAACAGCTTACCATACAACTAACATTAAAATACATCTAAACGATGAGTTTCGGTTACTGTTGCCATCTGGAATTCCTGAGAATTATCAATTTACTCTCGCAGTAATTTCTTGTTTTCGTTTAACATTTACTTATTTTATGTTAATGCCACACTTGTGTTTATAACTTGAGTCGCTGTGTGTGTGTGTGTGGGTGTGTAAAGATTTGATGATATGAGATTTTTTTTTGTATGTTTAACTTTAGATAATTCTCTTCATGCATGTGTTACGGTTATGTTTTATTTTTTCGATGATGATGCATAAAAAAAACAACTGCATGTAACTGCCTGTCATTAAATTTTTTTATGTGATGCAAATACTATTTTATAGTTGTACTAGTTTTTCGTAATCGTTAATCCTTTATTTGAAGCTCAGTAGATTATGTGTTTTTATTGGAATTTCGTTATAGCATTTGTTAGTCAATAATAATATTTTAGTTTTTATTTCCACCAGTAGAGTATGAATGGTATGGTTAACTTGTTACTGTGTTGGTAATACGCCTTGAAATTTTAATTTGAAGTAAAATAAATATTATAGAAACATATATATGGGGGTTTCATGTCAAGTGCACCAACTTTTGAAACCGATGAAACCGAAAAAATTCAAAATAGTGCATTTGTGAAAAATTTAAAAACCGTTGTCTTGAGTTACAAAACATTTATTTTGATAGATATCCCACTCCCATCCCACTAAGCGACCAAAAAGCTCTTAAAGGAAAAATCTTATGCTTTCTTATAAAAAAAAAAAAATGTAATACTCTCACATCGTCAAAAGCGAGAATAATTATAGACGCCGTTACATGTTAGAAATGCTCCACATTATTAATACACCAACAACAAAGAGAATGAATTTTAAAGCTGATATTAATAGTTACGCTCAAAGTTACAGATTTTTGATAAATAAAGGCACAGTTTAATAATTAGTTTTAAGTATATTTCAGTGCAATAACAGATGACAATGTGTTAGCAACTATAGCTTAAAATATTTAATTTTGTTCATGTAAGCATTCACTGTAAGTTTTTGTATTCATGTTAAAAGTATTATAATAATTATTGTTGTTATGTTGTCTTATTGTTATTTATGCTACATATACTTAAGTTATTGTTTTTTGTTAAAAATTTTAGGGAATAATCCTGATGATAATACTCAAAGAGTATCGAAATATCGATTAAATAAGGAGAATATTTATATAATAAAAATCAATGACCTCGAGCTCAACATATGAAGTTTTATTAACAATTTGAAAGGTCGAATAAATACAACTATAAAAATAAAAATTTTTTTTTTTTAAAGTATTTTTTTCCGAAATATTGAAGAAATAGCTATCTAAACTATTTGGGAGAAAATTTTCTAAGAACAATAGGTAATAAGTTACATGGATGAAAAAAAACACCTGTTTGGCCAAAATGTCATATTTTGATCCCCTCTACCTCAGAGAGATCTTGACCGATCTTGTTGAAAAATTGTGCCTAAACTACTATCTAATAGGACTAACCTTGGTACAAATTTCATCCCGATCGGAAGACATCGGTTTCAAAAGTTGGTGCACTTGACATGAAACCCCCATATATATATATATGTTCATTAGGTGGCCCTTAATAAAAAAAAGTGTTCAAACTCTCGGTCTCACCCCCTTTAAATATGCGAGTAGCAAAAAAACTGAGATATACAAAGTTTTTGGTCAATCAAAAAATATTTAGAGGTGCCTCAACGCGAGTGAAAATTTCAAGTGTGTTTATATGGAGAAAATATAACTTTTTTTTCAGATTTTACGATTATTTCGTTCTATAGTTTAATTTTTTCGACAAGTTGTTATATGAATCGATATCAGTACTAAATTATCTTTTAAAATAGCCATATACCTTCAATATCGAATAAAAACTCGCCAATATAACAAATGCCAAAAATTCTGGGTCATGAAATGTGCTGAACATTTTTTCAACTTCAGCAAATTGATTAAAGCCATAATTCTTTTGGTCTCTATACCTATGAGTATTCAAAAATTAAGTATTGTTTTATTACCACGTTTTTAACCTATTGTGAAATAAGACCAAAAATGGAAAATATTTTGATAAAATTTTGAAAGCTCCTTTTTTAAGTTTTTAAAAATTTTCTTAAACAAAATTTCAAAAAATGGATGTGGCACTTTAAAGTTTTGTTAAATATATGTGAGAGATTAACTGTGTGAATTTTTAAGTAAATTTCTCTGCCAGAATTTTTTTTACAAAGAACTATTTTTTGCGGATTTCGAGAAAAATTAGTTTTTTTTGTGTGAAATATTCAGTAAATAAACTCTCTCTAAATATTTTCTATCAAAAATTTATCAGTTGTCTACTTTTAATTGTTATATTTTATCTAAATAGACTAGGATTTCGGAAAAAAATAATATGACCCGATTTACCCTTTCGGAATTGGGGTCACATATGACCCCAAGCTAATAAAAGATAGTTTATTCAAAAAATTCAAATATTTTGTAAGAGCTGTTGAATTTTTAAATGTGACGCTTAAAATATAATAACCAAATGTGCAAGTCTTCCATGCTAAAAATTTGGAAAAAATCGAACAACGCTAAACCATTCCTTGCCTAGGCCAAAATTTAAATATTGGCATATTTTAAAAAATTAATTGTTGTAGTAAACTAGACGAAACCCTTCCTAAGGGTTGGGAAATAAAATTATGCTATATTTTACCGATTTGATGATTATGATGATTTTATAATTTGACGTCGATAACCCATTTGGACTTGGCGCCACAAATTGCTAGTATAGGACGATGAAGTCAAAAAATTGAAATATTTGGCATATACTGCTAAATTTTGGATCATTTTAACCCTAGGAGCATACAAGGGTAAGTTTTCGTAAAATGTAGCACAATAGTATTTCCCAACCCATAGTAAGGGTTTACTAGAACAAGTAATTAGAACAAGTAATTTATTTAAATATGCCAAAATTCATAGTCAGGCCACGTTAAGGACAGGGTTAATGCTGATCGATTTGTTCCAAATTTTTAGCATGGAAGATTTGCACATTTGATTTTATATATCTTAACAGCACTTATAAAATATTTAATTTTTTTGAATAAATTGTCCTATATTAGCTTGGGGTCATATGCGACCCCAAGTCCAAAAGGGTTAATGGGGTCATTTTATTTTTTTCAGAAACCCTAGGCTATTAGGCTAATACATAACAATTAAAAGTAGACAACTGATAAATTTTTGATACAAAGTATTTAGAAAGAGCACATCTACTGAATATTTCACAAAAAAAACTAATTTTTCTCGAAATCCGCAAAAAAAATTCTTGGTAAAAAAAATTCTGCTGGAGGAATTTAGTTAAAAATTCACACAGTTAATCTCTAAAATACATTTATTAAAACCTTAAAGTGCCAGATCCATTTTTTGAAATTTTGTTTAAGAAAATTTTTTAAAACTTAAAAAAGGAGTTTTCAAAATTTTTTCAAAAAAACTTTCCATCTTTGGTCTCATTTCGCGAAAGGTAAGCAACATGGCAATAAAAACAAGACTTAATTTTTGAATAATTATAGGTATAGAGACCAAAAAAAATATGGCTTTAATCAATTTGCTAAAGTTGAAAAAATGTTCATCACATTTCATGACCTAGAGTTTTTTTTTGGCACAAAAGGCATCGAACACTTTTTTTCCATCAATATAATGAGGGGCCACCCTAATGCGCATATAAGCTAATTGTAAGTATTGTCTCACGTTCTATTATTCCCTCCCCCAGCCCATCTCACGCATTAAAAACATTTAGTTTGTGACAAATCAAAAAATTGCGATCCCATATATTATGTATATTCTTGATCTCTATAAGGACTCAAGTCGATATAGCGACAGAACCTCTGAGGACAAGAATAACATACCACATTTTTAGACCCATTATCCTGAGCATCTATATCCAAATCTTTATTAGAAGTACCACTATGTTCCTTTCTCGGTTCTCTATTAGTGATTTTAAAGTGTTTTAAAGTCGACCTAGCCCAATGCTGCTCTTGGATGTGTTTAATTTTACCATATAATAGTTTTGATTGTTGTTCTGTTTGAGTGTTTATATCGGCAGCAACGCATAAAAGTATGCAATACAAAAATCTATCAATATAAATCTCATAAAGAAAATGAGTTTGTCAATTGTTTGTTCTCTTTGTTCTATTTATACGAGTTTTACTTGAAATTTAAGATATTCTCGTATATGCTCTTCTTTTATTAGATCTTTAAAGCAGGGTTATAACTAAATTTATATAGTGTTGCTTGTAAAAGTTTAATATCATACGGTTGTTCAGTAAGTTCTTAAAATGATAGAAATTTAAACAAAGATCCTAAAACTTTTAGCAAAAAGTATGTATTTTAATTGTACTCGTGCAGAATAACATTTCGACCATCTAACTCAGAAGCTATTATTTACAAAACTATTTAAATTTTTGAAAACTTCATTAATTTAAGCTTGAAAAGATATTAAAAAACTACTTATAGTATATATAAATAATTTATTTTTAATTGGTCAAGTACTGGAAAAGATAATGAAGATCTAAATGGGATGTAGAGGATTTAAAGTTTAATTGGAATTTCCGTTCTAGAACGGAATATATAAAGATGTTATAATTTAAAAATACAACGAAAAGAATTAAAATTTTTAAGGCTAGATTCTTAACAAAAGTCATTAGAAGGGAGAAGTGCTGAATCTGATGTAGGAATTTCCCTGTAAACTAAAACCCCAATAGGCCAAGTTACAAGATTAACGATTATAATTCTAGGTCAAAGTTTAACTTTTGTTTTTGAGTTTTTTTTTATTTATTAAAAAATGTCATATTTGGATTGTAATAATATTTATTATAAACAATTTTTGTAATAATGGGGTTTCTTAAATGTTTACACTCAAAAAAAATTTTTTATACTCAAAAAAAAAGAAAAAAAAATTGTAAAATCAACCGGAAATTTTCCTATTATTACTGAAAAATTAAAAATTTTCTGCTGTAAACTTTGCAAATTTGTTTACACTCAAAGAATATTTACACTTAAAAAACGTTAGTAATATTATCTATAAACTTTGCTATTACTACAGAAAAATTTATTATTTTTGCTGCCAAATTTTGTTAATTTTAGCAAAATAAATCTGCTGAATATTAGAGTAATGATTTTGATTTTTCAAATTTTGATATGAAAATATGGGTTTTTATTTTATTGAATCTTTCTGATTTATTAGAACTTTTTATACGTATTTGGGTAAGAAAACCTTTTAAAAGTAAAATAGATTTTAGTAGATTTTGTAAGAATGCACTATGGTAAAACGTTGATATTTTTGGCATAAATTTAATTTTTTTTGTTTAAAATTTAAAATCTGCTTTCGTTTTTTGAATTCGTATACTCTAGCGGTTATATAAACGTTTTTTTATTATAATTTTTTTGTTGCACCCTGTTATTTTATGAAAGGAAAAATCAGCTGTTTCACGGTTGCATTATGAGCAGAAAATGTGCGCGAAATTTTTACTAACTTTGATCGTGAGTAAAACATTAATTGTAAACACTATTAAAAAGTTTAAATATGGAAGAAGTTAGGCAAGGTATGTAAAACAATTTGTGATATAGTTTAAAAAATAGTTGCGCGTTATTGTCTAGTAATTCAGTGTGTTGTTGGTGTGTTATTATAGGCGGAAATTAACAAACCATACGTGTGTTGCGTGGAATATAACTTCTGTGTATAGAAAGGTATTTGCAATATTTCTGAAAACAGTTATTAGTCAAACTATATGTAATCAAACATCATTAACACTTTTTGCTCCCTTTTGTTCCTTTTGGAAAAAAATTTCATTTTATAGTTTCATACGAGTTTTGCCATTCAACACTGCTGGAAGTTTGGAGCAGCAAAAATCGACAAGCAGATAGTGTAAAAGAATTTATTTTGGAGAATATTAAACAACAAAACTTATCAGATGAGCAGCATCAGTTAATTACATAAAAAGTCAAGCAATTTATTGCTTTCATAAATTTAAATTTGCCAAAATGCAATCGAATACTTGAACGATTTAAAAAAAAAAAACACTCGCGTTCGCTTGCATTCAATATAACTATTGAAATAAGTGATTGCGGCTTGTCCTGCAATAAACGAGGCATTTAGACTATACTGATGCAGGGCCTCGTTTGAAGAGACAGTTAGAAAGTGGAGCTTGCCGCAGAACAATAACATTCAACACCTCTTTTATTGCACGCTGCTTCCGTTTCAGCTAAAAAATCAAACGAAAAAGGAACTGCATTTCTGTTGAGAAAAGCTGTTAGCAACGAGAATATAACAGGAATTATAAGGAAACTGGAAAGGAGTGATCCGTTGCCAATAAATGCTGATTATCATTAGCTTTTTTAATTGAAAATGGCTTTACAAAGCAGCAATACATTAACATCAAAGCATTAAATAAGCAGCACGGATTTGACATTTATCCCCCTTACTCCGAGATTGTAAAATCAAAATTGAAATGCAGACCTAATGAAATCAGCTATTGTGATACTAAAACAGAAGTAACAATACAAAATTTACTGGACCATACAGCTAATCGCATACTTGAAATGCAGAAGGACGACCTTGATGTTACTGCACCAACACATTGGAAATTAATTGTAAGTTATGGGTTCGATGGTTCGACAGGACAGAGTTCATATAAACAACGTTTTCAATTGGATGAATATATTGGACTAGACCATTCAGTCTTTGTGACAAACATTGTTCCATTGAAATTAATAGCTGAGCTGAATAGAGTTATTTGGCTAAATAACTCTTCACAGTCTGTCAGATTCTGTTGGCCTCTAAAAATGGAAGTTATAAAAGAATCTACTAAACTTATTTTAAGTGAAAATAGTAAGTTAGGGCAAAACCAAGGGCAAACACATTCTTGTGAAATATGAAGCACATATGACTCCTATAGATGGTAAAGTTCTGAATATTTTAACTGGTACCAACTCATGTCAATCCTGCCCACTATGTGGTGTTAAGCCAAATCAACTGTTAAAAACCCATGACTTCAACTCGAAAATCTTTGGCGTTAAACCAAATAATCTTAAATATGACGTAAGCCCCTTTACATGCATGGATAAGATTTTTTGAATTTGTAGTAAAAATCTCGTATAGAGTGGAATTAGTGATATGGCGTGTTAAAAATGGTGACAAAGTCAAAGTCTCTTTGCGAAAACAATACCTTCAAGAAAGTTTGTGGACGGAAATGGGTCTCAATGTAGACAAACCCAAACAAAATGGCAGTGGAAATAGCAACGATTGATATACTGCAAGAAGAGCATTTAGAAATGTTAACTCTTATCTTCCATTTTAAAGTTGGATTTAAATGTTCTCAAACAATTTTACATTATATTGATTGGCATCGCTTGTGAATATAAGATTGATACAGAAAAATTCAAAAACTTTTGTGGACAAACATTCAATATATATTTTGAAAAGTATTCTTGGTATCCAATGTCTCCAACTCTACACAAAATGTTGGTACATGGGTACCAAATAATGGATACTTCCATACTTCCTGTTGGAGTTCTAGGATAAAATGCATCAGTAGCGAGAAACAAGCTGTATAAAAGCGACAGGAGATCGCATGCAAGGAAATGTAGCCGATCGAATAACATGACAGATGTTTTTAATAGAGCATTGGATTCTTCAGACCCACTGATGTCCACCCTAAGTTTAACAGAACGAAAAAAAATCAACCAAAAAAAAGAGCCTGCTCAGAGAAGTCATTGCCCTTTTCAGACACATTAGAAGGTCATGAAAACGAAGCAGAAGACGATGAGGATGACGAAATTGACACTTCTGGACTGGAGAATATTGAGTTGGAAGAAGAAAATGAAGACGATTAAGTTAGAAAATCTATATTCATATATGGTTTGTAAAATGACAAAGGCATATTAGAATTTGTCTCATATGATTTTATTTTCAGGGATACGGCTGAGCCAACCTTACTTTTATTCAACTAATATTTATCCAACTTATCTTATTCAATAACTTAAGCTTTAAAAAAGTTTCTGGAAAATAAAATGTAAGCATAATTAAAATATCTCCGGTCTTTGAAGGGTTAATGAGCAGTTTTATACCTTAACAAAAAGGCTGAAGCCTTGTCTATTGTCTGAGTATACCAAAAAAATATAAACACATTAAACTTAAGTGGTTTTACCCAAAAAGTGAGGTTAAGAAATTGTTTTATTTTTTAAATATTTCTAGATGCAAACTTACAAATTCTTGAAACAGCTTTCTAGTGACATATATTTGAACATGATCGGTTTATAAATAGCCAACTTATGGGCGATTATACGTTCAAGATTTGGAGGCCTATATTTCGGGATATATGGACCGGCACCAAAAATTTTCTTCTTTTTTATTATTTGCGTTTTATGCCCTTTTAGGAAATAATAACGAAAATAAAAAAAGCCGAGGTGCACTCATTCCGAATTTAAGCCAAAACCTGACCTAATGTTTTATTGGGGAGGCGGAAGAAGGCGTGGTCCAAATAAAAAATAAAAAAACCAAAATTCCATTTTGGTGTTAGTTAAATTCGAGCAAAATTTTAAGTGTCTAGCTTTAAAACTACAATTAATGCCAAAAATATCGCTATCTTGCCCATAGTGCAATGGGAGGTTCCGTTTATTATTTTTTTACTAATACTATATTTTTTGTACTTAAATAACAACGAAAGGCAATTATAGTAAATAATTCATTTGATTCAAATATTGATTGCAAATATTCCATATTCTGTTCTGTGTTATTTCTGTTCTTTAGTAGTTTTTTGACTTCTTCATCTAAATCCCGATGTTCCACTTTCCATTGATTTCGAATACTGGAGATGAACGGAACTGACGTTGCTTATAATATATTAAATAGATCTTCATTTGTGGAATTTCGTGAAATTTTTCTAGTATTGTGCCCTCTATAAAATATGTAATCCTTATTCCTTTTTTCCTGAGCCTCCTCTGATAGATCTCCAAGTGGCACCAAATGATATTTAATGAGATCTTCTCCATTTTATTGACATATTCTGCATGATAAAGGATTTTGTGAACTGTTGCAGACATATTTCTCCATGGGTAGTTGGTTATATATATTTTTGCAGTTTCCTTAGCATAATCTTTTTAGATTCAATTTCTTCATTGCACGCAAGTACTTCTAGAATTATTTTAAATCTGAAAATATGGCTTAAATCCACTCCTGTTATTTCAGATGCTGTTTCTGGATCTGAAAAGAATCTTCTTGCGGTATTGCCATCATTTGTATTGCCTGGCCCTTGTTTTGGCTGATCTATAATCAATCCAAATTTGCGATATTCACCTTGAACATGTTTCTTTTTTGAACGTCTTAACTCTTTGTTGGTTTCGGTGTTTCTTATTGATCCTGAAGACCCGAAATCCCAATTATAATTGATTTTTAGTATGTGTTCCACAAGTCGTATTCTTGTATGTAGTGGTGATAATCCAAATTCATATGCATCGGTATTATCTAATGATTTTGTCGGGACTTGGTTTAATTGGCTTGATGTTGCTTGGCAGATAATGCAGCTGGATGCAGCCTTCGTGTTAGTCAAAGCCTGACCTACTTTTCCATCTATCATTGTCAGCACTAATTGGTAGCTTACTTCAATTTGCTGCCCATCTAACTGTAATTGTAATGGCTGTAGTGTTGCAATTTGGGCCTTGATATCAGCAACTTCTTTGTTGATGGCATCATGATATTTTTTTTTTAATTGAAATTTGATTGGCCTGCAGTAATGCTAATGAGTTGCTATACTTTTAAGAATCCGTTTTGTTCTCACTGGACTAGCTTTAACAACTTTTTCAATGATATCCACTTTCGTTAATTGGTAATTGATGTAGGAAAGATTCTTTTATATTTGTACAACCAATTTCATCGTTAACATTTTTAAGTTTCCACCTCTTAGGCCGAGGCCACGCAATGACCGGCAAAGCGGCAAGCGGCAGAGCGGTGAGCGGCAGAGCGGCGAGTTTGAGCGGCAAGTGGCTTATTACTGAGCGTCATTTCTGAGCGTTTAGTTGTCAAAATGCCATTGTTAATGTTATTATTTATTATTTATATAAAAAGTTTTTATAATATAAGCAAAATATTTTCACTATTTTATGATTTTTATTTATGTTTGACTACATTTCAACCTTTTTAACTTTTCATCGATTGAAAAACAACACAAAAATAGTTGTCGTTAAGATAACAACAACAGCTGACTTAAGCAATAGCGAATATCGTTTTAAAATTTTACTGAATACCAAAATCGATAATTTTGTTGTTTTATTTTTCTAACGATTCAATTATCGTTAAAAAGAAGTCACTGAATCGCGCTACAGATTGATAAAACAAAGAAAATCTATTTTTTTTTGCCATTTTTATTCTTTACCGCTCAGAAAACAAGTAAATATTAGAACAAGTTATATTCCTGAGCGGTGCCGCTTAAACGCTCAGAAATGCCGCTCACATGCCGCTCATTGTGTGGCCACTTCAGTAGTATTTCATATGTTTTAATTTTTTTCCGCTCATCGCTCTGCCGCTCGCCGCTTTGCCGCTCATTGCGTGGCCTCGGCCTTAGATCTATCACTGCAGTTGTCCAATGATTTGCGTGGTCTTCCAGACATATCTTGCTTTGCTGTTTCTGGCTGCTGTTTTGGCCTTCTAACCAGTTTGCACTTTTTATATAAAAATTTTGTTTACTGTAGCTAACGTCCTTGTAGCGTTTTTTTTAGTACTTTGACGAAATTAGATAATTGCTCTTGTATTTCGGTGCTACACGAATTTAAGTTTAATTTTATTTTAACGTAACTCAGAACATCTTCCTGGTTTTTGTTTCTAAAATATTCTTCGGCCAGTTCTTTATAACTGAAGCTCTCCATATTTTTCTGAATAATTTTATTTGCGACTGTTATTGCTAAAATATATTAGAGCAATTGAGTTTGTATTAAAATGTCGCTTTCTTTTAAGCCTTCTCATAAGCCATCGCACTATGTTTCTAGGTAAAATAAAAAGGTAAGAAAATGGCATTAGTGCACTACTACCTAAAATAATATATAAAAAACCCGCTATACAAATGAATTACCTGTGTGCGTTTTCTTTACTACTTGCATTAGTGCATTGTTAGGTAAAATAAAAAGTTTATATCTTATGATAATAAAAAAAAAAAAAAAACAGGTTACTATTAAATTACATCCTCTGCGTATTGACATTCGTACTTACAAATATATTATGGTAGTAGAACAAATAATGACTATTATAACCTATAAAATACGTAAAGCACAAATTTAATACACCATTGTATACGAGTACTTATAGGGCTGTTTAAATTATCGTAATTTGAATTTTTTTTAGAGTAATTTCATTAAAATGAAAAAAGTGTTCTACGCATGGGTCGTCATGGGTGCAAAAGTATATATAATGTTAAAGAGGACACATTCACCTTTCTCCGGGTGGTATACGTTTCTTGTTCCCTTTTATTCCCTAGAAGTTATATTCCACTAAATTTAAAATTTGAGAAATATATATGTAAATATAAAGTTGAAATTTGAGAAATAGTAAATATTTCATAACATCCCTAATATTAAACGGTAGAGCTATGACCACTTACAACAACTAAATACTATAATCTTACGAACATTATTAAAAAGACCGCAGGTCATTATCGATGATAGCTTGCGAGTAGTAACCATTTATTTGCGATAAAAAACAAACAAAAAAACACCTTTTTCTGAAATTCAAAAAACCGTTGAGTTTGACACCATGCCACACCCACAATTAACAACAGTTTAACCTAATTTGTTGGCTACCTTAATCTGGATATATTAGCTATAAAAAGGCGTTAAAATTTTAAAAATTGGTGACAAAAAAAATTAGATTTTTGGCCAGTGAAATCAAAATTTCAGCCACAGTGCATCATTCACAAGAAATCACTTTACCTATTAAAAATAGTAAAAAAAAAAAAACAATAATAATTGAATTAATTAGTTAAACTTTTAATACAATCTTGTGTGCAACAGACTGTTTAATGAAAATTATTTTTGAAAAATATTTAAAAAAAATAAGTAGTTCGAAATAAGGGTACGTTTGTAAATGCAGTAAATTTATGAATCATTGCGGCAGTTATGCCAAGTTTTGTTGCTGATGTGTGATCAGTTGTTGCAAATGCTTTGTTACTGCTCAACAATTACACAGAGTTTGCTTTTTAGAAAATCTTTATTCTACAAATGACAACTTTTTGTTAACTTATAATAAAAACAGAATTAAAAGGAAGATGAAACTACTTTTGATTATTAAAATTAAATTAAAACGAAAAAGAAGGCGGATTCCTAAAATAAAAAATTACTTTGAAATAATAAAACGATATTATTTAAATTTGTATTAACAATTTTTATATAAATCACTAATTACTCTTCCATTCTGCATCAAAGTTTAATTTTTTAAGCTTCGCACTCTATTGCATCAGTAATTAAAATGATGCCATAGTTGCAAAAATTTGCAGCAGCACTGTCAATCGTTTGCATAAATCAGTGCTGCCAAGTGATGCTTTTTTTAATGTTTTACTTTTATTATGCTGCAGTGATGCATAACTACTGCATTTAGGAACGTACCCTAACTCCTATCAAATTTTAAAATTTTACTATTTATTTATTAAAATTGTTCAACAGAGTTTTTAATAATGCTAGTATAGCCTAGCCCTCGAAATTCGAGTGCAAATTCCACGAAATGTTATTTTTTATAAATTTTTTTTCAATGTTTTTAAAAAAATTTATGAATATCTAAATGAGCCTACAGGTATATGCTTATCAGTTTTAGCAATTCATAATTTAAAACAGGGCGTATGATATAAAATTTAAATCATTTGCATTAACAGGGCGTAACGAATTATTATAAATATTATATTTTATTTAATTTAAGATATTCTTAAGACAGATTAAACATAAATTTTATCATTCTCAGCTTCTCCTCCATATGAACTATAACTATGCCAATTTTCACACTCCTCCTTGACCGCATACTGCTGAAAAAGGGGACTAAAAATTTACCTTCACGTATTAATATATAGATAAAAAAAATATTTGTTACTATATAACTTTTATTGAAAAGAAAAAATAGTATTTCTTGAATAGAAGTCTTACAAAACAATAAAAAAAGATATAAATTGAATGTTAACAGTTACGACCAACGATTTTTTTTTATGTTGCCTATAACAGTTACAGGGCGACTTTTGAAAATATCTATAATATTAATAGGCTAGGCGATTTCTTGTGACTGACGTTTTGTTCTACCATTTTATCCCGATTTTGATCAAACGTATATTATTTGAAAGGTATTTCTTTTTCGCCGATTTGCAGATTTACAGATTTTTAAATTTTTTCCTTGATTTTGAGTAAATTGCATTTAAAGTTGCTACTAACACATACATAAAATTATACAATGCTATGTGTGTGTTTATTAAATTTGCTAATGTGTTCGTAATAGAACTGAGTTTGTTTTTTGTGTTGATTTGTGAATTGGCTATAATTGCTTAGCATACTTTTAGGGTCTTTATTTGATGAAAAAATAAAATTTCCTAGAATTTGCGCTCGAATTTCGAGGGCTGGAATCTGGAAGTATATAAAAAAGGGCAATTGTCAAAATACTATTGCCCACTAACATTTGTGCAAAATATTTTTATTCCCTTAACACCGATATTGAATTGAATTGTTTTATGTTTTTTGAAAAGCCTGATTTATCGTTATAATCTCAAATTTAGCTTATTAAAATTTCGGCCTTATTGCTCTCCCTTTCTTATTTAGCTTTAGAGTCGAACTATGAAAACAAAACATAATATTTGGTAATTTCTCAAAAAAAAAAAAAAAAAAAACATGAACATGAACATTATGAAAAATGTTGTATGAACATATTTTAAGTACCTACACTTTAGGTACTCGTACTAAATTTAACGATAATTTCTTTATGTACTACGAACGTATAAATGTGTCGATATTAATCTACGAATACGAGTATGTACACTTTTCACATGAGTATAAACAATAATAAACTTTGCCTTTCTTAAGGGCCCCGGGGGCTCGTTAAACTTAACAGCCTAAGCGTCAAGAAAAAAAATCTCTGATTTCTTTATGGAATGCAAAGCACTTGTAGCATTTGTCAGACCACGACGAATTAAAATGCTATGAATGCCAGGCTGGCTGACTGGCTGGGTAGCTAGTAGCCCGGCCAGGCCAGGCCACATGTTATGCCGCAACATTTGAAAATGTTACAAAAACTTTTGATGTGTAATAAAACATTTTTGGATTTTTTCTAATGTTGTTATTGCTATATTTGGTGGCTGCAATCAGCCAGCCATATAGAATTCTTTTTAAAAACAATACAACACACATTAATATTATGCATGTAGTACTTGTACGAATAGGTCTGACAAATAATAAAACGAAGCCAAATTAAAGCCAAAAACAGAACAGAACAGAGCAGAACAAAAAAAAACAAAACAACAACAACTAAATAGAGATCATAAATACAATTGTAATTAATCAAACAGGAGTTTTATAGTATATGCCCGATAGGTTGTGGCAGGCGCAAAAAACCAACCCCTCCTTGTAATAGAAAGGGAAAAATAACTTTTTCTTAACAACTTACGTTTTTTTTTTTTTTGTTTTTGTGTTTAATGTACAATTTGCCATTTATTTAAGTGTACAAGTAATTACTAGCCCAAAAAAGGGCAAGAAAACACAATTGTAACTGTTGTGGTGGTGGCATTCGTGGTGGTGGTGTCGTGGTGCAACCCACGTAAATGGGAAATAATGTTTCCGTTTTGAAAACATTCACTAGTAACAGGACGAATTACAAAGACTCTGTATTAAAAGCCACACAAGTTTTTGTGTTGTAAGTAAATAGTGAGAGTACTTGTTACAATTGAAACTACACAACAAAAACTTAGTAATTATTTTCCAAAATACACATCCTGTTGAGGTGAATTATGTTTGTTGTAAGTTTGTTTGTAACATTTGTCCATTAAAAGTCCTTTTTATATATTAGCAATCGATCGTGTCACTGATAACCGATCATTATTATAACTATTCACTGTAAAACAGGTGACATATGCCATACTTCGTTGTTGTTGTTGTTGTTGTTGGTAGTTGTTGTACATGTAAATGTATTGTTGCATGTTTCAAGTTTCCATTTTGGTGCTTGTGGGAAGCAGGTGGTATGGGACGGTCAATATTGTTGGGTGGGAAGCAATATTATTTTGAGCAGTGTTCGTGAAATTGGTGTAGGTGAACTATTTTGTCATTGATATTTATTTAATTATATTTTAATTAAGGTATTTAATCAAAAAAAGTATACTTTTTTCTCATGACCTGTGGAAACCACAAAAATTTCTTTAATGTTACTGCTTAAGAATGGAACACAAAAATTTTTATACGGTTAAGCAATTTGTTTGAATTTGTTTCTCCGCCACTCGAAGTTATTATTTGAAAATCCAAAAATTTTAAAGAAATAAGAAAAAATACGTCCAGGAAACAAATAATTAAAATTTAAATCATAAGAGAGTATATATGTTGCAAATACCTCTTTAACGATTACACTCAAAACTTTAAAAAATGTGAAACAATTCTGTTTAATTTCTATACCAAGCTGTTCGGAATTCAACATTTTGAGTTTATTTTTACCACAGACAAGTGACAAATGCAACAGACATCTCTAGGTCGTTAAAGATCGATACCATATTATTAAAGCCTGTAGATGTTTGTTTCACTGAGTTATATTTTTGGGGCATTGTCTGGGGGGGTGATAAATTCCAAATAAGGCTGAAAGTACTAGGCCACTGTAGAAAAACCTCCAATATGTTCACCATTCTCAGGCTCTTATATTTTTGTTTTCTTTATTTTGATGTTTGTTTGCTTAGTTCTTCAGGTACAAACATTTAATTTAAAACGAAAAATGAAAGTGTGCAGCTTAAAAGCAGTTTTACTACAGAAGACCAATAAAAAAAAATTCGGTTGCAATCGCGAATAGTACAGAAACGAAATAGAGGGTACGTTCGTAAATGCAGTAGTTATGCATCACTGCAGCATAATAAAAGTAAAACGTCCAAAAAAGCATCACTTGGCAGCACTGATTTACGTCAAAAATTTTTTTATGCAAACAATTGACAGTGCTGCTGCAAATTTGTGCAACTATGGTATCCTTTTAATTACTGATGCAATAGAGCGCGAAGCTCAAAAAAATTAAGCATTGGTGCATTATATAAAAATGGTTAATACAAATTTAAATAAAATGGTTTTATTTTATTTATTTAGGAATCCGCCAACTTTTTCGTTTTAATTTAATTTCAATAACCAAAAGTCGTTTCATCTTTCTTTTAATTCTGTTTTTATTATAAGTTAATAAAAAGTTGTCATTTTTAGAATCAAGATTTTCAATAATATTTGTTAATGTTATTATGGTGAACATGTTTTTTATATTTTACAAAACATTCTAAAAACCAAACTCTGTGCAATTGTTGAGCAGTAACAAAGCATCTGCAACAACTGATCACGCATCAGCAACAAAACTTGGAATAACTGCCGCAATGATGCACAAATTTAGTGCATTAATGAACATACCCAGACCTATGATGTACTAGGAAATTTTATAAAAATGGCTAACTAATCTAAACATATATGGCGTATACTTCTTCTATATTACAGATCGTATAATGCGAGTAAAAATTTCGTATTTCATTGCTACGTTCTTAAAACAAAAATCATCTGAGTCCGTTCATGTGGAAACATCTAGTAATTAAGATTTTTTTATGGCACTTTTTTAAAATCAAACAAAAAGCGCCATCTATGTATCACTTATTGCAATCATCTGCATGTCCTCTGCTATTATAAAAATATTTTTTTTTATTTATTATTTCAACTGGTTAATGTTTAGTATTTCATTTTTCGTTTTTCATTTTTTATTTTTAATTTTTCATTGTTTATTTTTCGTTTTTCATTTTCATTTTTCATTTTTTGTTTTTTATTTTTTATTTTTCATTTTTAATTTTTTATTTTTTATTTTTCTTTTTTATTTTTCAGTTTTCATTTTTAACTTTTTATTTTTCATTTTTTATTTTTTATTTTTCAATTTTCATTTTCCATTTTTCATTTTTTATTTTTCATTTTTCATTATACCCTATACCATGTGCTGCTGTTTGTAACTACCAAAAATATTTGACCTAGACCCATCTTTTATTATACCGATCGAATCAGAATCACTATCTGATTCGATTTAACGATGTCCGTCCGTCCGTTTGTCTGTTCGTCCGTCCGTCTGTGTGTCCATGTAAACTTTGTAATCAAACTGCAGGTCGTCGGCCATGGGACGAACGCTATTGAAATTGGTGAGAATACGTCCATGTTCAGACGTAGCCCCCACACAAATGACCCCTATCAAATCGCCATAACTTGCCATAAGATCCAAATTATCATATAATTCCGTCTGTATGTGTTTATTACATCCACTAATGAGTAGTCCGAAAATGATACCTATGGGACAACTCTTAGTCATAGCCCCCATATAAAGCTGCTTCCCGATCTTCACCTAAATCTATCAAAAAACAAAAATATTGCACTGATTTATCTGAAATTTTGTTTGTATATATTTTCGCAAAATATAAGAGACTTTACCAACCATGGTCCGAATCGGTCCATTTTTGGACCTAGTCCCCATATAGACATAGCTTCCGATATGAACTATTTCATACCTGCAGCCAAAAAAATTAATAAAAATCCCACTCAAATTTGGTTTATGCTTATTTTCTATGTCCAGTTAGTTGGACCTGTGAGATAGGGTCTCTAAACGCATGGTATAGGGTATCGTATAGTCGGTCTAGGCCGACTATAATTTTCTCACATGTTTTTTATTTGTGATTTTTAATTTTTCATTTTTTATTTTTCATTTTTCATTTTTAATTATTTTTTTTATTTTTTATTTTTAATTTTTAATTTTTAATTTTTTTTAATTTTTTATTTTTCATTTTTAATTTTTTTTCATTTTTCATTTTTTATTTTTCAGTTTTAATTTTTTATTTTTCATTTCTATTATTCATTTTCTATTTTGCATTTTTCGTTTTTCATTTTTCAGTTTTCATATTTAATTTTTTATTTTTCATTTTTTATTTTTCATTTTATATTTTTCATTTTATATTTTCATTTTTTATTTGTCATTTTTCATTTTTTATTTTTCAGTTTTCAATTAAAATTTTGTTTTTAATTTGCATTTTTTATTTTTCTTTTTTAATTTTTTATTTTTAATTTTTAATTTTTCGATTTTCGTTTTTCGTTTTCATTTTTTATTTATTTTTTATTTTTTATTTTTAATTTTTCATTTTTCATTTTTGTTTTCCATTTTGGATTTTTAATTTTTTATTTTTCATTTTTATACCCTATTCCATTATGTGGTATAATGACTTTGTGCTGCTGTTTGTAACTACCAAAATTATTTGACCTGGATCCATCTTTTATTATACCGATCGACTCAGAATCACTCACTTTCTGAGTCGATTAAACGATGTCCGTCCGTCCGTCCGTCCGTCCGTCTATGTATCCATATAAACCTTGTAATCAAACTACTGGTCGCAAATATGAATATATTTTGATGAAATTTGGTGTATAAGCTTTTATCGACCATAGGATGAACGTTATTGAAATTGGCGAAATTCGGTCCATGTTCAGACCTAGTGCCCATACAAATGAACCTATGAAATGACATAAATTGCCATAAGATCCAAATTATCATATAGATCTCAGTCAAATTGGGTTTGTGTTATTATATTATATCACTAATCAGTAGTCCAAAAATAATACCCGTAGGACAATTCTTAGTCATAGGCCCCATATAGCGCTGCTTCCCGATCTTCACTTAAATCTATCAAAAAACAAAAATAAAATATTTTACAGATTTTTCTCAAATTTGCTTTGTATAAGTTTTTGCAAAAAATAAGTGACCTTACCAAATATGGCCAGGACCGGTCCATTTTTCGACCTAGTCCCCATATAAATATAGCACCCGATATGAACTTTTTCATATCTGCAGCCAAAAAAATTAATAAAAATCCCAGTCAAATTTGATTTATGCTTATTTTCTATATCCAGTTAGTTGGGCCTGAGAGATAGGGTCTCTAAACGCATGGTAGAAGGTATCGTATAGTCGGTCTAGACTGACTATAATTTTCTTACTTATTTTTTATTTGTGATTTTTAATTTTTCATTTTTTATTTTTCATTTTTAATTTTTTCTTTATTTTTTATTTTTAATTTTTTTTTAATTTTTTATTTTTCAGTTTTCATTTTTCGTTTTTAATTTTTTATTTTTCAGTTTTCGTTTTTCATTTTTTATTTTTCATTTTTCATTTTTTATTTTTAATTTTTTATTTTTCATTTTCATTTTAAATTTATTTTTCATATTTATTTTTCATTTTTTATTTTTCATTTTATATTTTTCATTTTAAATTTTTTATTTTTCGTTTTTTTTTCATTTTTAATTTTTTATCTTTAATTTTTTTTTTCATTTTTAATTTTTTATTTTTCATTTTTCGTTTTTTATTTTTCATTTTCCTTTTCATTTTTTATTTTTCATTTTTAATTTTTTTATTTTTTATTTTGTATTTTGTATTTTTTATTTTTTATTTTTTATTTTTTATTTTTTATTTTTAATTTTAAATTTTTAATTTTTAATTTTTAATTTTTAATTTTTTATTTTTCATTTTTCATTTTTTATTTTTTATTTTTAAGTTTTTATTTTTCATTTTTAATTTTTCGTTTTTTTATTTACAAAGCGTCATCTATATATCACTTATAGTAATCAAGTGCCCTGCATATAATATAAAAATATTTTATTTTTGTTATTTCAACCGGTTAGTTCTTAATTTTTCGTTTTTTATTTTTAATTTTTCGTTCTTCATTTTTTATTTTTAATTTTTTTTTTCATTTTTAATTTTCATTTTTCGTTTTTCATTTTTCATTTTTTATTTTTCATTTTTTATTTTTCTTTTTTCATTTTTTATTTTTCATTTTTTACTTCTAATTTTTCATTTCTTATTTTTCATTTTTTATTTTTAATTTTTTATCTTAAATTTTTTATTTTTAGTTTTCATTTTTCAGTTTTTATTTTTCATATTTAATTTTTCATTTTTAATTTTTCGTTTTTCATTTTTCATTTTTTATTTTTCGTTTTTCATTTTTCACATTTAATTTTTAGTTTTTCATTTTTCATTTTTTATTTTTCAGTTTTCATTTGTTATTTTTCGTTTTTCATTTTTCATTTCTTATTTTTTATTTTTCACTTTTATTTTTAATTTTTTATTTTTCATTTTTTATTTTTCATTTTCAAACAGGTTATAAGTTACACCGATTTTGTAATACGGCTCACATGTTACGCTGTTTTTGTGATTGTATTGTGAAATAGAAATTTACCCCGCTGCGCGTATAGATGTTAACGGATCAAAAATTACAGCTTTTTTGTTGTTAAATAAACCTTTTTTTAAACGTGCTAGTGTAAAAAAGAAATCTTATCAATTTTGTTAATGAGCGGTACCAGTATGTCTAATATATTCATGAGTCTATACTACTGCAAGCAAAGAGAATAAAAATCTGTTTTATTTTAAGAGCAGTAGTAAGACAATAATACGGTGGGAATTTTAGTCACAAAATGTTACATTCCAAAACATGAGAATCTCAAAAATATTAAACCCTCGGTTTTTATGTTCACTGTATAACCAATATTCACTGTATAACCATAAACTACAAGAAAAAACTCAAGCCATGGCAACTGGACAACATTTTCAGGTTTCATAGGACGGATATTTCTTATGCACCCTTCGTCCATTTTTAAAAATAATTTTCCATTTTTTAACACTTTATGGTTTTAAGTTTTAAGCTTTTTTAAGATTTTACTTTAAAAAGAATGCTTTAAGTTTTCCACGTATTCTCCTGTGAGAGCTCAGATTATTTGAAAGTTAAGTATCTCTTGAGATTGTTAAGTTTTCGTTAAATTTTTATTTATTTTTTTTTTTTTTTTTGTAATAAAACTAAATCGTTTTTGTAATAAAACTAATACGTAGCCATTAAATAAAAAACCAAAAAGAAAAAAACATGTCAGACTTTAATCAAAAATTTTATTATTAACTAAAATTTATATCAAAAACATAATATGAGCTCCTCCATAAATACTGATTATTAGCATATGTAAAATAAGAACGAAGAAAAGGAAAAAACATGGAACATGGAATATAATACATAATTTATTAGCTTTAGTTGACAGCTGTTGAATGATCGCCACTTACAAGGTTTATTAGCTATTTAAGACAGAAATAAAAATCAAACAAAACAAAAAAAAGAAAAACTAAAATAAAAATAAATGTAAACGAAATGCTAGGAAAATCTCAAAATATTGGCAATTTCAGTAAAAACATACAAACGAATATAAACAAAAATCAAAAAAAAAAAAGGAACAGTCATCATAAAACAAATTTCATTCAATGACACACATCAGCAACAGCTGGTCAAAAGTGGACATTGACTGACTTAATATGCCCTTTCCCCAACAAACACAAACACACACATACACACACACACACTCATACACACATTATTCCATTCCCTCAATGGCTAATGAAAAAACGTATCAACGACGAGAACAAAAAAAATTGTCAAGCATATTTACGGAAAAAAAAGCAAGCAGAAATAATTTATATAATATGATATGAACACGTACAAGTATTTACCACCCATTATAATACAAACTACATCCGTGCTTCCTCTTTCGTTGTTTCCTCCTACCACTGCCGCCCTTTTTTTCTTTCCAAATAATCATACAAAAGTGTTATGTTCGAAAATAGCAAATTTGTTTTCAGTTTATATCGTACGTATATGGAATATCTCGGTTCCATTGACCATTGGAGTTTATGTGTTATAAATATTGTCAACAAAAATAACAACAACAGCTATGGCAACAAAACTAAACATGTGTTTATATTTTGGGGTTGAGAGTTTGGGTGAAGAGCACAAAAAAAGTGGGATTAAATTTGTAAAAAAAAAGATCTCATTCGGTCAAGCTGCTGAATCAATTGATTTGAAAATCCATTTAAACACAAATCACCCAATATTAACCTAACGTCTTTTATATGTACCATATCTCCCGCTCTGCCCCCCCTCCACCTAACTTGAGGCAACCAAATAAGCATTTAGTATTGGATGGGATTCAATATAATGTCGTTGGGTTTTTTGAATAAAAATTCAAAGAGAAAAAAATGATTACTAAATATTAAAAAAAAAACAAATGTTTTAGAACTACCAGTAAAAAGAGAACCATTTTTGAAGTCTACGATTATACTAGATAAAATTCTGGCGATACAAGAGGCTAGTTAATCTATAATATTAATTGGCAATGCGATTTCTTGTGACCGATGTAAGTTTGACAGTTTCACCCCGATTTTGACAAAAAATTTATCATCTGAAGGGTACTTCTTTTTAGCTGTTATCCAAATTTACAGATTTTCATCGTCTGAAATATTTTTTTGGAGTTATGATCGTTTAAAGTTGCTACTAACACATACATAAAATTATACAATGCTATGCATGTGTTTATTAAATTTGTTAGTGTGTTTGTGTTAATGTACTGAGTTTGTTTTCTTCATTTAAAATGAGTTGAATTGTGGCGCATACCTTTAGGGTCTTTATTAAATGAAAAAATAAAATTTTCTAGAATTTGCACTCGAATTTCAAAGGCTGGAATCTGCTAATACTTCATGAACATAGATATATCGATTTGAGATCACCAACGACACATATCGAAAGCATTTGAGCTAAACAAAAAATCGGTGCATGTGCAGTTCTTGTCCTCATTGAGATCTACCTAAATTGCCATAAGATCCAAGTTAAAATGAAAATATATCAAAAAGATTAACCATCGCCGAATCGCATAAACATACAAACAAGCAAGAAAACTATAGTCAGTTTAGACCGACTACACGATACCCAATACCATGCGTTTAGAGACGCTATCTCTTGTCCAACTAACTAGGTGCAGAATATAAGCATAACCAAATTTGTGTGGCATTAATTATTTGTTTGCCTTCGGATATGAAAAAGTTCCTATCGGACCATATCTGGTAAGGTCACTTATTTTTTGGAAAAACATATACAAACCAAATTTTAGAAAAATCTGTGTAATATTTTTGTTTTTTGATAGATTTAAGTGAAGATCTGGAATCAGCTTCATATGGGGCTGTGAGTAAAAATTATCCTATAGGCGGTTTTTTTTTTGACTACTGCAAAATGGATGCAATAAACATACACAATCCCAATTTAAACGAGATTTACATGATAATTTGAATATTACGGCAATTTAAGTCGATCTCATGGGGTCATTTGTATGGCGACTAGTCTGAACATGAACCGATTTCCACCTGTTTCAATAGCTTTCCTCTTATGGCCGATGGAAGTTTATATAATAAATTTCATCAAAATATGTTCATATGTGCGAGCTGTAGTTTTATTTAAAGGTTTGCGGACGGACAGACGGACATCGCTAAATCGACTCAGAAAGTGATTCTAAGTCGATCGGTATAACAAAAGATCTAGGTCTAGGTCAAATATTTTTGGTTGTTACAAACAGCAGCACAAAGTCATTATACCCAGCAATACCTAGGTAATGATTAGTTATAACCGTTTGCGTTACATGGTAATGCTAACCCCATACATTTTGTATTATTTCAAGCTAAACGTTAGGACTTTAAGATAATTATCTGTGTAAATTCTTACTGGTAATGACCACTGTTTGTGTTATTGAAAACTGTAAATAATGAATTAAATTTAATGAAACATACCATTTCGCAGCGATATTTATCATTGGATAAAAAACGCAGCAAACGCTGTTAAATTTTACATTGCATTATGTAAAACATATTATGCGGTGCCAATGTGTTGTTTTTACCGAAATTTACTTTCCTCCTTCTTGTTATCTATAAAGCAAGGTTCAGAAAATACACACATGAAACACACAATGTTCTGTTCTAAAGCAGCCAACACATATTTTTTTATTTATATCAATTATGTGTGTTTCTAAATTTTGTACGGTGCCAAACACAATCATGACTGTGTTTCGTTTTAATATTTCGTTATCTAACGCACATAAACCACACAGATTCGAGTGTAGCTTTATTTTAAGTTCGGTTTCTTGCACGTGTACTGCTAAAAACAGAACATGTTCTTCAATGTCTACATCTAAAAATTAAAACATTACCCACTCGCAGCGCGGTCGAAAATTTCTTTGTACAACGAATTTTCAATCAAACACAATTTTGCTTTCGATGCTAGATGGCAGTTTGTAAAACTTATTGAACATATAAGTTCTAAATCATTTTAATTTCATGAGATTGATGTGCCTTGTGTGCACTGCCGCAGCAGTTAATCTGTAGTAGACAGCAACTCCATAAACGCTTCCTTGCAGTCAAAAATTTGCTATAAATCTGTAAACAAATGGAACCCTTATTAAAACCTCGCATACTTACGTGGTGGAATCCATTTCCAACATGTGGGAAGCATCTCTCATGACGAAGCATTCATCTTCATCAAACGATCATAGAACCATAATTCCATGTCACAAAATAATTAATTATTTTTTTCTTTAATAAATTTGTCAACAAACAATGTTTATTTATAGTGCCAGCTGATAAATATGTACTATTGTGAATAATCCAATTCAGTGAGATTCACAATAGCGCTATTTTATGGAATGTGTGCCATAATATCAAATGAAAATTCGTTGCTCATAATAGGCACCATTATCTTTTTATTTTTATTTTTTTATAACTGCTAATGAATTATTTTAGATTTTTTTTAGTAAATTTAGTTGAAACAATTGTTGCCGTTATTATAGTGGTATTTCAGATTTTTCCGATAGCGAGTGAATATTTTAATTTTTAGATGTACGCGTTGAAGAACATGTTCTGTTTTTTTTTTTCAGTACACGTGCAAGAACACGATCTTAAAATAAAGTTTATAAGTGTTCGAAACAAAAAATACGTAATAGAAAAATGTTCGTGTAGATGACGAAATATTAAAACGAAACACAGTCATGATTGTGTTCGGCACTGTACAAAATTTAGAAACATACATAATTGATATGAAAATAAAAATATGTGTTTGTTGGTCTGAGCTATATTTGTTTACATATCTGTGCGAGATTTCTATTCAGTGTGTGTTTTTTTCTGAACTCTGCTATTAAGTAACTAGTTATTTGTATCAGCACCTAGTAAGGTGCCGGTAAGGCCCATGTTAAAATAATGGGTTTCGTAATGGAAAGGTAACTACTGAACACTTTTGATTTCTTATTATAAATCTCATTACATGTAATGGAAAGTTTTGCTGAGTACCTTACCACTTAGCGGTATAGGATATAAAAATCAACGATTTCCGGAAAAACATGATGTGGAGCAACGAAGCGAAGATCAGTAGGATAGGACTAGATGCAGAAACATTGTTCATCATCCCAAACGTCAAGAGTACAACCCTAGATTCACCCATATGACGGTAAAACACAAGAGTGGTAAGATTGTGGTCCCCTAATAAAAATTAATAGGAAAGTGAACAAGTTTCCGTGCTTGGACATTTTAAAAAACCCTATAGAAATACATGGATTCGATCTTATATTAATTAAATGAAAAATTATGCACCACCACACCACTGTGCTGAGGGTATATATCAGATTGTCATTCATTTCGAACAGTCTTTTCCGGGAAACGGAAAATCGGAAAATTTTTTTGATTATTTCATCGGGTCCTAACCCCAACCAAAAAAGTACCTTTTTCCAAAACATAAAAACAAAATTGAATCTCGTAAAAAATAGTCAAGGAACCAAAAAAAAAAAAAAAAGTAAGAGTGTTAAATTCGTGTTAACACATATGTGGGGTCACGCATGTATATTAGGGTGTCCCAAAGAAAGAAAAATTGTCCCCCAGCAATTTTGGAAAGCTTATAGTGTAAAATATTTTTGAGATTTTTTCCAGATTTTTCGGAAGAGGTTTAGAGGCCGCTAAAGTCGAATTTTACCTAAAAATCGGGTTTTCCGGACATTTTTTGACTTTTACTTATTACTTGGCCCATAACCACGATTTTCTTTGTTACGAAGTCAATATATTAAAAGAAAAGTTTTAAAATTTTACTTTTCTGTGAAGAAATCATAAGTTTCGGTATTTTATTTTGTTTGCTTTTTTGAAAGTAATGCCTTGTAACTTTTAAAATTTTTATCAAAGTTAAAGAAACTAATGACGCAGTTTAAAAGATGGATAAAGAGTGAGTCATTACGCTTTGTACCCTTTTTGTGAAATTACAAATATTCTAAGATGTTTGCCAGTTATGCATCGGTTTTCTTTTAATGCTAGTTTTTATATTTTTTTTTCAAATATTAAATATGGGTTTTTCGTTTGTTGCAATGCGAGTCAATATGGTTGATGTTGAAGTTTTTTGAAACCCCCCCCCAAAACTCAGGCAGCTTACTTCTCACACCCAAAATAAATTAAAATATTATTTTTTTTTTTGCTTTGCAATTATTTATTAGAGCTTTTACGATATAGTTCTATGCCCTGCAATAAATTCTGAAAGTCTGTTTTAGAAGTTGTTACATTAATATAAGAATGAGCCAAGGCCACGCCTCGTTCTGCGACATCATTTACCACGTGCAATTGCCGAACTTTATTCTTTGCTTCACTAAAAGATTTGTTGTTACGCCATTTTTCCGGATCTGTTTGTAAAAATCAACGGATATGTTGCAGGCTTCAAAAAATGCTAGGCTGGCTTCGGATATTAAGTCTTGAATTTGTTTGTTTTTAAGCATGTTTCCGGATAATACTGCTTTTACTAATTCTTTGCCGTTACTTGGTACGTATAGATTTCGGACCATTAAAAGCAAAGTTTTGGTGTCGATACGTTCATCAAAAAACGCTAAGGCAGCAAACTTCGCGGATAGGTACCATTGGTGACTTAGAAAAGTTTTCAAAGCGGCGCGTGCGATTGCTTCGTTAAAGCTTTTATAGCTTTTATATCCAATATCCAATTACTTCAGTAAACTTAAATCATTGAGAGGATCGTATCTAGGGCACTGGCATAGGTATCAATTTTTGATATGTATTCTCAAAATAAATGCATTAAATTCAAGCAATGCGTCAATATTTGAAGCGTTTATGAACGATTGCAGCTGATTTTGAAAAATGCATATTTTTAATGAGTATATAATTTCATCATCCAAAGTGCCCGATTAATAACTCCAGGAGGTTAATTGTGGCTTTTCCATTTTTTTTTTATTATTTTTATTTTTTTTTTTGGTTTTGAAAAACAGAAAACGGCTAACAGTTTAAATTGTGACCTACCTAGCCGAATTTCTTGGATGAAAAAAGAAAATTTTACCAAAAACTAAAAATAATATAACATTGGTCTAACTAAATCTACACAACTTATTTTTGTGGTTTAGTCATCAATAAAGAAATAAAAACATTCTAAAATTATGGCTTTTTATGTATTGTCCAGAACGGTAAAAAATTTGAGGAAATTTCATACATTTCCAGTAAATTTTTTGTAACGAATATAAAAGTTGAATTATTCCAAATTTTGAATGATTCCAATTTTTGAATGATTCAAAATTTTATATTATACAAAGTACATCTGATGTTATAATATCAAGCCATAACCGCCAAAAAGACGTTAGGGACAAAAACCAGATTTTACAGTGGAAGGTTTTGTTTTATTCTTTTGTTCAGCTCGAAGTATTATCATGAAACTAAGTATGTAAGAACTGTTACTTCTTAACTATACATTGCATTTATTTTATTTCATATACTTCCAAGATAACGTGTATTTATGTCGCTTACGTCATTTTCGCTGTCATGCTGGCAATATACTAATTTATGTTAAGGCGATTATGCCTAAATGATTTTATTAAAAAACAACTTTCTGATTTAATTTTTTAATTTTTTCAAATTATTTTCGTATATAAAAATTAAAATTATCGTTCTCAACCTTAAAAACAAAATGAATCTATAATATTAATAGGCTATGCGATTTCTGGTGACCGATGTTCTGTTCTACCGTTTTATCCCGATATTGACCAATCATATATTATTTGAAAGGTATTTCTTTTTAGCCGTTTTGCAGATTTACAGATTTTTAAATTTTTTCCTTCATTTTAAGTAAATTGCATCTAAAGTTGCTAGTAACACATACATAAAATTATACAATGCTATGTGTGTGTTTATTAAATTTGTTAATGTGCTTGTACTAAAAATAAGTTTGTTTTTTGTGTTGATTTGCGAATTTGCTATAATTGATTAGCATACCTTTAGGGTCTTTATTTGATGAAGAAATAAAATTTCCTAGAATTTTCACTCGAATTTCGAGGGCTGGAATCTCTTAGTTATAATTAATAGGAGAAATACTTCAGACTGCAGAATAAATTTTATTTATATTTACATATATATAAATAATTTTTGTCCTATAATTATATGGTTTTAAAAACAATTAACTTTAAATTAAAAACTAAATGCCGTCTTGTTTCAGGTAGTGAATCCTTAATGGTTTTATAATATCGTAGTTTAAATTTAAAAATACTTTGTAAAATCTTGTAGGTATTGTGTTTTTATCACAAACTGTTCTTAAGTCTTAAATTTTGAAGAAATTTGTAATAAATTATCATACTAACGTAGAGGTTCACTGGCTATTTAAGTGATATGTCGTGATCGTCCAATTGAGTTAAGATCATATTCCATACTTAAGTTTCAAAATAGGATTATTTTTTCTAAAGAAGCTGGGAGCAAATCGTCGCGTTCGATATCGAATAAAACCAATCGAAATTCCATATTTTGGTTTATTAGTTAAATAGGACGGACTATCGTCAGACCTCGTTTCACTTTTACTCTTAATTATGGACCATAACTCGTTAGCTGTGACAGAGTAAAATTACTTTTAGTATTTTTTTTTTTGGAAAATAAAAAAATTATTCCAATCGAAAAATTTTGATAACGAATGCGACGATTCGACCCCAGAACGTAATATTGAAAAATTAATTTTTATTCAAGTCCGAAACACAGCTTGAGAAAATGTTTTATAATCTTTGAAACCAAAATTAATCATTATAAAACATATTATGATTAGGGATTAGTTCTCAAGAAATTCATTATAAAAAATTAATAATATTTTGCTTCAGCGCGGGTAAATGCTTTCTAATATCAATACATTTTTCTATATCTTATTTAAAAAGAAGGGTTGAGTTGTGTAAAATTAAAAAAAAAAAAACAAAAGTAATAGAAAAAAAGATTAAGTTATATAATTTAAGATGTAAGAAGTATTTTGACATTTCCTAACAAATATTTTTTTAAAATAGATTTTAAAAGTCAATAGAGCTGAAATGTTTCTTTAATCATCAGGTAAGTGATTAAACTGCATGGGCCCAGAATAACTGACGCGTTGTTTGGTTTTTTCTTATGATTTTTTTTAGAATTTGGTGAAAAAATAATAGAAAATGTTTATACCTTTCACACTATTGTGCAGGGTATATATAGGTTTGTCATTCCGTTTGTAACGCATTGATCGTCTGTCCGTCCGTCTGTCTGTCTGTCTGTCACGCTCAATCTCAAAGTAAGTCATTTATCTGGGCAAAGTTATGATAATGTTGTTTGCCATTATTTTGGGCAGGTCGGTATTGAAAATGGGGTAAATCGGGCATCACTATGCCGAGATATGTCCAAAAAGATGAGAACACCTCTAAAAAATTTTAAAAATTCAGTGTGTTTGTTGTAATAATTTAGTATTACCAAATTATCAAAGTATTGCTTTTTAAAATAGTTTGTTTGCATTTGTTATAAATAGATATTGACGCAAACGTAAAACCGATATCGCTGGTAGTAAGGATTTGGCACAGCCGATTCAACACTCTTACATTTTTTTTACTCCTGTACTATTTTTCAAAAGTCCTTTAATTCGATTTATTGGTTTGTCGCTTTTCCAGTTCTTTTTTTTTTTCTTTGAGAAACTAAAAAAGCGCTTAACAGTTAAAAAAAATATTTTTTTTTCTCAATTTTTTCAAAATATTAGTTTTATGGTTTATTCATCAATAAAGAAATAAAAAAAATCTAACCCATAAAAGCAAAGTTTTTATCAAAACTCTTTCTTTCCGTAATCATTGGTCACAACTAGTCTATGGACCACACACATTGTAGCTGTGCGTGACTTTACCAAAATTAATCTATAGTCACAACAAGACTATGGGCCAAGTTTCAAATCAATTGGGTGAGGCGGAATGGGGTGGCCTCATGCCAGACAGACAGAGAGTATGAGCTAAAAGAAAGAGTTTAAAAATTACGGCTTTTCTGAATTGCCCTGTGTTACGAGGAAATGTTACAGATTTTATGTGCATTTTTTGCAGTTAAAATATTTATTTAATGTAAACAAAAAAGTGATGCTATCATTTAAATGTTGTAGATATTTCTTTGGACACCCTGTACTTTTATAATATAAAATTTGCAATAAATGGATTTTCTTTAATGAAAATTCCAAAATTATCAAGAAATTATTAGAAAGGAAAATTTTTTTTAATTTTTTTGTAACGTTTTTCAACATTTGCGGTAAATTTATTTTAAGTACCAAAAAAATTATTTAAATTTTTTAAGTTTTCGTGTTAAAGAATATATCAATTTGCAGTATTCTTTAATTAAATTTAGAATGATTCCAAATTTTATGTTATACAAAGTGATATCTGTTGCTATAATATTTTCAATGTCAATGAAATTTGATATTGAATAATGTCAAACTTGCAATAATTGAATTTCTTTTAAATGAAAATTGCAAAATATGATTATTTTCTTTACATCAAATAAAAAACTTAGTTCAAGAAATTCATGATAAAAAATTTTTTTATTGGTTTTGGCCATTTTCAGTAAATTTACTGTAAAAAAAATTTGTTTAAATTTTTAAAATTTTTATTTTAATTTTTAAAATTTTTCTTTTAATTTTTAAAATTTGTATTTTAATTTTTAAAATTGTTATTTTAATTTTTAAAATTTGTTTTTATTGATTTATTTTTATTTAATTGTATACATATATACATTTTGTTTACAATTTGAAATTTGCTGTTATAAAATTTTAATGATTTAAAATTTTATATCATAAAAGTATAAATATTTCACATTTGTGTAGCTGTAATTAAATAGTGCGCAATTAGTTTTAAAAATAGTTAATTTTTTCCAATTTGATATTTTGAAAATCGTGACTCAAACATTACTTACACATCCATTGCCTTATCAGTGATTACTAAAAAACTTTTCCTCCTATCCAATTAAGTTATATCTTAAATACTTATAAAATAAAAATAGCTGTACAAAAAAAAAAATTAATGTATATATATATATATATATATATATCGTCTTATTCACATGCCTGTTGTTTAGTAAGTTTCAATTTTTCCTTCTTCTATGTTCTGTTCATAATTCAAGTCAAGGGTAAATTTTTGAACCATTATTTCATGAATTCATGTAACCATACTTAAATTCAATCCAGAACACACTCGTACCATGCTCATTATAAACCCTTCAATAAACCATTTGTAGCATCAAATAAATTGTACGACAAAACCATATTGATGGAGATTTTGCAGATTTGCATTTTAGATGGTGTCTTTTTTTTTTTTTTTTTTGCTTTAAAAATGAAACTTCAACATTCAAGTCTTCTTCCATAAATCGTTTGTTATTTTCTCAATATAAATAAATAAATATTTATTTGTATAATTCTATTGCAGTTGTTGTTTCTCTTATGCGAATTTTAGTTTTATTTGATTTTATTTCGTATTATTTGCCATTGCATACATATGTTGTTGACAGTTTTAATCTTTTTTTGTTTGTTCTTTTAGTTAATATTGGAATTTGTTTACAAAAAAATCTTTTTTGTCCTTCAGCAATATCATCTGTTATTGACAACTTTTGACATTGAAGAAACTGGTTAATATTTTTTCATGATTTTTACAAGCAGTTTAGAATAGTTTAAGAAATTACATGGTGTGAAAAGCTCGCAGCCTCACATATAGATGGCAGTACTGATTCGCATATTTTTGTGTTTTATCACCAGGATCAATCTTAACTAGTTTCTATTAAAAATTATGAAATTTAATTAGAATAAATTTAACGTTATAACAATGTTGCTACCTTCGAAGTTTGAGCAAAAATAGATTCCATAGAATATCATGTTATGTTGAAAATTTTTTTTTATTAAAAAAAAAAAAAAAAATAGCGAGCCAATCAAAACTTGTGTTCTACCTTTAAACGTGACTGGATTTTAGTCGTCCATAGGAGGCAGTTTCTGCGGAAAAATAAATAAGGGAATGAAATTTTTTGTAGATGTTAGAAAAGTCAAAGTGAGTGGGATTGCTGAAACAAATGTTAAAAATATGCAAAAAATTATTTTTTAAATAAGCAACATAATATATTTCCTCTTTGGAAATGAAGAGATTTTTATTTAATCTTTCAGTTTAGTTTTAACCAAAATTAGATACAGTAGCAGGCAAAAGTGAGTGTGTATTCAGCATATTTTTAAGTGTCATAAAATATTAAATAATAAATTTTCACTGCTTAATCCCTATCTTATTAGCAAAAAATTTTATTATATGATAACAGAACAAAAACAAAACAAGTAAGAGTGCTAAATTCGGCTATGCCGAATCTTTGATAACCTCCACCTAGATTTTCTTGCACTATTTGTAAGAAATGTAAATAAAATCTTTGAAAATGTAAACAATTTGATCAACTTATTACTAAATTATTACAACAAATTTTCAGCATTTACGTTTAACAATTTTAAAGTCAATAAATGATAGTAAACAATTTATATTTTTTTAATTTCGGATCTTTTTCGGAAGACTTGTCCATGTCTTATATTTTAAAAGTACTGGCGTTAATCAGTTATATTTTTCAGATCTGATTACATCAGTTTGTCATTCCGTTTGTAACGCATCAATAAATGAATTTTCGTCTATGTGTTTCATGCAAAAGATTTCTTACTTTTGTCGAATTGTAGGGATTTTTTGCAGATTTTTTTTTTCACAGCTTAATATTATATATTTTTCAATTTTAAACTTTAAAATTATAAATATATACCGTTTTTAAGTCTGGTAATAACTCTGTAATATGGAAGAAGTAAATATGTGGCTTCTGTAATAACAATGACAAGTAAAAACAACACTTTTTTGTGAAGTTTACTTGCTTTGTGCATCTTTTTTATACGTACGCCATCTTTGTAGATCTCTTCGATTTTATTAAGTAAGTTTGTAAATAAAAATAACATTAAAATAATATAAATTTAAACATAATTATTTTAGAAAAATGTCCGATTCGTTTTTCGATGATGCTGAAAACACATCAAAGAAATATTGAAGACAAAGGTTTTACTCAAGTTAGTTGATGGGATGGATGACGACTTTAAATGCAGATGCGCAAGGCCTGTGAAAAAATATAAAATTGTGATAAATCAGATCTAAGTATACATGCTAATAACCGATGTCTTAAAAAAAATATCATTTAAAACCAAGAACCAAAATTCTGTTTACGTTACAAGATTCCATTTGCAAGCCATTTTAATAAATTGTGTAAATTTAAACATCTAGCCATATAAAAGATGAATTATACAGAATTGTAAAAATATTTTTTTTATATCTGCCAGCTGCCAGCTCAAAATACAAATTTGACATTCGATAGTCAATGTTCTATAGCCAGCGAAGATCGAAGATCGAATGCAACTCATAATAAGGGCCTCTGTCAGATATTTTCAACAGAGCCATGGATATTTCAGACCCACTTGTTTCTTTCACTAGACCGCTCCAGTTCACTTGAAGCCTAAAATATTTCTAAATTTATTAAATTTATTAAATTTATTAAATTTGAAGATGATGATTCCTAAAAAGCTTATTTTCTTTGTCGATGTAAAATATAAGTTTTCATTACCTTTTATTTGAAGGATAATTGATTCAAATAGAGAAATAATCAGTATATATTGTAATATTATTTGGTAATCGAAAAATTAACTAAAACTGACAATTGTTTTCTTTTCTCAAGAATTTAGAACTTAATGCTTACTTTTATTTCAAATGATTTGTTAGACCAACAACAGTCTTAACATGTTTTCAACTTTTCAAGAAATGGCCAAAAACTTCTTTAATGGCCAAAAACTTACTCTAAAATTTTTTTTTAAGGAGCCACAATAATCAAATACTTTATTGATACTTTATTGACAAAGTTTTGTTGTTTTTTTAATTTTTCATATCGAAGGAACGCTAATAATATTTTTAAAGAAAATAAGTGAAAATTTATACAAATATGCTAAATTATTTCGAGAAAATGATAAATGGTGAAGGAACTTCTTTTAGTATTTGTAAGTGGGCAGAACTGAGCCGCATATTGCGACAGGATTATTGAATGTGTTAATTATTTCTATAGATTTTTTTTTTTTTTTAATTTACTAATTATTCCGCCATTTTGACAAATGTTAAACAAAAAACGTTTAGATTTTCTAAAATTGTCTAAAATTTCCCTAGAACTCTAAACTTAAATTAAGTTAATTAATCATATTAATAAAGGTGCTATTACACGATGTGTTTTTTACATATGTACTGTCACTTTTTATATCCATATGAAACTCCTCATGTCTGTCAAAATTGTCTTTTACATACGATTCATAATTTTTGCTATCACACGTGCATATGTATTTTCGTATGACATAACCTCTAAATGTAAACAACAGCTGATTTAATTTGTGAATTTACAAAAATTTATTGTTAAAAAATAGTTATATATTTATTAATTGTTAATTAATATTAAACAATTAATTTTTCTTTCAATATTAATCTTTATAATTTACTCTGTTTTTCTTTCGCCACAAGCAGTATTGTATTTACATATGTTTGTCATACAAAAATAGAACCTGCTCTAATTGAAAAATTTACATGTGACTTTCCTCATGTATTGTACATAAACAATGTTTCATATATATCAAATGATGTGTACAACTTTTGTTGTGGGAAAATTTGACAGTACATATGTAAAAAAAACATCATGTAACAGCACCTTAAGAAAGGCGATTTCTTGTGACCGATGCAACTTTTCACTTTTTTTTTTTTTTGCGATTTTTGATTTAGACGATTTTTGTTTTTTGCCAATTTCCGTATTGGAGATTTTTGATTTTGACGAATTTTATTTTTAGCGGTTTTTGATTTTTGGCGATTTTTTATTTTAGCGATTTTTTATTTTGGCGATTTTTAATTTTGGCGAATTTGTTTTCTGCGATTTTTGTTATTCACGATTTTCGGTTTAGCCAATTTTTGTGTATGGCGATTATTGTTTTTTGCGATTTTTGTTACTCGCGATTTTTTATTTTGGCGATTTTTGTTTTTTGCGATTTTCGGTATTGGCGATTTTTAATTTGGCGATTTTTGTTTTTTTTGCGATTTTTGATTTTGGCAATTCATGTTTTTTGCGATTTTCCGTATTGAAGATTTTTGATTTTGGCGATTTTTATTTTTTGCGGTTTTTAATTTTTTGGCGATTTTTGATTTTTAGCGATTTTTGATTTTGGCGATTTTTAATTTTGGCGAATTTGTTTTTATGCAATTTTTGTTATTCGCGATTTTTGTTTTGGCGATTTTTGTTTTTTTGCGATTTTCCGCATTGAAAATTTTTGATTTGGCGATTTTTGTTTTTTTGCGATTTTTGATTTTGGCAATTCATGTTTCTTGCGATTTTCCGTATTGAAGATTTTTGATTTTGGCGATTTTTATTTTTTGCGGTTTTAAATTTTTGGCGATTTTTGATTTTAGCGATTTTTGATTTTGGCGATTTTTAATTTTGGCGAATTTGTTTTTATGCAATTTTTGTTATTCGCGATTTTTTGTTTTGGCGATTTTTGTTTTTTGCTATTTTCGGTATTGGCGATTTTTGATTTGGAGATTTTTATTATTTGCAATTTTTGATTTTTGCAATTTTTGTTATTCGCGATTTTCGATTTTGGCGATTTTTGTGATTCGCGATTTTCGGTTTTGTCGATTTTGTTTATTTGCGATTTTTGTTATTCGCGATTTCCGGTTCAGTCAATTTTGGTGTTTGGTGTTTTTTTAGATTCAGTTTTGACGATTTTTGATTTTGGCGATTCCGCTCATATTTTCCACGACATATTTTCCTTACATTGGTAAGTAATGTACTTGTCAAAAGTTTCGAGATTGTTGTTTTCATAGCGCTTGTGCATTAATATCTTATGAAAGCAGATAAAGTCCCAAGACTTTTTTTATTATAGTACTCGAGTTATATGATATTAAATATTCACTTTGTATGGGGTCCCACGCCCACTGTTTTGATCCCGTCCATTTTTTGTCCGAACCCAAAATTTAAATTAAGTTCATTATAAAATATGCAATATTAATAGGCAAGGCGATTTCTTGTGACCGCTGTAACTTTGTCAGTTTTAAACCGATTTTAATCAAACATACCTCATTTGTGAGGTATTTGTTTTTAGCTGCCCACCAGATTTACAAATTTGCACCGACTGGAAATTTGAGTAAAATTCATTTAAAGTTGCTACTAACTCATACATAAAATTATACAATGCTGTGTGTGTTTTTATTATATTTGTTAATGTGTTTGCAAAAATTGTATATGAAAAGCCCTGTGTTGAATTGAAAAATCGAATTTTATTATAATATTTGTACCCCACACGCCCTGTGTTGAGTTATGAATTGCATAAAATTAGCATACCTTTAGGTGGCATACAAGGTGGTTCAAATACCTATAATCTCTTATTTCTGTGTGATCATCAAATATTTATAATGAAATAAATTTAAAAATTTCTATATTTTAAAAAAATATTGAAAGATATAAATCGCATGTAAAAATAAAATTTGCTAGAATTTGCACTCCAATTTAGTAAACAAAAATTTATGAAACTTAAGAGTTTACTAACTATTAGTAAATAAACCAAACGCATTGGCCTCATCCACTAGCTTAATTCTTTAGTAATTCTGCTTCAAGATCAATAAAATTTATATTTAATTCGGTATATTTATAAAATGAATGTAAATGAAATAAAATTCCTTAAAATACCATAAATCCATATAAACAAGTAGATTTTTTTTATGTTTTTGGTTTTATATTTAAGTTGTTTTGCGAAAGCCAAAAATTAAGTCAAGTCATAGATAAATGTTAGAAGATTTTCCTTCTTAATCTCCACAAGTGACTTGAGTGCATATCGCGAAAGCACTTCGTCAAACTGTAGGAAAATAACTATTTCTATTACACTGTTGTGTATTCTCACTCTCTCGTAAATAATGTTTTTTTGTTATTGTTGTAGAAGCTATTAGTTTTATCGCTAAAATGACGTCAAATCGTGCTTATAAAGTAACCGAAGAAAAATGATTAGTAAGAAAAGCTAAGACAAAAAAACAAAACAAAACAAAAAAAAAAATAGGAAACAGAAGTACATACAACAACAATGTTGTTGCCATGATTAGCCAAACATATTGGTTTTTGTTAGTTAGCACCAACAAAAATAACAACAACAACAGCAGGAAAAACAACACTAACACAAGCCCATATTTGATTTTGCAATGTTTCTTCGAATGGTTTTTGTCAAGATGAGTAAGTTTTTTTTTCTGTTGTTGCTTTTGTTTTTAGTACAAGTTCATAATATATGGCTTTATATGGTGTTGTCATGGAACGAAAAGTCAAATGAAAAAAATTAACAAAAAAAAAAAAAAAACGAAATACACAACTTTCAAGACAATAAAAACAGCAGCAACAACAACCAAATAGCTTTATAGTAAAGTATTTACAATAAATCCACAGAAATCTACAAATCTAATGATTAATTATATAAATGCGGCAGCAAAAATGGCGGCAACGAACTTTTGTTACACGCGCCGAGGACGGCGAAGAGTAACGTGAAATAACGAAGGGTGATCTCAGGATTCGATATAAGTAGACTTTCATTCAAAACCTACTCTATAATCATAAAACAAAAGTATTTACTTATTCTTATTTTTATCAACAAATAACAATATATTTCCTAAATTTGTTTTCATCTCAATGAACATTGGTTTTGGAACAGAATAGACACAATGACTAAAATTATTCCCATAGCCGAATTGTGGAGTTGTGAGTTTTTTTTATTTATAAAACATACACAAACCAAATTTTAGCACGATATACATATATATACATATATGTATTAATATGGATTCTAGGACAATTTAGGTAACTAAGTGTGTACATATATCTATTTAAAAAATTCCATTTTCGACCATTCCGTGGCTGATTAATGCTGATATGTCTCATCCGATAAAAAAAATATATTGATATTAGCGATCGTCAGTCAACCGAAAATGTTTATAATTTCGCTATTAATAAATAAATAGCTTCGGAATGTCTGCACAGATTTGCTTCTATAATATCTTGTTTTCTTTTTCCTAGATTTCGATTTTCCCCACACACAGAAAACTGATTAATTTTGGGTTCATTATGAATACAACTATGTTGCCTAAATGTAAATATTTTATCATAATAGGAAATTATTTAAGTTGCTATTAAATTTCAGTTGATATAATCGAAAATATAGTTGTTCCTCTTTAAAACAATTCGATTGGCGTTGAAAACAATTTAAATTATATTTGGGGATTTCTGATTTTGTTGATTTTTGTTTTTAAGATATTAAATTTTTGCAAGTTTTGATTTAGGCGTTTTTGATTTTGGCGATTTTTTTTATTTGCGATATTCGGCTCTCTCGAATTTTGATTTAGGCGTTTTTTCTTGCTTTTAGCGATTTTCCTTTTTGGCGATTTTTATCAATCTCGATTTTCGGTTTTGGCGACTTTTGATTTAGGCGATTTTTGTTTTTAACGATTTTTGACTTAGCTGCATTTTTTACCATTTTTGATTTTTTGCGATTTTGATTTTGGGCATTTTTGTCTTTAGCGATTTTTTTTTTGTGATTGGCGATTTTCGGTTTTGGTGATTTTGTTTTTTGCGGTTTTTATTAATCGCGATTTTCGGTTCAGACAACTTCTATGTTTGTCGATTTTTGATTTTGGCGTTTTTTGATTTTTGCGATTTTTGATTTTGGCGATTTTTATTATTCGCGATTTTCGGTTTCGCCGACTTTTGATTTTTTGGTGATTGTTTCTTTTTTTGCTATTTTTGATTTTGACGAATTTGATTTTGACGATTTTTTCGCTTTGGCGATTTTTGTTTTATTTTGCAGTTTTTGATTTTGGCGATATAGGAATTAGCGGTATTTTCTTGCCATTTTTTATTTTTGGCGATTTTTGTTTTCTTGTTGCGATTTGTGATTTTGACCACTTTTGTCTTTAGCGATTTTTGTTTTTTGCGATTTTTGTTATTCGAGATTTTCGGTTCAGTCAATTTTTGTGTTTGGCGATTTCCGTTTTTTTTTTTTTGCAATTTTTGTTATTCGCGATTTTTGGTTTTGGCGATTTTTGTTTTTTGCGATTTTCGGTATTGGAGGTTTTTGGATTTGCCAACTTTTGTTTCTAGCGGTTTTTGATTTTGGCGATTTTTGATTTTGGCGATTTTTGATTTTGGCGATTTTGTTTTTTGAGATTTTCGGTTCAGTCAATTTTTATGTTTAGCGATTTCTGTTTTTTATGATTATTGTTATTCTCGATTTTTGATTTTTGTAATTCGCCATTTTCGGTTTTGGGGATTTTTGATTTTGGCGATTCCGCCCATGTTTTCCACGAATACATTGGTAAGTAATATACTTGTCAAAAGTTTCAAGACTGTTATTTTCATAGTACTTCATATTATTATATAGGAGGTGCAACGCCCATTAGTCCAATCCCAAAGCTTTTTCTTTTATAGTATATATGATATACTGATGTGATCTCGTCCATTTCTTCCGAGTACTAACGTTGATAACTTATGAACTCACAAAGTCCCAAGGTTTTTACTATTATAATACTCCAGTTATAAGATAGTAAATATTTACTTTGTATGGGGGATGCCACGCCAACTGCACTGATCCAGCCCATTTTTTGTCCGACTACTTACATTAATAAATCATGAACTTAGACAAAGTTCCAATGCTTTCACAATTACAGTATTCTAGATATATGACATTAAATATTTACTTTGTATGGTGGGTGCCACGCCCATTGGTCCGATGCCGCCCATTTTTCTCAACTCTTCAGACTAGTTTAATATGTACATGTACATAGTTTCAGAACTCTTACTGTCGTAGTACTGCAGACTTATACATATAAAAATTAAAATTAGATGTTAAAAATTCACTTTATATGGAGGTGCCATGCCCATTTGAAGAATCCAAAAAAATATTGGCTATTTTTTCTTCCGGATTGGTAGTTACCTACTGTAAAAATTGATCGGTCCAGCGGTGTAGTCTCCTATAAACCATAATCAAACAAACGTAGAGACAAACTTACAAAACTTAATTTTTGTATATAAGATGGGCTTTTTATAGGTTCAAAATTGTCTGAAATGTACACTTCAACTAGTCCTTAGTATAAATTTCATCTTCTAAATAGGATTTTTTTAAAATAATTTCTAAAAATCTACTTCTAGCATTGAATATATTATATATTCGAGGGCTGTACCAGAACAATCCGACCAGACAAAAAATATGAGAAAAATTTTTTTTATTTCTCAACATGATCTTTTAGCTCGATACGCTTTTCTCAGCTTCGATAGCCTTTTTACAGTAAGAACTGTCTAGTTCCTTAAAGTAGCCACCAACCGCACATTCCACCTCCTCAATGTTGGCTAATCTTTTACCACCGGGCCATTTTTTCAAATTTGGAAATAGATAATAATCCGAGGGAGTTGAATCTGGGGAATGAGATGCGAGATGAAGCAATTGGTTATCGTAATAGTAGATGATGTGAACTGCAAGAAGTTAGCATAATACTCACCGTCGATTGTCTTTTCTTGTTGCAGGTAATCAATAGAAATTATTCCACTTGCATCCCAAAAAATAGACACCATAACCTTGCCTACAGATGGAACAATCTTCGCCTTCTTTGGATACGATTTTCCCATATCAGTACACTATTTAGACTGTTCAGGTGCGAAGAGGTGGACCTATGTCTTATCCATGGTTACGAATCGACGCAAAAACTTTATTGCGATGAAACTTCGCCCAATACTCTATTGAAACATCTTAAATATGAACGAACGCGGCACCCATCTTGTGAACAGCTTTCTGTTCTTCAAATTTTCGGTCATTGCATAGCACTTTTTGAAATGCTCATCATTTCAGCTGGCTCACGCACCCGCAATTGGTCCATTACTAGGGTGTTCGCCCTGGCTACTCATATAGCGACGTTTGAACTCTGCCAGACAACATTTTATAGACGTAATGGAAGGTCCAGACTCCCCCAGAATAGAATTTAGCTCTGCTTTAGTATTGGTTGGACCCAGATCTTTCAAATGAAAGTATTGAACTATATAATGGTGGCCAATTTTTTCTAGGTTTATAAATCCTCTGAGATCGTTTTTTTCTGACGGCTCCAAAAAAATATTAAACAACGTGGCGCCTTGAAACACAAATGATATGTTTCATAAGTTTGCCACTTTTCTACATAGTAATATTTTTCAAACTACTGCCGCCATCTATACGCCAGTTCGAGTAGCTCTGGGAACGCTCTTGTATACTACTTTGCTTTTTCCAATAAAAATAGAAGAAATTAATAAACGATTCAAAAATAACAAAGTTAGCAATACTGAAAACATAAATGATAAACGTTTTTACAGTGTACAATATATCCCAAGATTAACCGACAACAAAATAACATCAGATTTGCGTATAAAGCTAACAAAACATTAAACACAATATTCACAAACGTCAAAACTCCAATTGACCAACAACAACAAAATAATATTGTGTATGAAATATCATGTAAAGGCAGTAATGATCAACAATGTAATCAAATTTACATAGGAACGACAAAGAGAGCACTAACTACAAGAATGGGAGAGCATAGAATGGATATCGCGAAAGGCAAAGAATCGACAGCACTTGCACAACATGTACTTTCAACAGGCCACACAGCTGATCTCGAACAAGTGAGGATAATAGATAAAGAAAGAATAGAAAGAAAACGATTTACTAAAGAAAGCTTACACATCCAAAAGCAAATAAACAGAACCATGAACTTGAAGGAAGATACTAACAACATCAACGCTAGCTACATGGTTGCAATAAAATAGACTGTGATTTTAAATTAAGAGGTGTTTTTTATTATTTTCGTATTTTATATGTTCAATGTTATATGTTAAATGTAATATATCTTGTATATAAATGTAATATTGAAAATTGTAAGTTTTAATGTTTTTGGTAAAATATTTATGTAATAATATGATGTTTTTTATAATTAAATAGACAAAATCCCCAGAAGAAATCGACAAAAAATCGAAGAAACGTCGGGAAAAATTGTAATGAAATTGAAGTTTTAATTACAAAAAGGAAAAAAAAAAAAAAAAAAATTTTAGGTCTTACTAGCTAAATAAAAATAAATAAAAAAAAAAAAAATTCTTATAGTTTTTATTTTATTAGTAATTATCCTTGTGCCAAGCTTGCAGAAAGCATATATATCTAAGTCTGGCATTTCGTTTGTAAAAATATACATTCTCGATACTTATAACAAGTGGAGTTTATATAAGATGTCCGTTTCTTCGTCTGCGGAAATCGTCATCACTCCCGTAATAGGTCAGCTAGGATGCTCAGTTTTAGTGAATTATTTTCATTGATATCTAAGGCAGGTTGCTCTTTAAAATCATCGAAATCTGTTTAATAATTCCCGAGATATCAATGAAAATTTAAAAAAAATGTAATTTATTTGTGGTAATTGTAATCATTATTGTTGTTGTGGTCGTCATGTTTGTAGCATTTTCTTAATAAGTGTGAACATATCGTTATACTCCACGTGCAATGTTAGCTTAGGATGGTACCACCACAATATTTTTTAACGTTGTCTCAAATAAACACAAAATAACACCAATATGAAATAAAAATAATAAAAAAGTACATTTTCTTAAAAAGTACCAAGTTATTTATAAAAAATTTAATAACTACTAAACATAAAAACTAATCAGATTTTCTAACATGTATTGCAACATCACCTCCACCTCCACTCAATCTACCGGATCTAAATATTTTATAGCCATTTAAAAATACTAGCAGATTCCAGCCCTCGAAATTCGAGCGCAAATTCTAGGAAATTTTACTTTTTCTTTAAATAAAGACCTAAAAGTTTGTTTATCAATTAAAGCCAATTCACAAATCAACACAAAAAACAAACTCATGTTTATTACAAACACATTAACAAATTCAATAAACACACACATAGCATTGCATAATTTTCTGTATGTATTAGTAGCAACTTTAAATGCAATTTACTCAAAATAAAGGAAAAAATTTAAAAATCTGTAAATCTGCGGATCGGCTAAAAAGAAATACCTTTCAAATAGTATACGTTTGGTCAAAATCGGGATAAAACGGTAGAACAAAACTCAGTCACAAGAAATCGCCTAACCTATTAATATTAATATTAAGTTTGTCGGATACTCAATAAATATTTGATATTTGAAAAAAAAAAAACCTTTAAAACTCCTTCGTCTTTAGTTCCATCATAAACCACTGTCTCTAGCGGAAGTAATGAGAAATAAAAAAAAATCACAGAAAACCACTTGCAAAAATTATACGAAATATTATGTTCGATGATTCAGAGGATGGGTGATGTTGGAAATAAAAAAGAAAGAATATGTACAGATTATTAAGATTGTAAGTTATACCGTTATTTTTATATTTATATACATATGTAATTCGCTTAATGCCACTGTAGTTGTAGTTGTTGTTGTTTGTCGTCTGTCGACTGTTGTTGTTCGATGTATTCAATGTGGATGTGACATTGGCAGCTGCTGCTGCTGCTGCTGCTGCTACTGCTGGTGTTTGGTGCTTATTTATGCTTATTGTTTCACTTGTGTGTGGTGTGAGGACTTTCGTTGATAGGAATTGAACCCGCCCTAGGCTTTAGACCATAAATTTGGAAAGTGTCACACGAAGACCCAACAAACACAAGTAGGAACAGCAACAAATAAAACAGTAAAAACCGCATTTTCGACATACATGACTAACATATACACACACACATACACTATGTTCCAATAATAAACAGAAAATAGAAATTAGACTATCAGGCATGTCACAGAAAAAAATTCCGATCGAAAGTGAAGTGATCGAAGTGAATCCGGAGACCCGTCTATAGATACAGCTGTGTTAATATTCTGTTGTTAATTCTATTTTTGAAAAGAACTACAGGAAATCAATAAAAGAAAGAATTACTCGGTGGATTAATCGAAACTTACAGAACTTGATTTTTAATAAGAATAAACTATTGAAATTGAGAAGGAAAAGTCCAAATAATCCTGATATTGACAAAACATTAAAAAGGATTTCAAATGTAATAAAACGGGCGTATAAGGAGTCTATGACAATTTAAGCGACATTCAACAAAATCCAAAAAATGTTGGAAATTTTTAAATGAAACTCTTGGTGGAACTGGTAACAAACCTATAAAAGTTAAAAATTACAATGGCGTACAAATTCAAGAAGATTCTCATAGTTGAGTTTTTAAATAGACATTTCCTGCGGTCAATAGATATTTTAAAGATGAAAGTTAACCATATCCCAGGCGATTCCTGTAATTTATTAAGAAAGTTGTGCCAATATTTTGAAAAATTTCGTTTTGAATATACTACACACGGTGAAGTTCGAAATATTATTAATGAGGTGACACCCTATATAACTAATATTTTGAACAATATGATAAAGAGAAGCATATACCTAGAAATTTTAAAAATACATAAAGTAGTTCCGATACCAAAGGAGAAATTGGCTAGTACACCTGACCAGTTTAGACCAATGGCGGTTTTATCTGTTATTGATAATATCCTAGAACGAATTTTATATAATCAAATATCAGCTTACATGTATACCAATAATTTATTAAATGATTTCCAATATGGTTTTAGGAAAGGATGTGGAACCGAGGAGGCAGTTGTAAATGTTGTCAATTTTATTTGTAATGGTCTGGATCAAGGTAATAGAGGCGTAGCTGGAATATTTTATGATTGTTCGAAAGCTTTTGATTTAATAGATCACAAGATCTTGCCAAAAAAGTTAAGATACTACGGTATCTACGGTAGAGAGCTGTGTCTTTTTGAGAGTTTTCTTAAAAACAGGAAACAATTTGTGCAAATTAATAATCAAAAAAGTTCTTTTGGTTCAGTTGAATTCGGAGTTCCTCAAGGAAGTGTATTGGGGCCTCTGCTGTTTACTATATATCCTAACGACATTAAAAATTTGGAACTCTCTGGTAAGCTTTTCATTTACGCTGATGATATATGTCTTTTTTATCCTTACAAACACGAAACAGCTGTTAAAGCATATATGGAACGGGATGCATCATATAAACAAACTTTTTCTTAATGCAAGGAAAACTAGTTTAATACGATTTAAACCATATTGTCTGAGCAATAATCACTTCAGTGTTTTTGTCGACGGAAGAGAAATTGAGGAAGTTGATTCCGTGAAATATTTAGGCATAACTCTGCAAAGCGACCTAACTTGGAGCAAATATATTCAGTCTGTTAAAACCAAATGTGCTCAAGCACTTGGATTACTATACAAATTTAAATACAAATTTAATAGAGACACCAAATTTTTAATTTATAATACGCTAATTCACAGCCATCTTAACTACTTAGCCATTTTATTTTATATGGATACAAAAAAAGTTCGGATCTTAAATCTCTGCAACGAATGCAAAACAAGGCTTTAAAGTTAGTATCGAATCTTCCTATTACACACTGCACTATATCAATATATGTGACCTTCTCCGAGAAAAGGGACCTAGTGCGTCAAAAAACGGGTTGTGTCAAAAACGGTGGATTCTGGTACCTAAAAGGGTGTAGAAAATTTAAATGCGTTTTTTTTCTCAAAATTTCATTTTCACACACTAGGTCCCTTTTCTCGGAGAAGGTCGCATATAGTTATTTTTTCAACACAACACTACCAGTTTATGGCATTTATACAATGCAGCTATTATTGTATGTGTTTAAATGCATACATAACATTGGACATCATACAATTCGATTTTAAAGGAACCAACAGGCATAGAGCACAAGGAATAATAGTAACTTAATGATGGCACGGTGCAGATTGGAGGCAACAAAGCAACGTATTGAATTTATGGGTACCCGTGAGTTTAACAAGTTGCCAAACAGTTTGAAAAATAGTAATAGAATTTCAATGTTTAAAACTTCACTAAAAAATTATTTATTTCAACATTTGGAAGAGCTTTTATAGTAAACCTGATCTTATAATGTACAAATTTTAATTTCACATATAAAATTTTTTCTTTTTTTTATACATTTATTAATAATTAATTAAATTCAAATATAACATTTAATTTTACCAACTCGTCTCAACAATGCCTCTAAGGCACTGAGGCACCACACTGTAATGAACTATTAAAATTAAAATAAATAATAATAATAAAAAAAAAAAAATTGGAATTGAAACCATATTTGGCTTCTTCAGAAAACGTGAACCGACACATTTTATTGATATGAAACCACTTTTAATTTCTTAAGTGGAATTGATATTTTAAGTAGCATAGATAAAAAAAAAACTATCCAGAACGACATAAAATTAATAAAAAAATACTATTGGTTTATTTATTTTAGCAAAATTTAGGCATTTCAATCTTTAAAATAAATTTTATTACCAATTTAAGACAAAATCATTTTTTGTTTAGTGGAAGATATTAGTTTTTTCTAACAAAATACAACACTGACAGCAAAAAGCCGAAGCAAAACAAACGCAAAAGAAAAACAATTGAGAAAACCTGTATTAACTAGAAGACTTAAATTTAAAATTTGTTTTACTTTATTTATTGTTAAAGGGGAAAACATCGTAGTTCACGACAAGACCGGATTTTTCTTGAATTCAGGGAGTGTCAGGGGTTCGTGAAGGGAGATCGGCGTTGTTGTGGAATGTCATTTGGCAGACCTGGCAGACCAATTAAATTCTTCTGGCCCACTATCTAAAGAAAATTTTCCAAAACCATCACAAACGCATCCTTGTTGCAACGATAAAACCTAATGAAGCTAAAAGAGATTCATATATGATTTTTGTTTGCAAACAAATGTACATACATATGTAACTTACATTTCATTTGGACTGACAAAGGATCTGATGCATCCTCTATTGTTGCAACAAAGGCTATGCCGGGCATTTTTTGTTTTATATTTATTTATTATTTTATTTATTTAATACAAAACAATTCTTCAAATTTCTCTTTATTTGCTATTTCTTTACAATAATCAGCTGTATATTTTTCGTTACGTTGCCATATTTAATGCACAAAAATAACTTTTTCATTTTTTTTCGCTTGAATGGAAGCGACAAATTTCTGAAGAAGCTAAAACGAAATCGATCGATTTGGTAATACGGAATCAAATCGATTTCGATTTTATTCTCTGACATGGCTGTTTAATAAATTAGCAATAAAGAATTAAAGAAAAGATAACATAGTTTATAATTTTTATAAAAATAAGACACCAACAATAATCTTGACATATTTTCAAAACAAATTAAATATTAACTCCATAATATTAATAAGCTAGGCAATTTCTTGTGACCGATGTTTTGTTCTACCGTTTTATCCCAATTTTGACCAAACGTATATTATTTGAAAGGTATTTCTTTTTGGCCGTTTTACTGATTTACAGATTTTTAAATTTTTTCTTCTATATTAAGCAAATTGCATTTAAAGTTGCTACTAACACATACATAAAATTATGTAATGCTATGTGTGTGTTTATTAAATTTGTTAATTTGTTTGTAATAAAAATGAGTTTGTTTTTGTGTTGATTTGTGAATTGGCTATAATTGATTAGCATACCTTTAGGGTCTTTATTTAACGAAAAAATAAAATTTCCTAGAATTTGCACTCGAATTTCGAGGGCTCGATTTGGAAAACTAGTTTTCTAAAATTTCCAGCATTGCTTAAGTACTGTATATTGGCGGTAACAAGTTCCAAAGACGAATGCATTGTATATAAAACTGACATTCGGAGATCAAACTTTGATCCCTCATTTCAATTATAGAATTATTTCGTCTTGAAGGATATCTGATTAAATAGATATGAAGGCTAGCGTGTAAATATAATGCATGAGTAAAATGATCTTATCTTCAAGAAGCCGCAAAATATTTCCTTCATACCGTGTTATGTGGGATGTTCTCTTCAAATTATAGAGGTATCTTAATATAGAATTGCACATATGTAGCTGTTAAAATCATAGAGCTAATATAATCACAGATGGCAAATATTTTGCATCCATACAATAAAGTTTGAAGTAGATAGGTTTTTGCATGTAGAACTCATACATGGAATGGTGTAAGATGCTGAATTTTCCACAGAGATCGGAGCATTGAATATGTTTTGCTGAAGCAACATTTATATGGTCAGACCAGGTGAGAGTTTTTTTTTTGAAAATAATGCCATGGTTTTTATTTCATCGATAATCTGGCAGTTAAGAACAATATCTGGTACAGCTGGCGGAAGCACAGATCTCTAAATTGATGCATTTAGACTTTGATGTATTGAGTCATCTATACTAATATAATAAAGAGGTAATGTGTGTTTGTTTGTTTGTTTGTTTGTTTGTTTGTAGGAGGTAATCTCCGTAACTACCCATCTGATCTTCCTGAAATTTTCATAGAGTCTTACTGCGGATATGGGAGGTGCTATAGGCTATAATTTTTTAAATATTTTTGGTGGGCGTGGCACCTCCCACACGAAATAAATTTTTAATATCATATACATATATTGAGTACTATGATAGGGAGAGCTTTGAAAATTTGTGTGAGGTCACCTATTGTTAATATTAGTAGCTACGCCGGAAATGGGCGGGATCGGATAAGTGGGCGTGGTACCTCCCATACAAGTAATAGTTCAATATTATATATCTCGAGTACTGTGATAGAGAGAGCTTTCCAAATTTATCTGATATCACTTATTATTAATGTAAATAGTCGGACAAAAAATGGGCAGTATCGGACCAATAAGCGTGGCACCTGCCATACAAATTAAATATAAAATGCCATATATCTGGAGTACTGTAATAGTGAGAGTCTTGGGACTTTGTGTGAGCCCATAAGTTATTCATTTGATTAGTTAGACAAAAAATGGGCGTGATCGGAGAAGTGGGCGTGGCACCGCCCATACAAAGTAAACATATGATATCATATAACTGGTGTGCTAAAAAAGGAAGCTTTGACACTTTGCACGAGCCTATCAGATCTTAGTATGTGTAGTCGAACAAAAAATTGGCGGGTTCACAACAATGGGCGTGGCACTCCCCATGTAAAGTAACTATTTAATGTCATATATCTGCAGAACTGTAAAAGAGAGAGCTTTGTGGCTTTGCGTGAGCCCATAGGTTCTTTGTCTGATTAGTCGAACCAAAAAATGGGCGTGATCCGAGCAGTGGGCGTAGCACCGCCCATGCAAAGTAGATATCTAATATCATATAACTGGTGTACTATAAAAGGGAAAGACTCGACATTTTGCATGACTCCATCAGATATTAATGTGAGTAGTCCAATACAAATTGGCGGGATGGGATTAGTGGGCGTGGCACCTCCTATGTAAAAAGTATGAAGCACTACGAAAGCGACAGTCTTTTGACAAGTTCATTAGTTATCAATGTGATTTGTTGTGGAAGATATATCGTCAAAATCAAAAATCACCAAACCCAAAAATCGTGAAAAATAAAAATTGCCCAAAAAAAAAATATTCAAAATAAAAAATGGGCAAAATCAAAAATCGCTCAAAAGAAAAATTGCCAAATGATATTCTAAGTTCAAGGCCAACAGTTAAGTGTTGCCAGATCTAATATGAATAATCCATATTCTTCTCATGGGCAGCTACATGTACCTTGCTCCAGGGTAGGAACGCCCAAAAATCTGATAATTGTTGTACCGAATGAAAAAACAAAAAACATTGTATATCAGCATCAGCAAGCATTGTAATAGAAAAATCTATACTAATAATTTATACTAACATAATAAAGAGGTAATATTTGTTTCTTATATTAAATGTGATATATCTGAATTACTGTATTAGTGAGAGCCTTGGTACTTTGCGTGAGCCCTTTCATAACAATTCGGAAGGGGGGGGGGAGGGGGAGGGTGTAGCGAAGCACACCGGGTTACATCTAGTAGCATATAAAATGCTCATCAACAATATATATGTATATGTATATATATATTTCCTCTATTTATAAAATTTACAGAGTAGTAAAATTGCAACTATATATCATCAGCTAGGATCTTTGCTTGGTTCCAAGTCAAATTAGGAGATTTGCATTCATTTTTCATTATCCTTATCCATGAGTTTCTGGCTTATCGGGATTTCTATGGCTCTGTGGATTACAGTCCAGTGCATGTCTTGCGATTTCGTCGGTGGCCTTCTCAGGATGTGACCTATCCACGTCCATTTGCGCTTGAAGATTTCCGATTAAATTGGTTTGCAGTTAGCCATCAAGAGCGGTTGTTGAGTGGTTACCCAGTGCGGCCAGAAAATTCGCAGAATTTGTTTTAGGCACTTATTGCAGAAGTATTACAATTTACTGCACGTAGTTTGCACTGTACTCCAGATGCTCCAACCATACAACAGTACCGATTTGACACTGCAGTTAAAGATTTTTAACTTTATGGTGGCGGCTATATTGTTCGCTCTCCATATTCTATGCAGGGATGGGAATGCGATCCGGGCTTTGTTGATTCTATCGGTAATACCACCACTGGAGCCTCCGTCTTTGCAAATTGTGCTACCGAGATATGCTGGTGCCAATCCGCATCGGTTTTGTTTTCTTCACGTTTATTTTGAGGCCAACTTTATTGGCATTGATGGATAGGTTCTGAATCTTCTGTGCTATATCATCGAAGCAGTGTGTAAAAAGGCAAGTATCGTCCGCATAGTCGATATCGTAGAGGAACTACTTATGTTCTAGCAGATGTCATACGGCGTTTCGAAGCTTGTTTGCTGAAGCACGCAATCGAGAAGCAGTAAAAATAGTGTGATTGACAGAACACAGCCTTGTTTAACTTCTGTGTTGAGCTCGAATGGTTGGCTTTCTTCGTCTTAATATCGCGCTTGGCATCAATATATTGCTCATCAATATATATCATTTGGCATCAATGTATAGCTCGCGGATATGGTGGATTATTTTCGGCGGGATTCCCTTGCTACTCAGAGTATCCCAAAGTACCGGTCTGGATACCGTGTTGGAAGCACGTTCGAAATCTACAAATAGTAGATAAACGCTGCTGTTGTATTCGATGGATTGCTCGATGATAATGCGTTTTGTGTTAATATGGTCAACACATGTTCTTCCCGGCCTGAAACTGGCTTCTTCCTTCCGTAGGATCGTTTCTACAACTGGTGACATTCGCTGTAGAATCAGGGACGATAGCAATTTGTTGACGGCATTCAATAACGTGATGCCTCTCCAGTTACTGCATTGCCTTATATTACCCTTCTTCGGCAGTGTCACTACTATGCTCTCCTTCTAGCTGTTTAGTATATACTCTTGTTCCGATATGGGTGCCAGGGCTTCGGCGATGAGTTCAGCACTATATTTGAGTTGTTCTGAGGGTATGCTATCAGGCCCGGTCGCTTTTGAGTTCTTCAGGTTTGATAGTGTGTGCAGTACTTCAGGTGGTATTGTGGAAATTTTTCTTCTCGGGAGGCGTCTATTTTCATGCCAGGAGTACTGCAACGTTTGAATGGTGGCGGGTAGGGAACTCGTTGTAGAGAAGAAATCTGGCCAGCATAGTAGTTCATCATTGGTGATGGTGAGATCGTTGCCATTATCGTCCTTGATGCCGTCTGTAGTACGTGCTTGTCTGACAGCTTTGTACACACCACATGTATTGACCACTGCTGATGCCTGTTTAGCATTTTCCGTAATATTACTATAGTAGGCTTCTCTATCGTCCCACGCCATATACCTGATTTTGGCAGCGGTCTGGCCGTATTCGGTATTTGCACTGCGCTTGGTATTGTCCGTTTTAGCCCGGTTGATTTTGTTTTTCGTATGCTTGGCCGTTCAAATTACATACGTGTCCGTACATTTATCTTTTGGAAAACATAAAACCTACGAAGATTGTCTGCACAGTACAAGTTTAACTTGCTCTCATCAGACCGTATAACGTTTCTCCATTGGTTAAGATTCCAATTACGTTGCATTCTGGTCCACTAGAACCGTTAAGTTCTCATTTTCTTTATTAGAAGGGGTTTTTTGCTGGTCTACTGTGAACCGTTTGCGGAATAATGCTTACTTGATGCTTTCGTTTGAGATCTCTTATTTCCATGGCACTTCCAAAATTATTGTTCAGGCTCATTAGGTGTATAACGGTATCGGTTCGGTCAGATGTTTTTCTCCTCGTCCTTTCCCTGCTGGTTCTTTTTTCCAGCAAATTTATCACGGTTGGATGACTGTCTTGAAATATCGCGGCAAGGCAATCCTTTTTCCTCCAATTACTATGACTAAACTTGGTCCTACAAGGTATATTTAAGGAATACACAAAAAATTTGAGCGAAATCTATATGATAATGTGGACCCTAGGGCATCTTAAGATGATCTTATAAGGAGATTAAGTTCGAAGATTCATAGATTTTCACCAATTTCAATGCCGCTCATTCTATTAGAAAGAAAAGCTTATATGCAAGATTTCATAAAAATATATTCATATATGTGAATTTTAGTTTGATTACAAGCTTTCCATGGACACTCAGACAGGTGGATGGATGAACATCGCTAAATCGATGTCATAACAAACCCTCTGCACACTGGTGTGTAGTGAGTCTTGGTCAGTCATTTAAAACTTTTTAAAACTTTCAATTGTAATGATGTTGTATCAACAGCTATATTACATATTTTAATTGCATTTTTGAGCAACGTGATACGCAAATTATGATTCTGTATACTTATGGAGCATATTGTATATATTTGCAAAAATAAAAAAATTAATACAAAATAAAAATAATATAAACATAAAGCAACACGCACGCATATATTTAGTTTAGTTTAGTTTTGTTCCATTTCAGATTGTATTTTATTTTATTGTAATATACAGAGGTGTGGGGTATGTGCACATATGTGTGTATTTGCGGTGACTGGTGGCGCCCCCAGTGACAGTTATAACTGCTGTCATAACAAATTCATACGATTGAAGGCCAAACAGCATCGGCCATAAGACACCAAATGACGGTTTTCTCTATTGGTTTCGCTATTCATATGTTCCGCAACTTTCTTTGTTTTGATTTTCTTGTTATTATTTTGTGTCATACACACACACACACACACACTCACAAGCTACCATACAAAATTGGTTGTTTTATATGCAAACACTAAAGAGCCAGAGAAGTTGCGAGGATGTGGATGGGCTGTTAAGGCGTTTTGGGTAGGAGTTGCTTGTAGTATTTTGTATTTTTGTTATTTGTTGGCCATTTGACTAGGGTTACTGTGCCGGATTTATGCACAAACATAAATACGACAATAATTTATGACTTACATACATACAAAAAAAGAAACAAGAAGTGTTTTTTTTTTCTTTTCCTTAAGTTTGAATTGTTTTTAGCTTTGCATTCACTAGATATCACTTTCTATGTTGCTCGAGCTGATTTAATAGCCTACTGAACCGGAAGCTGGAGTTTTTTTTTTTTATAATAAATAAAAATTTAACAAATCTATAATGAAGTAAAATTTTAAAACATGTTTCTTTTGAAGTAATGTTTGTTGATATCATTTAATAAGTGGACTCTTCTCCCTGTTAGGAAAGTTTTTATTTGAAGTTTTCATATTTTGAAAAGCCAAGTTTCTTATATTTTCTCTTAGTTGTTTTTATTATTGTTGTTGAACTTTACTTTGTTATTCATATTTTATTAATTTTATATTCAATTTAATTTTTTTTTAAGAGTTTTATCAAACATTTATATTTATTTATTTCATATTTCGAAAAGTTTTTGTAATAACCATACTAAATTGCATGGATATTCAATAAAGAAATATAATAATTTTGCTTAGTATAAAAAAAAATTGTGCCTCAACCGATTGTAATTTAAAAATATTATTATCTATATAAATATTAATACGTGAGGAAAAGCTGAGAATGATAAAACTTATGTTCAATCTGTCTTAAAAATATATTAAATTAAATAAAATAGAATATTTATAATAATTCGTTATACCCTGTTAATGCGATTGATTTAAATTATATATCAGACGCTCTTTGTTGCATTGTGAATTGCTAAAATTGATTAACATACCTTTATATATATTATGTCCTATGGTTCCTATGAGGAACAAAGGGCCGCAACAAAGTTTCTCCATCGGGGTCGATTTGATGATATATTTTTTATCTCTTTCCAGATCATGTCGCTTTGATTAACTTCGGAGTCGAGTTGGTGCCGCCAAGTGTGCGAGGGTCGTCCTATTCTTCGAGTATTGCCCTGAGGATTCCAATCGATAGCAGTTTTGGCAATGTCGAATTGAGGTCTGCGCAACGTGTGTCCAATCCAACTCCATTTTCGGTTAAGGATCTCGGCTCGGATAGGACGCTGATCTGATTGGAGCCAGAGTTGCTCGTTGGTTATGGTGTTAGGCCAAAATATTTTTAGGATCATACGAAGACAGCGGTGAACGAATACTTGGATCGCGTTCAAGTCGCTTGGTGTTATGTTGCAAGTTTCACAGGCATAAAGGAGCACCGATTTAACGCAGGAGTTAAATATACTTATCTTGGTACGTTTAGAAATTATTGTAGATTTCCATACAGAGCGAAGCATACCGAAGGACTGGTTAGCTTACATCATCACTGGAGCGGCCGGTATGCGTTAAAATGCTGACAAGATAACAAAAGGATTTAACTTCTTCAAGTTCAACATCCTGTATCTTGAATTTTGAGTTGTTAAGGGTGTTGCAGCGCATCACTTTGCTCTTGCCTATGTGTATCTTCAAGCCGGCTTTAGATGCTTCGGTCTCGAGGGACTTGAGTTTAGCTACTATATGGCGGTAACTGTGAGACAAAAGGCAGATATCGTCTGCGTATTCCAGGCTCTCGAGTTGCTGGTTGAGTCCCCATCTTATACCTCTGCTCACACGAGTAGCATTGTGCACTGTAACATCTAGAACGATGTTAAAAAGTAAGGGGGATAGTATGCATTCCTGACGAACACCAGTTATCACGTCAAAGCTGTTGCTCAGTGCGTTGTCATGGACTACGCTACATTTAACATCCTTACACAGGGCTTGAATTAATGTGATAATTTTTGGAGGAATGCCCTTGCAAGCTAGAGCACTCCATATGCATTATGGTTGAGGGTGTCGAACGCCTTTTCGAAGTCTATAAAGATCATATAGAGCGGGGACTGCCACTCGGCAGACTGTTCTGCAATTATGCGAAGGCCCTTGATATGGTCAATGCATGATATCTGTGGGCGAAAACCAACCTGCTCTGGTCTTAGGTCATTCATAATAGCCTCCGAAATTCTCCTGTTGATAATATGGGCTATTATTTTATTTACTGCACTAAGGATTGTAATACCTCTCCAGTTTCTGCACTCGGTAAGATTGCCTTTTTTGGGGATGTTGATAATGACACCTTCCTTTAGATGCGAAACGAGTTCTAGGATGAGCCAAAAGTTCTCGATAAGAGGTTGCAGTAAATTTGCCGTTATTTGAGAGTCGGCTTTGAGCATCTCAGGGGCTATACCGTCAACTCCAGGAGCTTTATTTGCCTTAAGGGCACTTAGAACTTCCGGAAAATCAAAAACCTGTATGGAGATATCTGGTCTTACAATATGGGCTGTCCATGAGCAGATATTTAAAGGAATTGCGAGAGGGTTTGATAGCATACTGGAGTAATGTTGTCTCCATATTTCCAGTTGTGCGTGTGTGGATGTTGTCAAAACGCCTTTACTATTTCTCAGCGGTTTACAACTTGCCAAGTTTCTGCCAGTGAGCTTTTTCGTAATTGCATACAAATCTTTGGATCTGTGCTCCTATGAGGCTTTTTGCGCATCGGTAGCGAGTGTTTCGTGCCATATTCTTTTGTCATTTCTGGCACTACGCTTCACTTGTTTATCGTGACGTGTGTATGACTCTCCAAGTGTTACATTTTCTCCACGGGTTCTTGCTGTATTCATTTTTGCCTTTATCCCCTTTCTCTCCAGAATTAGCTTCCAAGTGTCATCAGATCTCCAGTGAGTTCCTTTTGACGTTTTGAAGCCTACGTGTACTCTGGCAGCCTCATTAAAGTTATTACTTATATTTTTCCACTCTATCACTGGGTGGGTTTGTGAAGGGTTTGTTAGTTTTTTAGCCTGTTCACATCGTATTTGCGTACGATTCTTTCCGGCTTACGGATGGCGGCAACCTTTAATCGAAGGTTACCAACTTCAAGGTGATGGTCAGAAGAGCAGTCCGTTCCACGTTTAGACCGCACATTAAGGAGACTTCTGCGCCATGACCTACTTATGGCAATATGATCAATTTGATTCTCGGTCACTCCGTCTGGAGTTACCCACGTGGCTTTGTGAGAGATTTTGAGGGGAAATATGGTACCTCCAATAACGAGGTTGTTGTTGGAGCATATTTCAGTGAAAAGATTTCAATTTTCCGTCATTCTGCCGATGCCATGCTGTTCCATTATTCTCTCACGCCCAGTGTTATCTGCACCTACCTGTGCATTGAAATCTCCCATAAGTATAACGATGTCACCACGAGGTATCAATGACAGTACTCTGTTTAGGTGGCTATAATAGCTTTCCTTTTCCGCAGATTCAGAGGTTTAACATACCTTTTGGCTCATTTAAATATTCATAAATTTTTATATGTATATATATATTAAAAAAATATTGAAAGACTAAAATTAAATGAAAAAATAATATATCCTAGAATTTGCACTCGAATTTCGAGTGCTGGGCTATACTAGTTTTTATTAATATATCCATGAAAAATATAGATATAAAAATACCAATCATATGTGTTCGTTTCTTCTGCTCACTAAAAGGTAATAGTCAAACGCCCTACATATGTTATGTTTTTAAAAATATTGATTAAAAAGACGGTAAAGAAATTAGAATTTTTTGAAGATTTCATGAGATAAAATTTGTTCAACTTGACTTGCTGAAGCCATTTGCTAAAGACTTAAATAAGAAATCGTAAATGATTCCTGAGTTATAGCTGAAAAAGTAAGCAAAAAGTATCAAGATAAGGAAAAAATATTAAAAAAAAAGTTTGATGTCAGAACACCGAACCCTTTGGAGGTTTTACTATACCGGCTGTTGCACTGGTAGAACATTATAAAGACTTTTAAAGACAGATGTATTATAACTTTTACCGCACTTTCGAAAAATGTGACACTTTGATTTAATTAATCTTTTATTCTTCTACTAAACTCTACAAAAAAAGTAAAAACTTATTCAAAAGCAAAAAAAAAAAAAACGATAAAACCAAAACATATTACACACTCCTCAATCATTCATAAAAAAAATTAATTACAATTTAATGTATAAATATCGTTTTTCCACTAAAATTAAAAAACCAAAACGAACAAAAAAAAAAAAAAATAATAAAAAAAAATAATAATGATATGCAAACTAGTTTGCAGAGCAGAAGAAAAGAAAAAGTAATCAAATGTCAACCTTTCCATAAATTAATTATAGTCACAGTACGACATCGAAAACAACCACATAAAACTAATTTATATTTATTCGCTTCAAACATAAATATGAATACGATTTTCTATATTAAGCAGAAAATAGCGAGAAAATACCAAACCCAAATACTAAAATTAGCATGAAATTTATATTCCATAAATGACGAAATTTTTATTTAAAGATTCAAAGTAGACAAAAATTTAAATCGATAACTAAATTATATAAAAAATAATTGTTCCTTAAAGAAAATTTGAAAATTTCTAGAGTGAAAAAAGTATATGTATGTATATAATTTTTTTAATTTTATGGAATAGAGCAAATGTGTGGTGAAAAATCTTGTGTTACTACATTTTTATAACAAACAAATATTTCTTTTTTTGTGAAAACACTTTACATGCATTTTTGGGGGCAAAAATATTTTAATGTGAACATTTTAGGGAGAAAACAGCTTAAGTGCTTATAGTTTGTAATGAAAATATAATTAACAAGTAAGAAATTATAGTCGGTCTAGACTAACTATACGATACCCTATACCATGGGTTAGGGACCCTATCTCTTCGGTACAACTAATTCGATATAGAAAATAAGCATAAACAAAATTTCAATGGCATTGTTATAATTTTTTTTGGTTGCAGATATGAAAAAGTTCATATCGGGTGCTATATTTATATGGGGACTAGATCGAAACATGGACCGATCCCGACCATAATTGCTAAATTCACTTTGAAAAAATATATAAAAACCAAATTTGAGAAAAATCTGTCCAATATTTTTGTTTTTTGGTAGACTTAAGTGAAGATCGGGACGAAACTATATATGGGGCCTATGACTAAGAGTTGTCATTTTGGGACTATTTTTGGGCTACTGATTCATGGATTAATAAACACATACAAACCCACTTTGAGACTGAGACCTATATGATAATTTGGATCTTATGGCAATTCATGTCGATTTCATAGTGGTCATTTGTATGGAGAGTAGGTCTGAACATCGACCGAATATCACCAGTTTCAATAGCGTTCATCCTATGGCCGATAAAAGCCTATATATACCAAATTTCATCAAAATATATTAATATTTGCGACCTGTAGTTTGATTACAAGGTTTACATGGACACAGAGCCGCACAGTGGCTGAAATTGGTTTTTCATTGGCCAAAATTCTGTAACTTTTGAACTGATCATAATATTTTAGTAATTTTTTTTATTTATTTATTTACTTATTTATTTATTAATTACAATAATACAATTACAATAATTAATTTGGGATAAGGAGTACTAGTTGCAATGGCTTTCGACTCTGAACATTTTCATTTTAAATGAGGTTTTGTAAACTATTTTCGAGTATGAATTTACAAATTAATTTAATATTAGTTTCACATATATTTTTTAGCATATCAGTGGGTTTGTTAGACCCGAAAATACTGGTTCTGGATGAATTAAAGGCGGTGCATTCGTCTAGAATATGTTTAGCGTTAAGTTGTGTGTTGCATGAGGAACACATAGGTGGCGTTGATTTTTCATAAATATATTTGTGTGAAAATTTGCAGTGCCCTATTCTAAGGCGTACAATAGTGCTAGTTTCTTTTCTGGTACAGTTTTCCGGGTAGTTTGCTTTGATTCCCAGTGGATTAAAAGTCTTATAATAATGTTGACAGTTTAACCAGTTTTGTGATTTTGAATTATTCAAATAAGAAGAGATGGTGTTTAGTATGTCCCGAGGCTCCTAGGTGGGATATTTAAGAAGTGGTCGACGTTTGGCTTCTTCTGCCGCTGAGTCAGCATATTCGTTTCCGACTATACCTACATGTGAAGGCACCCACATTATTTTAATTTTATTTTTTTTTGTTGAATACATTTGTTTCTGATTTTATTTATTAATGGTAAATCGCGCAGGGAATTTTTTGTGGCAAGAATAGAAGCGAGGCTGTCAGTGCATATTATATATTTCTGATCGTTTTCTGAGGCAAATTCTATGGCAACAAGGATGACTAAGGCTTCTGCTATAAAATTGGAGCAATAATCATTGAGAAAACCGATATAAATGAGATCGCCATCTTGTTTTACTGCAGCAAATGTGGTGGAACCATTGGACTTAGATCCATCAGTGCACAATAAGTTCCAATTTTGTCCGATTAAGTGGTCGGAAATATTTAAGAATGTTTGCTTATAAACAACAAATGGAGTAGTGGACTTTGGAAAATCAACCATTGATAATAAAAAATATGAGTTTTCAATCATCCTTGATGGTTCTGGTTGTGGTTTTATATATATAGGGCGAATGTCTAAGTTGATATTACGAGAAAAATTTATACATCGAACAATTGTAGATTTAAGTTTAGTTATACGTCTACTGTTTATAGTCTTACTGACCTCTTGATACAAAATTTTGTTTCGGCAGATAAAAATCTTGGGCATAAGTTTGTACGTTAGATATATAGTTCGCTCCTTGATAGATGGCATTCCAGCTTCAGCTAAAATGTTTGCGGTGGGACTGGTAGGGAATGCTGTAATACTACGACGGATTGCTGCATGGTAAGGACCCTGTATTAATTTTATATGAGATGGTGCACACCAACCATAAATGAGGAGAGCATAGTCGATTTTTGAGTGTAAAATAGATCATGTAATATTAATCATAGTTGAAATGTGAATCGTAACATTTTTGGATGTTAGATATTTTACAATATTTAGTCTTGTATTTAAGTTTTTCCTAAGTTGTTGACAATGTTGTTTGAAGGTAAAACTTTTGTCAAAAATAACTCCCAGTATGCGAAGATGATCTACTCGTTTGATTTTAATATTGTTGTATTCCACGTCGGAAATAGAGCAGTTGCGTTTTTTGCAGATATGTAAAAGACTGCACTTTTCAATAGAAAGCTTAGCTCCAGAAGATGAGCACCATTTATTAATGCTTTTCAAGGTGTTAGAAAAAAACTCCCTGACTTTGTTGTTAAATTGAAGTTTTGTAAAAATAACCGCATCATCAGCATAAATTGCATGTTCGATGTGTTTTTGTGTGGAAATAATTTTACTGAATTGGTTAAAAGCAATTACGAATAATACGACAGATAATGATGATCCTTGGGGTATGCCATTATCTAGAGGTAATGTTTTTGAAAGCTGGCCGTTAACTGAAACTTTTATTTTCCGGTTACTCAAGAAGCTCTTAATAATATAATACATATTTCTCCCTATGTTCCAACTGGCTAGCTGTTGCAAGATGACGTGGATACCAATGCGGTCAAAGGCCTTTTCAAAATCGGTGGATAAAATGCTGACGTGACTTCTGGTAGATAAAGCTTTTGATATGTAATATTGAAGGTGGAGCAGTATATCGTCGGTACATTGTTTTCTCATAAACGCGACTTGGTTGGGAGTGATAAAGTTGTTCGTTTTTATGAACCACATAAGCCGTCTGGCGATTATTTTTTCTAGCGTTTTACCTATACAAGGTAAAAGAGATATTGGTATAAATCCAGTTACTGTATGATGGTCTTTATTTGGCTTTGGAATAGGGATAATAACTGCTGTTTTCCAGGCTTGAGCATAAACACTGGATATAAATATGTTGTTAAAAAGTGAGAGAATGTGGTTTTTTGCTGCAAAACTTAAATTTTTTAACATTGGGTATGAAATGCGATCATCACCTGGTGTTTTACCTTTGGCAGAATGTAAAGCGTCTTTCAACTCTGTTATATTGATTGATGTTTCAATTTTCGTAGCATTTTTATTGCAATATTGAGCATTAAATGTTTGATGTATCGAATTGGATTTGTATTGTCGGTAACACTGAGAAAAATTTTTGTCATCAGATTCTTCTGACCAATGTTTTGGAAAGCAGTTAGCGATATCTAAAATGTTTATAATGTTTGAAGATTTTGCTCCTGTAATGCGCTTTATATCATTCCACATACGTTGAGATGTAGAGCTAGGTTTGATATTTGCAGTAAATTTCTGTAGGGAGGCAGCTTTGCTTTCTTTGACAGATCTCCTGAAGTTGCATTATGTTTTTTATAAAGTATCAAGTTTGAATCGCTTCTAAAACGCTTTAAGTTATGCCAAAGTCGTTGTTTTTGTTTGCGTAATGCATCTGATGTAGAGTTCCACCATGTTACATGGTATCTTGCAACGTTTCCTTTAGTTTCGGGAATACTGATGTTTGCTGCTGACCTGATGCTTTTAACTATGGACGCAGCCTGTCGGTTGACGTTTGTATTGCTTTTGACATTCGATATACAGGGTGCGGCTAAAGTTACTATATGATGTAAAACAATTGTAACTTCTTTGCTTGCGAGTATTTAACTTTTTCTTTTTTCCTATTTCAGAAATTAAACTTGGGAGAATATTTAAAAATTGAACGCTATACAATTGCGCAAAGAACTAAGATTGTTTTTCTATTCATTGAAAATCATCGTTCGATAATTAATACTCAACGTGCATACAGAAGATTTTATGGTGTAGGAACTGCTCCAACGGGTCCAACCATTCGTTCGTTGGTGAATAATTTTGGTGAATATGGGACTGTCGGTACGTCTTGTACGGGCAGACCTCGAACTGGCAGATCGGCCGAAATGATTGATGCTGTGCGACAGAGCGTCGAAGAAAATCCGCAGACATCAACGAGAAGACGATCTTCCCAGTTGCAGCTTTCTGACCGCACTCTTCGGCGAATTTTAAAACACGCTTTGCACCTCTTCCCTTACAAAATCCAAGTAGTCCAAAAACTAAATCCTGAGGACTTCGTATTGCGCTTGGAATATGCTAGAGCAGTTTTAAATCTCGTTGATCAAAATGAAAATTTTTTGTCAAATTTAATGATGACCGACGAAGCGCATTTTCACTTGAACGGTTTCGTAAATAAACAAAACAACATATTTTGGGGATCCTCAAACCTTGCAGCAACTAAAGGACAAGATTCAAGAAGAAATTGATCGTATACCACAAGAAACACTCAACAAAGTTATGGAAAATGCCATAAAAAGAGCACATTTTTGCGTTAGAGAAAACGGTTCTCATTTAACCGATATTATTTTTCATAATTAATGTAAAAAAATAACATAAAATAAACTTTCTTTTTATCATAATTTTTTTTGTTTTTTTCATTCCATTCAATAGTTATTTAAAAAACAAATCATATAGTTACTTTAGCCGCACCCTGTATATTCATCGCATTTATTTCGATACAACGTCCAGTTTGAAAAATCTGTTTTATATTTAGGTTGGAGTTTGGTTTTTGTAGCACAAGAACTTTTTTGAATAGTTATTAATATTGGGTAGTGATCACTAACGTGGAGGTTGGGAAGTGTTTTTCCATGTGCACAGTGGCGCAGGTTGGGAATTGGATAATGAAATATCAACGTTTGTGAAAGTGTTATTTATGGGTGGTAAAGGTAATGTAATTTTTTTTAATGGATAGATATTTAGTTGAACTTGACTCAGTTTTAACAAAATAAAATAAAATTGATTGATTATTTTTTAAGGAATTCTAGGTCAAAGTTTAACTTTTTTTTTTTAACTTTTAGCGTGAAATATGGGTTTTCTAGAAGTTTATTTATTTCAGTTAATTTTGACCTTAAGTTTTAATGTAAATAAAAGATTTGTATTACATATTTTATACCAACGTTTCGCCAATATTTATTGTTGACTTCATCAGGTTTTTTGTTTTTTTTTTTTTTTTTGTAGTAAAATTAATCTTTTAACATTAAGATGCACTACACTTGACCAAAAAAATAATAATAGAATGGGTTTTTTTTATTTATTAAAAAATATCATATTTGGATTATAATAATATTTGTTATAAACATTTTTTGTAATAAGGGGATTTTTTAAATGTTTATACTGAAAAAAATTTCTACACCCAAAAAAAACACTGTGCTAGTTTTGAGAACTTTTTTTTGCCGACAAACGGGGCACCCGGTGAGTTGAACTAAATCGACTGTGCTGAATCGAATGGCGTTCGCCTTTTTTTTAGGTTAGCTCTTAAAAAAAAGTTAGGGGGGGTTAAAGTTTCCCCCTTTTGGCCTGTTCTTGCAGAATACCGGTATATAAAACTATGTTTTGTTTACATCTGAGGTGCAGGGTGTGTTCAGCAACTTTGTAGAAAATATTATGCAAAATATTTTTGTTGAACATATTAACACTCTAACTGCCCCTCATAACGGCTTTTTTTGCTTTATTCTAACAAATCGTACAAAAACACCCCGAAAAAGGGGAAGGGCGGGGATAAAATGTTCTACAAAATTGTTGGCCATAAAATTTTACTATATACGTCAGAACACACCAAAACCTAAAACTTAACACAAACACCAAAAACGAATCAAATTCAAGATTGCCCACACACAAGGTATGCAACCATATATGGTGAAAAAAAAAAATCAACTACATATTAATTTTAATTTTTTTTATTATTTTGTTCTTTCTTTGTTTCTTTGTACTGTCTTTGTTTCTTTGTACTTTCAATGACATTCTGACGTTTATTTCTTTACAGTTATTTTTTTTCGGCAAACCCTCAATTATAAAATTGTGCAGTGGTACTAACTTTGAAAAATAAGAAATATTAAAAATAAGTATAACTTTAAAGTTTTTGACAATCTCTTCTCAAGTCGGTTATACTTAAATTTCTAAGATGGAGGCGTGTAATAAATTTAACTACTTTTGTTACGTGTGTCGAAAATTTACAATTATGCCCAGTCGCCGTAACATTTAATGCAACTTCAAATTGTTGGTCCTTCATAAGACGACGAATGTCCGGTCCATTAAGTATTCCTGTGAAAAAAAAAATATTAGCTTGTTTTAAATCTTTTGTCAAAAGAATGCTCTGTCTTTGTGATAATTTTAAGCACCGTATCATTATATCCAGACTATTTTGCGTGATTTCATTGTAACTGCATGGAAGCGTGATGTCTGACGGTTGATATATTGATACTGCGTCTTCACAGGTTCGAACAGATTCATATACTGAGGAACTATTTTCTCTTTGGTTTCGGTTATCCGGCACAGGAATTTCATTACAATGTGGCATCGGAAATTGAGCATATGTTGTTGCAGTGTAAGATATAGAACCACTTTTTTTTCTGTTCATACCTGCTGTATGATTTATGCACGCATAACACTCACCTTCAACATGTAGTATGGGATCTCTCCAAATCATTGGAACACCAAATGGCATCGCGTCTCCCTCTTTTTTCCATTTTTTAAAATGGTAAATGCAAGTTGTACACACTATCGAGGGTGTCCAATTCTTCCCACATATAACACTTAAAGAAAAATATGATTCATACAAGTTAATTATTTCAATAGTAATTTTACGACTGGGCATAATTGTAAATTTTCCACACACGTAACAAAAGTAGTTAAATTTATTACACGCCTCCATCTTAGAAATTTAAGTATAACCGACTTGATAAGAGATTGTCAAAAACTTTAAAGTTATACTTATTTTTAATATTTCTTATTTTTCAAAGTTAGTACCACTGCACAATTTTATAATTGAGGGTTTGCCGAAAAAAAAATAACTGTAAAGAAATAAACGTCAGAATGTCATTGAAAGTATAAAGAAACAAAGACAGTACAAAGAAACAAAGAAAGAACAAAATAATAAAAAAAATTAAAATTAATATGTAGTTGATTTTTTTTTTTTACCATATATGGTTGCATACCTTGTGTGTGGGCAATCTTGAATTTGATTCGTTTTTGGTGTTTGTGTTAAGTTTTAGGTTTTGGTGTGTTCTGACGTATATAGTAAAATTTTATGGCCAACAATTTTGTAGAACATTTTATCCCCGCCCTTCCCCTTTTTCGGGGTGTTTTTTTTACGATTTGTTAGAATAAAGCAAAAAAAAAAACCGTTATGAGGGGCAGTTAGAGTGTTAATATGTTCAACAAAAATATTTTGCATAATATTTTCTACAAAGTTGCTGAACACACCCTGCACCTCAGATGTAAACAAAACATAGTTTTATATACCGGTATTCTGCAAGAACAGGCCAAAAGGGGGAAACTTTAACCCCCCCTAACTTTTTTTTAAGAGCTAACATAAAAAAACGGCGAACGCCATTCGATTCAGCACAGTCGAGTTAGTTTAACTCTCCGGGTGCCCCGTTTGTCGGGTTTTTCAACTAGCATAGTGAAATTAATAAAATCATGTGGGTAAGAAAACTTTTTAAAATAAAAACTTCACTAGATTTTAATAGCATTTTTAACAATGGGAGGTTCTGTTTATTATTATTTTTTACTAAAACTATGTTTTTTGTACTTAAATAACAGTGAAAGGCAATTATAATGAACTAGAGTTCGCCCAGTGGTTAAAATTCAACCATTATTGGACACAAAAATGTAGAAAAAAAAAAATACATTCTGCACTGCTCCTATTGACATTCTATCAAAAAAAAAAAAAAAAAAAAATCAAGCGAATACGTTGAATTTAAGGCAGTTAAAATGGTTCTTAACTTTTTTCACTTGCCTATTTATATATAGATAACACATTTGAATCAAATATTGATTGCAACTATTCCATATTCTGTTCTATGTTATTTCTGTTCTTTAGTAGTTTTTTGACTTCTCCATCTAAATCCCGATGTTCCACTTTACATTGATTTCGAATACGGGAGACGAACGGATCTGACGTTAACAATAATATATTAAATATATCATTTGTGGAAGTGTTGTTGCTTGGCATATAATGCAGCTGTATGCAGCCTTTGTGTTAGTCAAAACCTGGCGTAATTTTCCATCTATCATTGTCAGCATTAATTGGTAGCTTACTTCAATTTGCTACCCATCTAACTGTAATTGTAATAGCTGTAGGTTTGTAATTTGGGCCTTGATATCACTAACTTCTTTGCTAATGGCACCATGAGTTTCTTTTCTGTATTCAAATTTGATTGACCTGCAGTATTTCGTAGAAGGTGATGTCTGATTTTTCCAAATATCTTTTGTTTGCGTTGTACTAGTCGAAGGCTCTGAATCTTCCAAAATCTTTTTCAATCGCGAGGGTAGAAATGATACCGTGAACACATCTGATCCCGAAATATTTTCACATACTACTTGTTAGGGCATCCAATAGCGGTATACCGAAAACCGGTATCCCGGTATACCGGTAGTTTTTCCGATACCGATACCAAGCAATCAATACCGGTATATACCGGTATTTCGGTTATTTTTCTCATCGAACAGAAATATTTGTTTTTTTTCTCAGCTGGCTTTGACTTATTTAAAAGTTGGAAGAAAAACTCATCAAGATCGAACGAAATGCACCATGATTTCTGTCTAAAAATTTTGAAAGTTTATTTATAATCCTGATGGCGAGCAAAATTATTCATACTCGTTTCTGGTATCGCTGTTGAATTTTTTAAAATATTTTTCTATTATAGTTTAAAATTGAAGTTCTTTAATTCCACTTTTTTATTATATGGTCGCGCTCATTGTTTTGTTTGTCTAATATTTATATTAATTTACGGTAACTTATTTTTAAAAAATTCTTGAAAAAATAACAAAATAGTGTAAAGTAAATATATACTTGATAAATAATATTAAAATAAAATTAAAACTATTAAAAGCGATTAAAACTTTAAAAGTGAATAAACAGGGTCATTAAAAAAAGAAAAAGAACATCTTTATTTTTATAGCCGTGTTTTCATAGCAGGTGAATATAATATCTTCGTATTTATAAATTTTTACTGCCCCAGCCATGGCTGATAAACCAAAAGTATTTGAAGATTTTAAAAGAGGACTTCAGGACAAAAACTCAGTGTTGCATTACTTTTTGCGCTAGCAGTCTGATGCTGTAGCGAAATGTAAAAATGTGCTAGAGAAATGAAGACATGTGGTGGGTCGACTAGTGGACTCCATACACATTTAAGGACTTCTCACCAAATAAATTTATTGAAACGTAATTCAGTTGAAGTTTCAGTTTCGTCTTCTACTGCTCGTGTTTCCACTACATCTGAGTTGCCCAGAAATAAAATTTCAACATATTTTACAAAAAGCGAAGACAAAAATAGCGTGCTGAATGTTTTAGCTAAAATGACGGCCAGCGATGACTTGCCATTTAAAGTTTTTATAATTTCCATTGAGCTAAGAAAATCGCTGATAGCTCGAGGTTCCGACGTTCCAAAATCATCCGAATCCATTCGCCAAATAGTCATGAAATATGCCATTAAAATTCGAAACTCGATAATAAAAGAATTATCAGAACTTCAATGGCAAGGAAACCGGTTTAGTCTTACGTTTTATGAGTGGACTTCTGTAAAAAATAGACGTTATTTGAACATTAATGTTCATTCTCGAAACAGATTTTGGAATTTGGGTTTAGCACGAGTTAATGGACATTTGCCAGCAGAAATGTGTGTTAAGTTAATTGACAACATACTAAAAGAATACAACTTAAAAATTGATCGCGATATCATATGTATTACCACGGATGGTGCTTCGGTTGTTGGGTTCGTCTAACCCATGGAATCCAATTGGCTGTGGTTGACGTCTTGTGTAAAACAACAGTCGTGGACTCGACAGATGATAATTTTGAATCTGATGAAGATAGTGCTGATGAGATTTCCGCTGAATATATTGAAGACCATTTAGACGGATTAAGGATTTTTCAGAGCTCACCAAATCTAAATGAACTTGCAAATAATTGGGCTCCATTGTATTAAAAATTGACAACGTAGTTTACGAGATAAAATGCGATGGTAATGAAAGGGAGGTTTGTAATAAAGTCTACATAGGAACAACAAAAAGAATGTTAGGAGTAAGAATTGCGGAACATCAAGCAGACATAAAAAAACACAAGGAATCGACAGCATTATCTCAACATGCAAACGAGAGCGGACATAACGTCGATTTAAAAGGACTTAAGATTTTAGATAAAGAGAGAAATGAAAACAAAAGATACACATTGGAAAGTTTAAGAATACAACAAAAAATACACAAAACATTAAACAACAAAGAAGACAAAGACATTAGAGGATCAGCTAGACATGGCCATTAATAATGAGATGAAAATTAAAACAGTACCAAAAAAAAAAAACGAAATATTAACGATTTGACTAAAATGATCCGAAAAAAATTTCTACATTTGAGGAAGACGGCACTCGCAGTACCAACTTGAAGTTGGTATACGAATATATTCTAACTATTCCACCAACGAGCGTAGAAGCTGAATGGGCTTTCTCTTCTTCAGGAATGTTATGTATCAAAAGTCGATACTCGTTAAACGACGAAACTTTAAATAATTTATGGTTTTGCGGGCTTTTTTTAATAACAAAAATAAAATTTTTTATGTTTTTTGCTTTTTTCTTCAAATTAATTAATTTTATACTCTATATTATTTAACTTAGACAATAAAAATTTAGAACAGTGAACATTGATGTTTTTTTTTCAGCGTTTGTAAATACCGGCATTAACACCGGTATACCGGTTTTCAAAAAATATAATACCGAAATACTGGTATTCAAATTTTGGTCCGTTATTGGATGCGCTACTACTTGTTTGTATTGTTTTTGTTCGGAAGAACCATCACATCCTCATTTACAAAAAAGAATTAACTATGTGTTTCCATTGTACGAATTGCAATAATCAATGTGTAGCGTTTATACATGAATTTATCCTCAAATATTCCATATTTCTGCCATTTAAATTACAAATAAGTTTAAGATTAGAAACTTCACGAAAAACTGTATCTGGATGAATCATTTGTGAATTTCTTTCTCAATTTCTAGTTGTAAATATAATTGAGCATAAAATTTTTTTTCCCCAATTTTAAATTAAGTCTATAAAGTGTTAAAGTCGATTTCGTTTTTCTTTTGAAAAATGTTAGATGACTAACAACTTACAACAAAGATTAATGGCTGACTCGTAGCTCATAACCTTAATAAAAATAATAGATGCGATTAGCGAAAATCTCTGCATACAACCAAAAACTTTAGTTGATGTTTTTGAAAAGCAAAAAAAAAAAAAAAGAAAAAACATATTCAAATGTTCTTTGCATGTACTTGAGATGTAAAATTCTGGACACATTTTTTTCAAATATCTCAGTCACAGACTCAGGCGTCATGTGCCTTTTACAAACTCTGTGTACTCCTTAGATCGCATACTTCAGTAAGACAAAATCCTTTTTGAAAAATGTGTCACTTAAGTGAGTGGGAATAAAGAAAATGAACAACCATACGAACTAAGTAACAGTAACAGCAGCAGCAAATGGAAATATTTAGAGATTTCAAAACGTAACGTATGTAGGGAACATTTAATCTTATATCATGTTAAAAACTGTTTGGTTATCTCTTGACAAGTATTACGGCCGTTTTATAACAGCCAACTCATAAAAGGCAATTTAAGTTAAATGACTTTAAACAAGTAAGCGTTACAAATGAATGTTGTTGTTGTTTTCTGATTGACTTACTTTAAATTCTTTCCTTTTTTAGTAAACCAAAAAACTGTTTAAATATTTTATGTCTCTTCCTCGGTCGAGGCTTTCACACCTTTTGTTTTCTTTTTTTTCCCGCTGTTAAGGAAAATATTTGTGAAAAACACATGCAACTGGTGCCAAATAAGTTTCTTCCTGCTTCTTTTTCTTTGGGTCGTATTCTTGTCATTTTCTTGGATACTTTTTTTTTAACTCATGCTATTAACATTATTTTTTCTACTTTTAGATTAACATGAAATTAAAAAAGTTTTAAAATTCATTATTCATCGTTACGTATTAATTTTTTTTTTTTTACAAAAATTCTTATAGATACAATAAACGCAACAATAGCAATTTCAAAATAAACTTTTGTTTTCCACACTTGAAGGTCTATAATTTTGGTTGGCTTTAAGATTGTAAACAGTGGTTCTAAACAGCATATCATGCCGGATGGAAATTTTAAAATTTTTATGCTATAGAGCAGCTTACTGAACTCTTTACACGGAAACATCCAGATATTACTTAAAAATTGAATGTTCGCTCGCATTTCATCTTAAAATTATTTATTTTTGATGTCTAAACAATACAATCACAAAAACAGCGTAACATGTGAGACATAAGACAAAATCGGTGTGACTTATGATTGGATTGGTGAAAAAATAATGATATGTAATAACCTGTTTAAAAACAAAAAATTAAAATGAAAAATAAGAAATGAAAACTGAATAATAAAAAAAAATGAAAACTGAAAAATATAAAAATGAAAAAATGAAAAAAAGCAAAAATAAAAAATAAAAATGAAAAATAAAAACTGAAAAATTAAAAATGAATAATAAAAAAAAAAAAATTTAAAATGAAAAATTAAAACTGAAAAACAAAAAATTAAAAACAAAAAATTAAAATAAAAAATAAGAAATGAAAACTGAATAATAAAAAAAAATGAAAACTGAAAAATATAAAAATGAAAAATGAAAAATGAAAAAAAGAAAAAATAAAAAATGAAAAATAAAAACTGAAAAATGAAAAATAAAAATTTAAAATGAAAAATTAAAATTGAAAAACAAAAAATTAAAAACAAAAAATGAAAAATAAAAAAATGAGAAATGAAAAATGAAAAATAAAAATGAAAAACAAAATATCAAAAATGAAAACTGAAAAATAAAATATGAAAAATGAAGAATAAAAAATAAAAACTGAAATAAAGGAAAAATAAAAAATGAAAAATAAAAACTGAAAAATTAACTGAAAATTAAAAATATAAAATGAAAAATGAAAACTGCAAAATAAAATATGAAAAACAAAAAATGAAAAATAAAAAAAAAAAATGAAAAATGAAAACTGAAAAATAAAAATGAAAAACAAAAAATTAAAAATAAAAAATAAAAAATGAAAAATGAAACTTAAGAAACGAAAAATGAATGATAAAAATTGAAAAATAAAAACTGAAACATGAAAAATTAAAAATAAAAAATGAAAAATAAAAACTGAAACATGAAAAACGAAAAATAAAAAATGGAAAATAAAAAATTAAAAATAAAAAATTTAAAATAAAAACTAATAAATGAAAAATAAAAAATTAAAAATGAAAACTGAAAAGTGAAAAACGAAAAATATAAAATGAAAAATGAAAACTGAACAAGAAAAAATTAAAAACAAAAAATTAAAAATAAAATATTAAAATGAAAAATAAAAAATGAAAATGAAAAATAAAAACTGAAAAATGAAAAATTAAAAATAAAAAATAAAAAATAAAAAATTACAAATTAAAAATGAAAACTGAAATATAAAAAAAATAAGAAATGAAAAATAAAAAATTAATAATGAAAACTATAAAATGAAAAATGAAAGCTGAAAAATAAAATATGAAAAACAAAAAATAAAAAATGAAAAATGAAAAATTTAAAATGAAAAATAAACATAAAAAACGAAAAATGAATAATAAAAAATGAAAGACAAAAACCGAAAAATTAAAAATAAAAACTGAAAAATGAAAAACTACAAATAAAAAAGGAAAAATAAAAAATGAGAATTAAAAAATGAAAAATAAAAATTGAAAAATGAAAATCAAAAAATTAAAAATAAAAAATGAAAAATTTAAAATGAAAAATGAAACATAAAAACGAAAAATGAATAACAAAAAATGAAAGACAAAAACTGAAAAATTAAAAATAAAAAATGAAAAATAAAACATGAATAATAAAAATTGAAAAATAAAAATTGAAAAATGAAAAACAAAAAATAAAAAAATGAAAAACAAAAAGTGAAAACTAAAAAATTAAAAATATAAAATGAAAAATGAAATAGAAAAATAAAAACTGAAAAAAATTAAAAATACAAAATGAAAAATAAAAAATGAAAACTGAAAAAAAAAATAAGAAATGAAAAATAAAAACTGAAAAATGAAACATAAAAAGCCAAAAATGAATAATAAAAAATGAAAGACAAAAACTGAAAAATTAAAAATAAAAAATGAAAAAAAACTGAAAAATGAAAAACTAAAAATAAAAAATGAAAAATAAAAAATTAAAAATGAAAAATAAAAATTTAAAAATGAAAAATAAAAACTAAAAAAATTAAAAACAAAAAATGATAAATAAAAAATTAAAAATATAAAATGATAAATGAAAAATAAAACATGAAAAATAAAAAATGAAAGCTGAAACTAAAATATGAAATGAAAAATAAAAAATGAAAAATGACAAGTGAAAAATGAAAAAAAAAAATTAAAAATAAGAACTGAAAAATGAAAAATAAAAAATGGAAAATGATATATAAAAAATTAAAAATAAAAATAAAAAATTAAAATTGAAAAATAAAAAATAAAAGAAATAAAAACGAAAAATGAAAAATGAAAAATAAAAAATTAAAAATTAACCAGTTGAAATTATAAATTATAATAAATATTTTTATATTAGCAGAACCCCTGATTTTATATTTCTGTTTGATTTTAAAAAAGTGCCATAAAAAATATTTAATTACTGGCTGTTTACACATCTCCCCTGTGATCGGACTCACATAATTTTTTTACTGCTCAACAACACTCAGGGGATGCCCCCTATTAATGCAGTGCTTTGAGTATATAGCACGAAAATATGTTATGGGTAGGAGGAAATAGCAAGTAGTGTTTGTGGATATACATATGACTTAAATTTATCTTTTTTGTAAGTGACAGAAAAGACGACAGCGGGATTTTCATTCAACATGCGGATTGTGCAGCTTATAATCGAATGTTCGCGGTAATGCATTGTGTGATACACAATGCTACTAGTTGATAAATACACGGTACGTGTGCACTTATCTCAGCAGACTACCCCCCATTGGAAAATTTGTAATTTATGTGATACAACTAACATTTCGGGTATGGTCCAATATGTCAGTATTGTCAGTTATGCTACTGAAAATGGTAAGCATGTTTCAGAGGCTTTAAGATAGACTGTAGAGCCCCTGCCCATATATGGGAGTGGGAGTTGTATTCCATTTTTAGTCGGATATAAGTGGTATAGATAGTGAGCAGATTAGATGAGTTTAAGTTATTCCTATATCAACTAAGAAAAGCTAGGCACTTAAAAGCTTTCTTCGACAATTAGAAAATGTGTGTGTTTATTTCAATGGGCATCATCAAGAGCGTCTCATTCATTAATATCTGCACCACATATGGATACAGACGATATTGATAACTCCATGGCACGTCTGTGGGTCAATAAACAACATTGGGTGTTACGAGCATTAAAATTGACCCTGCTCACACGACCTCACTTAGGTATTGTTGATATTCATGCCCCCATCTCCCTAATGCTTGGCCTTTGATCGAATGAACATGAAAGACAAATATTGTTGTCATCTGCAAAAGAGAAGATAGGATTGGAAGTTTGACATAGATGATCTTTAACCCAGATAACGCCGAAAATTTTTTATACCATAAGTTTTTGACCTGTACCCATATTATACCGATCGACACAGAATCACTTTGTGAGGCGATTTAGCGATGTGTGTCCATCCGGGCCTCTGTCTGTCCGTCTGTGTGTCCATTTAAACCTTGTAATCAAACTACAGATTGCTTATATAAGCTTATATTGGCCATCGGATGAACGCTATTGGAAACGGTAAATATCGGTTCACGTACAGACTATGAGATCGACGTAAATTTCCATAATATCCAAATTATCATCTCGGCCAAATTGTTTATGTTTATTGTATCCATTTATCAGTACTCCAAATATAAGCCCTTTAGGACAATTATAGTCCCCGATCTTCACTAAAATCTAGCAAAAAAACAAAAATATTGCACAAACTTTTCTCAAATTTGGTTTGTTTATGTTTTTGCAAACAATAAGCGGCCTTACCAAATATGGTCAGAATCGGTCCATTTTTCGTGCTAGTCCCAATATAAATATAGCATCCGATATAAAATTTGTCCTATCCGAAAGCAAAAAAATTAATTTCAATGCCAATAAAATTTTGTTTATGCTTATTTTCTATATCTAATTAGTTGGACCTAAGAGAGAGGGTCTCTAAACGCATAGTATGTGGTATCGGTTTTGATCGACTATAATTTTCTTACCTGTTTTTTTTTTTTTTTTTTTTTTTTTTTTTTTTTGTAAAATACCATGGAGGAAATAATTATAGGGCCAAAATATCATTTCGGATTAATCGAAAAGTTTTTATGCAATATTCATCATGTATGGTATTTTTTTTTTATTTGAATGTTAGTTTCCTCACACGGTTGTAAAAAAATGTATATTAACGGTAAGTTCTTTCTGACAGTTGAACAATTTAATATTATATTTTGATCTTATAATTATTTTGCCCAGTATATTAATAAAAAAAGATTTTAACCAAAAATTGCATCATTACTATTCTTCAAAATGATTTTCGACACGCCAGGAGGCCGAAATGGGGGGTCGTACGTAAACTTTTGTCGGCCAATGTATATACTGTTTTCTTTGCGAAATGAATAAGTGCCTTTAAAATAAATAATTTCTTAATTTTTATTTGCCGTCAAGATAAAATTAGAGAGAAAAAACTATGCGCGCCCGATCACAGGGGAGATGTGTAAACATCTATTTTCACATCAATTAAAATCAAGCAAAAAGCGCCATCTATGTATTATTTATAGCAAACAACTGCAGGGGCTCAGCTATTATAAAAATTATTTATTATTTCAACTGATTGTTAGAGCTGGGGTTGTTGAATTAGCTGTAATAATTTCATATCGTAATCGTTGCACCAATATATTCATACTTCACACCGTTTTTATCTTACTTCTTACTTTTTACGCTGTTTTTGTGATTGTATTGTGAAATAGATTTTTACCCACCCTGAGCGTATAGATGTTTACATATCAATAAAAAAATTAGATTTTCAATTTATTAAAAATGCAGCGAAAGTTTTCAAAATTTATTTAATTAAATATTAACTTTTGTACAAAAGATGTAATAGCTCAAGTCGCAGCATTAATTGAAGTTGTCCGAAGTAAAGTCAAAAAAACTAGGCTTACTATAACTCCTTAGGTTTGTAAGAAGATATCAAACAGTGTTTAAAGATACCGTTAACGGTTTTATTAGTTAGAATCTGAGCAAAAACTCTTAACAAGGATTTTATTTAGTGAAGTTAAATAGATTTGATATATGGGGCGTTTCATGTCAAGTGATCCAACTTTTAAAACCGATGTCTTCCGATCGGGATAAAATTTGTACTAAGGTTAGTACTGTTGGATAGTAGCTTATACAAAATTTTTCAACAAGATTGGTCGAGAACTCTCTGAGTTAGAAGGGGTCAAAATTTGACATTTTGACCAAACAGGTCTTCTTCTCATCCATGTAACTTTTAACCTATTGTTCTTAGCAAAATTTGTCCCAAATAGTTTAGATAGCTATTTCTTCAGTCTTTCGGAAAAAAATGTAAAAAAAAAAAAATAAAATTTTTTTTTTGACTTTTTAACAAAATCAAAAATTTTTTTGACTTTTTTCAAAAAAAAAAAATTTTTCTTTTTTTTTGGGCTCAAAAGAAAGCTTAAGTTTTTTCCTTTAAGAGCTGTTTGGTCGCTTAGTGAAATGCGAGTGGTATATCCATAAAAAAAAAAAAATGTTTTGTAACTCAACACAACGGTTTTTCAATTTTTAGCATATGCATTAATTTGAATTTTTTCCTATTAGTGTGTAAGTGTTTCCAAAACCTTAAAAATAAGGCATATACTGAGAAACTACACAAAATAACCTTTGCGACGAATGTAACATACCTAACTACAATTTCATACCTTCGATACTGTAATACCCGCAATATGTTAACATCAGGAAAAAAATCACTTTTTTTCTATAAAATGTTGAAAAATTATTTTTTTTATTTATTTTTAATAATAATTAATTTAATATATAATAATAATAAAAAAAATAAAAAAATAAAGAATTTAATAAAATTTTATCGTAATCACATTAGGTCCATTTATAACATAACTATTTTTTTCATTAATTTATTGTAGCTGATGAAGTATTTAAGTTTTGTACATTTTTAAATACCCAGTCTTTCATCCAGCTTATTAATCGCCTTTATTCACTGCTTTTTTGTCAATCTCTTCTTGGCGTTACTAGGTTCAGTTTTGATTTCGCTGCTGGTTTCTTTTTTGGCTTTAGAAAGAGCTCGCATTGAGTGGAGGCAGAAAACTTGGGTCTTCCATCGACAAGCGGTATAAAAGCATGGTATTGAGCGTGGCCATCGATTGTTATCGCAGTATCGAATCTGCTCTTCAATGTTTTCAATGTTTTCTCATGATCATCTTTGCTACTAAAAATTATTTTAGTTTCTTTACAATAATTCATTTGCCAATGGAATAAAGCAGTCGCATCCAAGATGCGATCTTGATGAGAGCACTGGAGGCTATACTTAACGAGCTACGTCCGAAACGTAGTATACCTTCTCTACTGCAAATTTAGATTTTAGATATTTTAGTATTATCTTCTGGTACTCATAAACTGCAATGGTATCATGTTTTAAATCGTGGGATATGATTGCCACACTTTTGTGTTCCACTTTTTCATCTTTAATGAAGTAAATAACTACTGTGAATATAGTTGCTTGGTCGTTATTGAAGTGGAATGCTTGTATGGCATCCTGAAGAACATATTTATAGATTTCTGCGAAATCATACGAAATAACGAATTCACCAGACATCAAGTCTTTGAAGAATGACCATTGCTCTTTGACTAAAAAGTCATGGGTTCTCAAGTTTAGCAATCCTGTACACATTTCTTCCACAAAATCAACCACATTTAAAATTATTGTTTTCAATGTGAATCTGTCAGTCTGAATCCAAGATTCAAATTTCACCTCCTCAATATATTCGCGATGAAAAGAGTTGATTAAATTCTCTTTGATGAATGTGGTTTTCGGGCAATTTGAACTTCACTTAAGTGGCAAGAAGTTGTTGCATTAGGACACATAGTCAATTAAAGGCAATCGTGGTATTCGTGTAAACCTTCTGGGGAGTCATCTGTTAAGCACTTTAAGTTGATTTCTTTCAACATCAGTTTAAGCAACAACTGAACCTAGTAACGCCAAGAAAAGATTGACAAAAAAGCAGCAAATAAAGGCGATAAATAAGCTGAATGGAAGATTGGGTATTTAAAAATTTACAGAACTTAAATACTTCATCAGCTACAATAAATTAATGACAAAAATAGTTGTTATAAACGGATCTAATAAATTTTAAATTTTTTTATTTTTATTATTATTATTATTATTATTATTATTATATTTTAATTTAATTACTAGCAGATTCCAGCCCCTCGAAATTCGAGTGCAAATTGTAGGAAATTTTATTTTTTCATTAAATAAAGACCCTAAAGGTATGCTAAACAATTATAGCCAATTCACAAATCAACACAAAAAACAAACTCATTTTTATTACAAATACATTAACAAATTTAATAAACACACACATAGCATTATATAATTTTATGTATGTGTTAGTAGCGACTTTAAATGCAATTTAGTCAAAATCAAGGAAAAATTTAAAAATCTGTAAATCTGCAAATCGGCTAAAAAGAAATACCTTTCAAATAGTATACGTTTGGTCAAAGTCGGGATAAAATGGCAGAACAAAACATCGGTCACAAGAAATCGCCTAGCCTATTAATATTATAGATTATTAGAAATAAATAAGAAAAATTAATTTTCAACATTTCTATAAAAAAGTGATTTTTTTTCCTGAGGTTAACATATTGCGCTTATTACAGTATCGAAGGTATGAAATTTTAGTTAGGTATGTTACATACCGTCGGAAAAGTTAATTTGTCTAGTTTCTCAGTGTATGTTTTATTTTTAAGGTTTTGGAAACACTTACGCACTAATAAGAAAAAATTCAAATTAGTGCATATGCTAAAAATTGAAAAACCGTTGTCTTGAGTTACAAAACATTTTTTTTTTGGTAGATATCCCATTCGCATCCCACTAAGCGACCAAAAAGCTCTTAATGGAAAAATCTAAGCTTTATTTTGAGCCCAAAAAAAAATTTAATTTTTTGAGAAAAAGTCAAAAAAATTTTTGATTTTGAAAAAGTCAAAAAAAAAAATTTTTTTTTTTTTAAATTTTTTTTCCGAAAGACTGAAGAAAAGCTATTTAAACTATTTGTGACAAATTTTGCTAAGAACAATAGGTAAAAAGTTACATGGATGAGAAAAAGCACCTGTTTGGTCAAAATGTCAAATTTTGACCCCCTCTCACTCAGAGAGTTCTGGACCGATCTTATTGAAATTTTCAAAAGTTTACGTAAACCGTTGTCTTGAGTTACAAAACATTTTTTTTTTTGTAGATATTCCATTCGCATCCCACTAAGCGACCAAGAAGCTCTTAAGGGGAAAAACCTAAGCTTTATTTTGAGCCCAAAAAAAAATTTCCTTTTTTGAAAAAAGTCAAAAAAATTTTTGATTTTGAAAAAGTCAAAAAAAAAAAATTTTTTTTTAATTTTTTTCCGATAGACTGAAGAAAAGCTATCTAAACTATTTATGACAAATTTTGCTAAGAACAATAGGTAAAAAGTTACATGAATGAGAAAAAACACCTGTTTGGTCAAAATGTCAAATTTTGACCCCCTCTTACTGAGAGAGTTCTGGACCGATTTTGTTGAAAATTTCAATAATTCATCCCGATCGGAAGACATCGGTTTTAAAAGTTGGATCACTTGACATGAAACGGTTGATATATATTAACCCAAAAAGGGGTCAGAGTTTAAAAATGATACAAATAAGAAAAATATATGCAAAATTAAGTATTTGTGTTTAAACAATTATTATTTATTAATTATTACATTTGAAAATAATTTGTTGTTAAAAACCGTTACTTTTCCAGACATGATAAAAGAAAAAAAAAAAACAAAGAAGAAACATGAGCACTAACTTTTTTAAGGTCATATTCACCCCTGTTCTTGAAACCACTATCACAAAAAAAAAACTCGTAAATGAAAAATTCTTAAATTTACGAGTTTTTTGCTGTTCTATGATTTCAATAAGAATATTTTTTTTTGTTTTAATTCGCATAGAAAAGGTTTTGTGAAATCAAAACAACTGCCCTTTTTTCTACTACTACTAAGAGATAAAAAACACAATTGACATTTAAATTCTAACATATTTTTTATTGAACCTTGTCATTATTTTAAAAAATTAGACATTGATTTTATGAAAAAAAAACTATTTTAAAAAACGTCTACATTTTGCGTTGATTTAAAAAAAACTCGTAATCAGTAGTCGATGTTAATAAAACACACTGTTGGAGATGATGTTGATCTATAACTATAATAAAAACTTTTTATTTGCACAATCTATTTTCCATTATAATTTTTTCAATTATAACATAGATTCTTTATGTACTAATTATTACGAATAAAGGAATTACAAAAAATATTTCGCTGAAATCACATAGTTTTATTTTTTTTTTTGCATATGACTGCCAGTCAAATCCAATTTATTTGAATTTCGAATTTTCTTTGGTGATGCCTAACTTATTTCAAAAAGAGAAGTCATTCTAAATTGAATGAAATTGAAGAACAAAAACAATTAAATGAACAAGTAAAATGTTATTTTAAAAGAAAATATTTTTTTTTTATACTTTTTTATAATCTTAAGGAAAAACATGCAAAAATTGGTTAAAGTTTTTCTGTGAAAGTGACTAAAGAACCATATGGCACCTCGGTTTCTAGATAACATATGGTTCTGAAGCTAAACCACATGTTTCATGTCAATTGACAATAAAAAATATGATTTCAAAAAATACTTCGAAAATATAAAATTTATGTTTTCAAGAAACCCAAAATTTCAATTTCATGTTATTCCAAATTCATTCTTATTCAAATAACAACGTTTCAAGAACAGGGCTGATTATGAATATTTTTTGATTTTCTTTTGCAAAAGAGAATTCTACTAAAATTTAATTTATTTTTTATTAACGTATATAAATAAAGTATTAACCAAAGAGACTAAAGAAATTAATTGAGATTTCTTGCAATATATTTTTGTTATTAGAAACTTTCTGCACTGTATGTTTTTTAACAGTTAAATTCTGCAATTTTTTTTTAGCATTATGACAATAAAATTTTTGTTAATAGATATTCTCCCTTAGATTTTCATTTTTACTAGTTAGTTCCAAATAGAAGTCACTTAAATAAAATAAAAATGTATGTATATTTTTTGCCCTTAAACAAAAAACTGTTCACAATCTACCACTGTTCAAAATCTAATCGAAAAGTTTGTATTTATTGTTATATCTACTTTTTATTGTTGCTGTGTTTTTTTTTTTTTTTTCTCTCAAAAGTTCCTATAACAACAAAAGTTTCATCTTTAATTTCCTTTAAAAAATCGATTAATTTCTCAAAACCAAACGTAAATGTTATTGCTGTTGTAAACGACAACGTACTAGTGAACCAAAAAACAAAAAAATAAATAAATAAACAACAAATTCAAAAATCACCATTGCCAAAAAAGAAAAAAAAATGTAAACTGAAGCAATATCACAATAACACATCGGCAATATCGGTAATATTTAGCAACAACATTTTAGTTAAAACCGTTACATATACGTGTACATACTACGAACACTCACTCACATACAGACAGGGCAATAACAACATCAAGAGTTGTTAGTGTTTTTGTCTATAAATTGGAGTGAGTAAAGTTTTCAACATAATAGTAAACATTTAAAAAGTTTCCGTTTGTTTTTTTTTTTTGTATTTTTGGTTTTAAACACAAAAAAAAAAAACGACTTGACTACTGCAGTGCTACCAATTGCTTTTAAAATAGATTTGATTTAAGTGCGGTCGTTACTGTTTTCTTCTTTTTTTTTTGTGATTTGTCTAATAAACTATGGAACAAAATTCAAAATTATTTGAAGAACTATGTATATTGGATATAAATTACTTTACGGATAAATGCATAACGCTTACGAATTTTGAATTGAATAATTCTAAACTGAAATATTTTCCTTCATCCATTTATTTTGTGTACATTTTTTTCTTTTAGATGTATAGTCAAACATTGAATAAAAACGTGTTAGAGTGTTAAATTCCGCTGTACACAGTCTTTGGTACCCTCCAAATCGGTTTTCCGTTTACATTAATATCTGAACTTATTGCACTATTTATATATAACAAATCTAAAAAAAATGTTATGAAAAGCAACAATTTGATAATTTGATTATTACAACAAACACACTGAATTTTTAAAATTTGTTAGAGGCGTCTTCGTCTTTTTGAAGATATCTCGGCACCATGAGGCCCGATTTACCCCATTTTCAATAACAATCTGTCCGAAATAATGACAAACAATACTGTCGTAACCTTACCCAGGTATGTGGTTTATTTTGTAAATGAGCGTGATTTCAACAGACAGACGGACAGGACGTGTTCAAGATTAACGTGAGTACCTGCTACGATGGCCTGACCTCACGGTGCACTTTCCATTGGGTGGAAACTAAGCGTCAACCGGCGCCCTCGCAGTACGAGTACCAATTTGTGGCATGCATATGGACATGACCTCCCCATTGGATGAGGAGCGGAGTACTATCTAAAATTCCTACCGATCTATGGGTTACGGAACCTGGTTGCAATGCAAGTCCACACCGAGTTTGCGTTCTCCTCGCGATTTGGGTCCAAACCACAGTCACCCCGATGCTCCCCGAGGGGGCCACACTACTGCCAGGCTGGAACTAGGTTCCAGGTGCTTTTGACTGCCGTGGTATCAGAATAAAGCCTCCGGTCAGGATTCGTAGCCGCAGCTACTACCAGTTGAACTCCAAAGTTCGGGACTGGTGGCCCTAGACAAAAAATAGACATAAAAAGACAAGAACACAACAATGAACAGCCGCATTTTGAGTGAAAATGTGCTTCCTATTCCTCACGGAAGCTCACAGACAACATATAGGAGACGTCAGAACAGAAGAGCGGAAACAACAGGTAGCGGCAACAATCAGAAAACAGAAGAGAGAGAGAGAGAGCCGAAATCGGTGTGTCGTTGTGGAGGGACAGGTAACGATGTATCAGTCTCATACGCACCTTGCGTATTCACCTAAATTTCTAACAGTCCGCCCGTCCTCTAATGCCCTACTGAAATCCCATCCTACCACCGTTTGAAAAATGCCCATACTATCTAAGCTCCTAATATCATTATAAAGTGAACACCCAGTCAAAACATGTACCCAGTCCTCCGGCCCTTGCCCACACCTGCAGTTCGGTGTGTCGGACAGGCCGCTTTTATGTAGAAAAGTATTCAAGGAGCCATGTCCAATAAGTAAAAAGCCCAGATTTAAGCCAAAGCCAAAGTTCGGGCGGTCTCTAACGAAAGTCACGTCCCGTATAATTTCGTAAGTTGTTCGCCCCTTGTCACTGTCCAACCAACGTGAACTCCATCTTGAAAGAAGATGCTCGTCCAGCAGGAATTTCACCTGACTCAAGTCTAATCAGACACACGGACAGACGGACCGACGGACATCGCTGAATCGACTTGAGTTATTACGAGGATCAAGAATATAGCTTCCTTAAGAGCTCGGAAATACATTTTTTGGTGCGCTACAAAACGAATGACAACCTGATATATACCCTCTGCACAGTGATGTGGAGGGTATAAAAAATGACAAAAATATCAAAAAACAAGTAAGAAAATTATAGTCGGTTTAGGACGACCGTGCGATAATCTAAACCATGCGTTTCGAGAATTGGTTTTACTTCCAACTAATTGGGTATAAAAAAGGAGCATAAACCAAATCTGAGTGAAATTTTGATTAATTTTTTCGACTGCAGATTTCAAAAAGTTCAAAAATGGACTCAGAAAGTGATTTAATGATGTGTACGGGGACTCCCAGAAACTTAAAAACATTCGCTATGTATACATGTGAATGTGTTTGCATACAAAAATTTATGCTATCGCTCAAACAAAAATTAAACATTTATGCAGAAATTAAAAATTGTACCAAATGCGATGTTTGCAAAAAATACGGGTGTTAGCAGTCAACTTTAAACAGAATCAGTCACAGTGAAAAAAATCTTTTGGAGAAATGTAAAACTAAAAGCATGCACTCCAAACGTGATACAAATAGTAATTAACCTTAAATAGGTATGTCAGGGACACTTTAGCCAAATCCGGGATTCGGGCGCAATTGTTTCTGGTGTCATTGTAATGGAAGAGGTAAATCAATTCGTCGTTCAAAAGAAACAAAATTTGACGACAACTAAAGGCTGGTTATGGCGCTGACAGAAACAAAAGTTCATAACTTTGAAGAAGGGGAAGGATTCTCTTCAGATGCGATGGGTGTTGGGTGCTAGTACTTTTCAAGAGCTTCTTCCTTATAAAACAAAAAATTTTAAGCGTGCTTTGTTTTATAAAGCTTTGCCTTCATTAAATCTTACCAGTAAGGGGCTGCAGATAAAGGGATTTATAAGGAACCAAAATACGGAATTTCGATAGATTTTACTAGCTATTGAGTGCGGCGATTAGCCCCCAGGTAACCGTGTCAATTACTTATTATTGAACGTAGATTACATTACTCCAAGGGGTGTATTCGAACGACACTACAACACTCTAATATCGGCCAGGGAATCCTGGTCTGGATGGACTCCATGTAGCAAGCGTTCCATAAATTTCTACACTGATCGACCGAAAGTGTGTGGTCAAGTTGGTTTCGGAGTCTGTTCAAGGGAGCTTTGACTACATCCGGCTCGAAGGTTGCCAGACCAATACAGTGTATATCAGGCAGAGGTTCTGGCAATTAAGGAAGTTGCTAATTGCTTGGGTCGGAATATTTTGTCTACAACCGCAGTAAACATCTACTCTGATAGTTAAGCCGAGGTAAAATCTTTGGAATCAATTTTCCTGAAAACAAAACTGCCCTTAACTGCCGCTCGTCTTTAGACGAGATGGCCAAGCAGTTTGATATCAGAATCATATGGGTCCCAGGGTACAGGAATATACCGGAAAACAGATGAGCTGGCAAGACAGGGTACTACCTTACGGGTTCCAGCGGCTTTGGAATGTCTTGGTACACCCCTGGAATCGTGCAAGCTGGAAATTCGGCTTCGCACCGCTGGCATAATATATAACATATGGTCTAATGGATTAACATGCAGGAGCACGAAACAAATATGGCCGGCTCTGAATCGTAAGCGCACCAGTGGGCTACTATTACTCCCTCGTGGGGGAGATTTCAGCGTTAGTTGCTGTTATCACTGGGCACTGCAGGGAGACACGCTGAACACCTCAGGGTCAAGTCCAACGACTTCTGTCATAGCTGCGTGGATGTGAAGGAGGTGGAAAGTATAGAAGACTTCCTTTGCTATTACTCTGCGCTCTCCAGAACGAGACTTCGAGCATTGGAATCGTCGTTTCTTCACGATCTGCCTGATCTCTCGAATGTGGAAATTTCATATATGAGGGGCTTCGTCAAAAGCTCAAACTGGTTCTACGGTGGGTACTGAGGGTATCATAACGGACTCCAGAGTCTAAGTGTGCTTTTCCTTTGGATTAGCAGCCACCCTTAACCTAACAGCCACCTCTAACCTAACCTAAACCGTGCTAATTAGAAAACAATAAAAAGAAAACAGATGAATGCATTACTTGCAGAAGTTTATTGGTGGAGTCATATTGTATCCCATTGAACGCGCTACCAAGCTCAGATGATGATGATGATTTTGATCATGGACCTGAACCACCGACGATAAAACCAGTAGCATCAACTTCACAGGCTTCACTGGGAGCATCAACTTCATTGGATATTGATTAATTCATTCATTCTCGAATTTTCCATGTAAAATACAGTTGGAAAATTAATAAATTCCTTATTTTTTTGGAAATAAAGTTTAAAAAAGAGATATTTGTGGATGAAAATTTTTTTCACATTTTATCAATTTTGAGGCACTAGGTGTAGTTTTTTCGGATTAGTTTGTTTAACACTTTTTCTCCATAGCTGTAATTGTCCGAAAGAGAAACACAAATTTCCAATTGGTTACCGAGATATAGCCGTGAAAAAATTGCATCTTCTTCGGAAAAGTCAAGTTTTAGCAGCTAAACTGGCAAAATCAAAATAGGGTTTTTGTAGATTCGATAAGTAGTTAGAAAAACCGCACACGAGAAATAGTTTGCACTCGATCACATCGAAAATGTTGCACTCTCTTGTATGTAGAATAATTGAGTTGTTTATTGTTGTTTCTTTTCAATTAATAAGTAGTATTAGCAGATTCCAGCGCCCGAAATTCGAGTGCAATTTCTAGTAAGCTTTTTTCAACTTAGCCAATTCACAAACCAACATTTTATGGCTTATTATTATTGTGAATGAAGATAACAAACTCATTAACAAACACATTAACAAATTTAATAACACACACGTAGCATATGTGTAATTTTATGTATGTGTTCTAGCAACTTTAAATGCAATTTACTCTAAATAAAGGAAAAAAATTTAAAATCTGTAAATCTGCAAAATGGCAAAAAAGAAATACCATTCAAATAATATACGTTTGGTCAAAATCGGGATAAAACGGTAGAACAAAACATCATTCACAAGAAATAGCCTAGCCAATTAATATTACAGATAATAATTTAAACTATACTAGAAGATTCCAGCCGTCGAAATTCGAGTGCAAATTCTAGGAAATTTTATTTGTTCATTAAATAAAGACCCTAAAGGTATGCTTATCAATTATAGCCAATTCACAAATCAGCACAAAAGAACAAACTCATTTTTATTACAAACACATCAACAAATTTAATAAACACACACATAGCATTGCGTAATTTTATGTACGTATTAGTAGAATTTTTAAATGCAATTTACTCAAAAAAAAGGAAAAATTTTAAAAATCTGTAAATCTGCAAAACGGCTAAAAAGAAATACCTTTCAAATAAAATATGCATGGTCAAATTCGGGATAAAACGGTAGAACAAAACATCGGTTACAAGAAATCGAATAGCCTATTAATATTATAGATTTGGCATTATTGCATTATGGACGCAGTTAAGAGATAACTCGGTTAAGTGAGTCAGTAGCGCATTTAACCAAGTTTTTTTTAAATGCGACACTAACGCATTTAACTAACATTTTTAAAGTGCATTTCTTTCTTAAAGCGTCCAGTTTATGGCATTTTCCATGCACGCGCTTATCCGTGAATTACTGTATATATGTAGATTAAGAAAAATTAAAATTGTTTCGTGAGTCAGTGTCTTGGAGTATTAAGCATTATGGCATCAAGTTTCTCAACGAAAGAGAAATATTATTGTGAAAACTTCGAATAATCCGCTAAAGAATACAAAATATTCAGATAAATAATCATAAAAATATTTTAAAATGTAGCGAATCAACTTTATAAAAAAATCATGTGAGTCGGATCACAGGGGATGTGTAAACGTCTTGCAATTAAAGATTTTTTATAGCACTTTTTAAAATCAAGCAGAAAGCGCCATCTATGTATCACTTATAGAAATCAACCGCACAGGTTCTGCTAATATAAAAATATTTATTATTACTAGCAGATTCCACCCCTCGAAATTCGGGTGCAAATTCTAGGAAATTTTATTTTTTCATTAAACAATGACCCTACAAATGATCATTTTAATTACAAATATATTAACAAATTTAATAAACGCACACATAGCATTGTATAATTTTATATATGTGTTAGCGGCAACTTTAAATGCAATTTACTCAAAATAAAGGAAAAAATTTTAAAATCTGTAATTCTGCAAAACGGTTAAAAAGAAATAACTTTCGTTTGGTCAAAATCGGGATAAAACAGAAGAACAAAACACCGGTAACAAGAAATCGCCAAGCCTATTTATATGTAGATTTATTATTTCAACTTGTTAATTTTTCATTTTTTATTTTCATCTTTTATTTTTAATTTTTGAGTTTTCACTTCTCATTTTTTTTTTCATTTTTGGTTTTTCATTTTTAATTATTTTTTTGTTTCATTTTTAATTATTTTTAATTTTTATTTTTTAATTTTCATATATCATTTTTTATTTTTTATTTATCATTTTTTATTTTTCATTTTTCGTTTTTAATTTTTAAAATTTTATTTTTCGTTTTTAATTTTTTATTTCTCATTTTTCATTTTTCATTTTATATTTTTCATTTTTTATTTTTCATTTTTAATTTTTTATTTTTCATTTTTCATTTTAATTTTCATTTTTTATATTAAATTTTTTATTTTCAATTTTTTATTTTTCATTTTTTATTTTTCATTTTTCGTTCTTCATTCTTAAAATTTTATTTTTCATCTTTAATTTTCATTTTTCATTTTTTATTTTTCATTTTTCATTTTTCATTTTATATTTTTCATTTTTTATATTTAATTTTTTATTTTTCATTTTTTATTTTTCAGTTTTCATTTTTCATATTTAATTTTTTCATTTTTTATTTTTCATTTTTCGTTTTTCATTTTAAAAATTTTTTTTTCAATTTTTTATTTTTCATTTTTAATTTTTTTATTTTTTATTTTTCATTTTAATTTTTATTTTTCATTTTTCGTTTTCCATTTTTTATTTTTAATTTTTTCATTTTTAATTTTTAAATTTTATTTTTCATTTTCCATTTTTTGTTTTTAATTTTTTATTTTTCAGTTTTCATTTTTTATTTTTCATTTTTTGTTTTTAATTTTTTATTTTTCAGTTTTCATTTTTTATTTTTCATTTTTTATTTTTCATCTTTAATTTCTTATTTTTAATTTTTCATTTTTTATTTTTCATTTTTTATTTTTTATTTTCATTTTTTATTTTTCAATTTTTATTTTTCATTTTTTATTTTTCATCTTTTATTTTTCATTTTTTATTTTTCAGTTTTCTATTTTCATTTTTTATTTTTTCGTTTTTCGTTTTTCATTTATAATTTTTATTTTTTTCATTTTTCATTTTTAATTTTTCATTTTTCGTTTTTCATTTTTAAAATTGTGTTTTTCATTTTTTATTTTTAATTTTTAATTTTTCGTTTATCATTTTCATTTTTAATTTTTATTTTTCATTTTTCGTTTTTCATTTTTTATTTTTTCATTTTTCATTTTCAATTTTTGTTTTAAAATTTTCATTTTTTATTTTTTATTTTTCAATTTTTATTTTTCATTTTTTATTTTTCATCTTTTATTTTTAATTTTTTATTTTTCAGTTTTCTATTTTCATTTTTTATTTTTTCGTTTTTCGTTTTTCATTTATAATTTTTATTTTTTTCATTTTTCATTTTTAATTTTTCATTTGTCGTTTTTCATTTTTAAAATTTTATTTTTCGTTTTTCATTTTTTATTTTTAATTTTTAATTTTTCGTTTTTCATTATTAATTTTTAATTTTTATTTTTCATTTTTCGTTTTTAATTTTTTATTTTTTCATTTTTCATTTTCAATTTTTGTTTTAAATTTTTCAGTTTTCATTTTTTATTTTTCATTTTTAATTTTAATTTTTCATTTTTCATCTTTAATTTTTCATTTTTCATTTTTTATTTTTAATTTTTTTAATTTTTTATTTTTTTATTTTTTATGTTGCATTTTTTATTTTCCTCTTTTATTTTTCATTTTTTATTTTTCAGTTTTCATTTTCCATTTTTTATTTTTAATTTTTCGGTTTTCGGTTTTAATTTTTATTTTTAATTTTTTATTTTTCATTTTTCATTTTTTATTTTTTTATTTTTCATTTTTTATTTTTAATTTTTCGTTTTTCATTTTTAAAATTTTATTTTTCGTTTTTCATTTTTTATTTTATATTTTTCATTTTTTATTTTTAATTTTTATTTTCATTTTTTATTTTCAATTTTTTATTTTTCATTTCTTATTTTTCATTGTTTATTTTTCAGTTTTCATTCCATATTTTTAATTTTTTATTTTTCTTTTTAATTTTTAATTTTTTATTCTTCATTTTTCATTTTTTATTTTTCATTTTTATTTTTCATTATTTGTTTTCCATTTATAATTTTTTTTTATTTTAATTTTTTTTTTTTCATTTTTCAATTTTTATTTTTCATTTTTCATTTTCAAACAGGTTATTACATATCATAATTTTTTCTCCACTATAATCATAAGTCACACCGATTTTGTCTTACGTCTTACGCTGTTTTGTGATTGTATTGTGAAATAGAAATTTGTCCCCCTGCACGTAAGATGTTTACATATCAAAAATTATATGTATTTTGTAATATTGTAATAAAATAATTTTCTGTTTTTCGGTTTTGATCAATATTTTTGAAAATTTTTTTAAATTTGTATCTTTTAAAAAAATAATCATTAAATTGCCAACACACTTACCCCATTGTTGTTGTTATTGTTGTTCCGTTTCTGTTATACTGTATCACTTATGTTCGCTATACAAGTTCAGTTAGGAGCTGTTGTTTTCTTTAAGTAGATACATGTATGTAAACGTGTTTTTTTTTTATTTTTCTCCAAAACGGGAGCTAATGGTTGTTATTGCAACAAACTCATACATTTACTTAAGTTGTTGTTGCGTAGTGGTAGTGGAGGAAGGTACTACCAATAGTTGTTTGTTATAAGCAGCGGCCTTGATTTATTGAAATTTGTTGTTTTTCGCTTAAAAGTAAAAACAACAAAAAAAAAACTCGCCCCAAACTTTTTGTTTTTTCCTGCTTTTAACTCAACTCTTTTTTAGTTGTTGTTCTTGTTGTTTTTTATGTTGTTTCGTTGGGTACGAGGAAAACAACAAGCAACATTTTTCAAACTTCAATAAATTACATTTTCGTGGATTTAGTGATTTTTTTCTCGTTATTCTTGTTGTAGTAGCTACTATTTGTTGTTGTTGTTTTTTCTTTACTTCTGTTAGATGTAGATGTTGTTTGTTTGGATACATCTACACTCATACATTACGAAAAGTAATGGATTTAATGTTATAGATGACATTTTAGAATTTTCAAAGTACATTTACAACAATATTATGATGTTTTTATACGCTTTAGCTTAAGATTGTTTTAACATTCAGTTTGTTTAATCATTTGCAACACTGGTTTCATTATAAGCTTGTTACTCAATGAAGTTAATTTTTGGTAGTTTTTAAATTGTGTATACTTTCAAAGTACTTTAAAAATCTTAACCTGATACTTATAAGAAATTGATACAACCGTTTGAGTCATATTCTATTTACCCTAAAATCCAAGAGGTCCAATATTGATCAATACAGATTACTTCTTTGTTTAATAATATTGTACATTAAGGCAAAATTACATTAATTTTGAATAGTGTTTATTTAACATGACTGCCAAAATTCTAAGATCCTTTAAAATGCTTCTAAATGCTTTAAGTGTAAAAGCAATACCTTCAAATACACTTAATGCAGGCAGATTTTTATTAAAACCATCAAATAATGTAACTCAATTATGGCGAATACTTCTTCTAACAATCATTTCAAAAAAATTGTTTGATTTGTTAACATATCTTTCTATTTTTTGTCCAGAATGACTCGGATTGCGGTCACCTATTGTTTGTTTTTTTTTTTTTTTTGTGGAAAAAAATTATTTATTTACAGTTTCTGTGATTAAACAGCAACTGGTTTTCGTCACTGAAATCAATAGAAACAATTGAAAACAACGGAATACTTGGAACTTATACCTAGACTTTGTTATAATATTGTGCTTAGAACACAGCTAGAGGGTTTTAAGTATCCGGTAAAGCCGAATTTAACGTCCGTTCGTTCGTCTGTCTGTTCATGTAAACCTTGTAATCAAACTACAGGTCGTATATCTGTGGTTTTCTAGAATAACCGCGTATGTGATAAAATCAAAATGTTTAGGGGAGCCAAAAAACGTTATATTTGAAATTATGGGCTCGATATAAAGTTTTTAGAGCTTTTTATTTAACAGTCCTGTAGATATGGGTAATAAATATTTTATATAAAATTTTGAGTCAAAAATCTTCAGAGGAATAGATCCTAGAAAAGGACGAAAAAACAATATGTAAATTACACTTATAGTGTGTGCAAATAAAACGACTTATGTCGACAAACGTCGTTTTCTTTGAAAAAGAAAACTACCAATGCAACCACCCATGTAGACATAAGTTGTTGTTGCTTGAAAAATGGATTTTTTTGTTCGTCAACAAAAAGTTAACGGGACTTAGGATGAGAATATAATAACGTATCAAGAATAATAGTGATAAAAAATAACAGAAATAAACACACAAGTTTTTACAAGTGGTTATAAAGTGAAAACTAATCCAAAATTATTTAAAATTTTTTTTCATTAATAACAACGTATGTCGCAATGTATCGTTTTCTGAGAAAATAATTTGTCAGCGATCAAATGTAGGTTGACAAATGTAGGTTGATAGTGCAAATTTATTTAATAAACGTTTAAGTTACGTCGTTATTTAAAGAAAAAACTCAGAAATGGTCAATATTTTTTTTTTTCAAAATTAAACACATGTAAAGAGCGTTAAAAATTAATATATTTGGCATCGTTAACTCAAGACCGATAAAAAATGGACATGCGAAGATATTCCAGAAAACCACAGACTTTTGATACTTAAGCCAATCTACTTATTTTGCTTGTTAGCGCTAAATTACCATTCGGTAACACAATTTCTCGGGGGGGTGTAGAAATAGTAACAATAACGTGTGTATTATCAGACGTGAGTGGCTATGAAGATTCAGGTACTCTTGCAGTGTTCTTCGTTACACCGAAATCAATTATATTGGGTATCTTTTGCCTGTCTGTCGGCCAACAAGTTGGCTCTCAGCTTAATATAACATCTATACACATTTTAGAAGTTGTGTTAAACAGAACACGGTCCTTTTGGAGGAATTAGTCGTGACTCTCCAGAATGTATGCTTGTTATTGTAATCGCCAGCAGCAATAAAACGAGTGATTCACAAAATCTTTAATATTGGTTTTCAGTAGTAGAAAATCTTGGAGAATATATTGATGAAACTACTAGGTTGTTATGAAATTCTTCAAAGCTGATAGTAGTCGATTGAGGGCAGATGATGTCTCAATCGATATTTAATAAAAATGGTAGAGCGACCACATGCTTTACCTCTTGGATCCTTTTTTATCATACAAAATGTAACCACGCAATGAAAATGAACTCCAAAAGTCAGCTGAGTTTCTGAGACAAGCATTGTATTGATTTGCTTGCCTTTAAGGAAATAGGCGACTTCGCCATTATTTTGGCTTAAGCGGTTTGAGCTCCAAAAAAATTATTTTTGTTTACATGAAAAAAATAATATTTGATTTTTTTTTTAAATGAAAACAATAAGAATATTTAGTCTTTAAAATAAGGTCTCTAAAACTTTAATTAATAAATAATTTGGCTAAATTTACTAATTTACTAAGTGGGTAGTTTATATAGCATTTCCTATTTAGCAGTTGTTGCCTGCAAATAGTTTAAAGGTCATATAACAATGTTTAGTGAGGCTTTTTCTACGTGCGTTGTTTACATACAAAAAGACCAGAATTGTAGTAAATCTATAATATTAATAGGCTAAGCGACTTCTTGTGATCGATATTTTGTTCTACGGTTTTATCTCGATTTTGACCAAACGTATATTATTTGAAAGGTATTTCTTTTTAGCCGTGTTGCAGATTTACAAATTTTGAAATTATTCTCCTTTGTTTTGAGTAAATTACATTTAAAGTTGTTACTAACACATACATAAAATTATACAATGATATGTGTGTGCCCTGCAGGAAATGTCAATAGTGAAACAGTACTGACTCACTATTTACTTTGTCACCAGTACTACTGACCAACTATACCCCAGACAATGTAATTTTCTATAGACATTTAACATGTACGTGCCATTGCAAATCACTAGTGACATTGGTACTATTGATTAGGTAGTGACTAGGTAGTTCTCAAGGGACCATATGTAGACATTGGAACCAGATATTCTTGTACAAATTTGATTGTTCTTTCACTTTTCTTTTAAAACTTCGTTTACTTATTATGTTTTTTTATTTGATTTATTATGAAATATTTTTTTATATCTAGTTTTAAAACTTCAGTTTTTCGTCCAACCACGTGTTTTTCAAACAAAACTATAGAAGTCAAGAAGAAACAGAAACAGCTTCACTATGGAAAGTTTTTTTTGACAGATAAAGTAAAGTAAATAGTGTAGACGCTTAGTTGACAATGTCAACAAAATAGTATACAAAAGTGGTGACTTGGGGACACTTGACCCCAGGCTTCCTGCAGGGTGTTTATTAAACTTGTTAATGTGTTTGTAATAAAAATGAGTTTGTTTTTTTGTGTTGATTTGTGAATTGGCTATAATTGGTAAGCATAATTTTAGGGTTTTTATTTAATGAAAAAAAAAAATTTCCTAGAATTTGCACTCGAATTTCGAAGGCTGGAATCTGCTAGTTATAAATTAATTTACTTTATATGGGTACTGTAATTACATACAAACTAAATTTCACCAAGGTGTTCATCATAATCTGGGTCTTAGGGTATAGGTCAAAAACTGGATTTTAGGGGCTAAGTCTGAAGATGAATACAAGCTTTTAAAAACAAATTTCATTAATTAACGTACTGTTCAAAAGCTTAATTAAATTTTATTTTTTGTTGCTATTTCTGACACTTTATTTGTAAGAACAGATTAAAATAATTGCCTTCTTCTCTTTAATAGTTGCAATTTGTATTTTTTTTTTCATTGCATTTAGCAAGAAAATTTCAGCACTACTTACAAGGGTCACTGCTAACAAGTGCGATTAAATTTTGCAATTTTGCTTGACCTAAAACTATGCAATTTTTATGTTGTATGCAAGCATGCATTCAATATTTTTTTTTTTCTAAATATGTAGACGTTCTTGATTTCTGCAACACATTCACAAATAATTCAACACATACTCGTGCCTACATTGAAAATAAGCCAAACAACCAGTACGCATTAAGTGTGTGTTTGAAAGTGTCACCATAAGACTTACGAACTTACACCATATGCACTACACAGGCTGCCACACGTACTTTTGACATAAAACATCAAGTGACTCGTTCTACCAATAAACCTAACAAACCGACGACTGTTGCATCAACATACTAAAATGGATGGAGGTGCAAGTAGTGTGAGTTTGAAAAGGAGAAGAACTCTTACGCATAAATTTGCCAATTTCTATACGTTTTCTAGTTTCTAACAAGATTTAGTTTGTTTGTTACATTCTACTACTTAAGCACGTTGTACGGATGGCATTGCAATTAAAAAAAAATATACAAAATAGAAAAAACACAGAAAAACAAATAAAAGGGAATGAACCCCTTCGGTGGTTTTTGCGTACAACCAGACCACGCAAGAGAATTTTTTTCCACAATGGTGTGAACATTTAAAACGTTTGCTAATATGGCGTAATAAAGATACACCAATCAGACATACGAGTAGTACATTGTAAATATGTGCCTAAGTTGTTACATTTCTAGGTCAATTGTCAATTATTTTTTATATATTCTTGGTTTAAATATTGGAAAACATTTGAGTGTCAGTCTGATACTAAGTGAAATTGTTACAAATCATTATACTGTCAACTGAGAGTTGAAATATGTGCGAAACTTGAAAACGGGATTTATGAAAATGTGATGCTACTGAAATCAGTCAAAGTGACTGGTGTAATTTAAAAAATCATAACGATGTTAATGATTTTTATATTACTGTAAGCCACAAGTCAACTGCTATAAAACTGCATTAATATAATCGGAAAAAATTTAGTTGTTTTTTTCAGAGTTCAGAAAAAAACACACACCGAATAAAAAACTCGTAAACGAACATAGCTCAGACCAACAAACACATATTTTTACTTTCATATCAATTTTATGTGTTTCTAAATTTTGAGCGGTGCCCAACACAATCATGACTGTGTTTCGTTTTAATATTTCGTTATCTACACGAACATTTTTCTGTCACGTATTTTTTGTTTCAAACACACATAAACTTTTTTTAAGATCGTGTTCTTGCACGTGTACTGCAAAAAAAACAGAACATGTTCTTGAACAAGTACACCTAAAAATTAAAACATTATCCACACGTGCTCGGAAAAATTTGGAACACCCCTATAATAACGACAACAATTGTTTCAACCAAATGTATTAAAAAAATCTAAAATAATTTATTAGCAGTTTTAAAAAAATAAAAATAAATAGATAATATAAATAAAAATAAAAAAATAGTAATAAAATAGAAAACAGAGAAATTTTATATGTTGTTCATGACTTAATTTCGTTTTTTTTTTCGATCGCGAGTGGACAATGGTTTAATTTTTAGATGTACGCGTTGAAGAACATGTTCTGTTTTTTAGCAGTACGCGTATAAGAAAACGAACTTAAAATAAAGCTACACTCGAATCTGTGTGGCTTATGTGTGTTCGAAACAAATAATACGTGATAGAAAAAGTTCTGTAGATAAGAAAATATTAAAACGAAACAGAGTCATGATTGTGTTGGGCATCGAATAAAACTTAGAAACAGACATAATTGATATGAAAATAAAAATATGTTTTGGCTGCTTTAGAACAGAACATTGTGTGTTTTAGGTGTATACTTTCTGAACCTTGGTTTATTTAAATTACGGCATTATTTACAATCTCTGTATTACACAAATTGCATTTGGTTTTTTGCGAATATTTTTTATAGCTGATAATATTGAGAACTCAGAAGGGTACAGACTATAATAAATTACTGATGCTGCAGATGTCGAGCTCAATATATTTAAAAAACTGTAAAAGAAACCAGTGATAAAAACAGTGTTGTTTTTAGGTTTTTAAATGGTAGTATTATTTTAATCGGACTAGTTGCAAAAAAGTTATTATCGAGAAAAGAATAACAAAACATAGTCAAAATCAGCTTGCATTAACGGGAGCACCAGGTTGGGAATGCCTTATTGGTCAATATAATTTCATAATTTTTATTTCTAAGTTAAATACTTACGGTCTTATTCATAATAAAACAAAACAGTTTTATAAGAGTTAAATAAGAAATTTAGTAGCAAAAATTCGAAAGAAACTTAAACATATAATTGCACTGCAAGCCAGCGATGCCAACTAAGCACTTTTCCTGCTAAATTTAGCGGCTAAAAAAATACGCATTTTTCATTTCAAGTGCCTTTAGCGCTTTTTAAGTATAACTGTTTATGTTAAAAAAAATTGAATAGACTTGAACTACTTCTATCCAAATAGTTATTTGCTATTTAGGTTATCTACAATATTAATAGGAAAGGCGATTTCTTGTGGCCGATACTACAACTTTAATTACTAACCGATTTTGACCAAAAATACCCCATTCGAAAGGTATTTCTTTTTAACTATCCACCATATTTACAGATTTGCAACATCTCGAACATATTTTTTTTTAAGTAAAATGCATTTAAAGTTGCTACTAACACTTACATGAAACACATATCTTAGCTTCAAATAAAAAACTATACAATGCTGTGTGTGTGTTTATTAAATTTGAGTTGAATTGTGAATTGGTTAAAATTGATTAGCATACCTTTAGGCATATCATCTGTGTGTTCTACATATATTTAAAATTGAATGAAAAAATAAATTTACCTGGAATTTGCACTCGAATTTTGAGGGCTGGGCTCTGCTAGTAGTTTTAAAAAGGCCTGTTTTGACAATAATATTGAAAAATGGGGTAAACAATTAATCAAGCAAAAGTTAACTGAGTTCACAAAATCTCGTATTTACGAGCGAAGAGCTAAGTTACCACCTGATTTAAAAATATTAAAAAATATTTCTTTACTCAGCGCAGACATAATTCTTTTAAAAAACAAAATAATTTCTAAATCGATAAAAAGAGTACGATTATTGTTTCTACAATTTAAAACTACGTAAATGGAAAAATGGAGACGACACTAATTTATTTCGACACTAATTTATTTCTCGTTTTTTTTTAATTATAACATTTCGTTGTAAATGTATTGATTTTTCCGTGCAACGAATAAGGAATACAATGTCCTTAAGCCCTGTAAATTTTTTAAACATATTAAATATGGACTGAAAATAAATAATGCCTGTTGTATTAATTACAAAACTACATCAAATGTTTCTATAAAGTCCATTCTTTTCACACTAATACAAAATCAAAACTTTATATTAAAAACAAACTATTCAAAATCAAATAAGAAAGTTATAATCA